>JAYESA010000010.1:58222474-58660445 GCA_036927795.1 Iris macrosiphon
AAATATGATATACACAAAGCCCCGTGTCAGAGAAAAAACTCCCAAATCAACCCGTATCTCTAAATTGTTGGGATACGACCTACACGTATCCAATTATGGACACGATACTAGCCATAAACAATCAAACACATGTCAATTTGGTCTAATTGACCAATTGACAAACACAACATGTATTAATCTCGAAATTTCCCTAAAATTGACACAAAATACACCATAACTTTCTCCATAGGCCTCCTATGAATCTAATTCCAATTCCTATAGGTAGCCTCATCATATGGAATGGTTCCTAATGGTTAAAAACACAGATTTAGAATCTACACAAGGAGGGAAAACTAAATTATACCTATTGGGAGATAAATTTCCAATAAATTCTCCAAAATTGATGAAATTAGCCTCCAACTTGTAGATCCTTGCTCCTTTTTATAGATCCTTGCTTCCTACTTCTAGATCCTTGCTCTACTAGACTCTAATGATAATTTGGGAAGGAATTGGGAAAAAAATTTGGTAGAGATTTGATGTGGGAATAAAGAAATTTGGTTGAGAGAAATTCTAGATCTAGATTTGTAATGAAAAAGAGGAGAGAGAAATTCCCCCCCTCTCTTTATATGGCCGGCCCGCTTAGCCCATCCCTCAAGCTACTATACAATGACCAATATACCCCTTAGGCCCTCTCATAAAAAATAATTAAGGAGGGAAGGTTCTAGTCTAATGGGTTTCATTAAATTAATCCTTCTCCTAATGAATGGGCTTCTAATTGGGCTCAATTCTAACTAATTGTAAATATTGGTCCATGGATCTTATCTAAACTAGTTAGGTCCACTAATACAAGTCCAAAATAATAAACTAATATCTAACAATAATTAAATAATATAATAAATAATTATTCACATGCACAATATTTATTTAATTATGAAATAACCAAAATGCCCTTTTCTTAGAAAATATGGTAGTGACAAGTCTACTCCCCTTAAAATAATTTTGTCCTCGAAATTTAAAGATGAAAACTACCCCTAAAAAATAAACAGAAAAGAAAAGAAAAGAACATAACATAACATAACTAGGAAAGAACATACCTCAAGGCACAAACAAATATGGGTAACGCTCTCACATTTTATCCTCTCTCTCCCAGGTAGTCTCTCCTAGAGAGTGATGCCTCTATGCGATGCGTACCAAAGGAATAGTCTGGTTCCTCAGTACCTTCTTTCTCCGATCCAGAATCTCAACTGGCTGCTCTGGATAGCTGAGAGTAGGGCCCACCTCTATCTCCGAGTGATCCAACATGTGACTAGGATCTGCCACGTACCGTCTCAACTATGATATGTGAAATACATTGTGCACTCCCTCTAATTCAGGTGGCAAGTCTAGTCTGTAAGCAACTGTACCGATCCTCTCTAGAATAGTGAAAGGTCCGATGAATCGCGGACTAAGCTTCTCGCCTCCACTGAAGCGAATCGTGCCTCGTGTCGGAGAAATCCTTAAAAATACCAAACCACCAACCTAGAATAAAACATAACCTTAAGAAGTTAATGTCATGACCCGCACCCGATGTAGGGGTACAAGTCAAAAACAACGCCCATCTTATGCCGCAGAATCGGCGGTAGAACGATGTCTGGATAATCTATCTAACAATATAATAAACCACCAACAATAATAATATACTCAATCACAGATCTAAGATGGAAATGAGCACGAATTAGATATAAGAATAGAATAGTCACAATACAACTCATGAGTCTAAAATAATACATCAATGAGTCTGAAAGAAATAACAAAATAAGCTGGAGACAAATCCAGTACAAAGAATACTAAGAAGCTACTACTCCTGGGTCAACTGTCTCAGTTGAGATAAGTCCCTCCTGAGCTAGGGTCTCAGACTCTAAACCCACAATATCCTGAGGTCCATAATAGGTAGGGTACCACTCCTCAGTGTCATCTGGAAAAATACATCCAGTCAGGAAAGGAGCAGATTACATCTCTAACAGCAGTTCTAATCAATGATAAAAACTATGTAACAGTAAATATATGTGAATAAACAAGATGCATAATAGATACAAGAGATATATGTATAATAAGGAAATACTAGAAATAATATAATAATGAGCAATATGTCAATGAGCAAGAATACTAATGTCTAAGTGTGTGAGTACTAGCTTTAACATGTGATCGGCTTGGGAACTTGATATAAGAGATACAAGATATATGGCCTGGCTAATCATATGTGCGGTGTATGATTAACACTATTCAAGATACAAGGTGTGTATGATCACATATCTACACTACATACTCTTCACCCCCGACTGGTATAATAGATCCAATCATGGTACGCTATGGCACGAGATTCTCCAAGAAGATAGCGACTCTTTCCGAGAATCAGTGTTTGTACATGTATAAATAAGTAATGAAATAAGGCTTGCACAAGATACACCATATACCAAGGAATAATATCTCATGACGAGATCTAAATATACCAATCCGTGTAACCATCGTGTCAAGAAAACATAGATATCTACACTAGATACAATGAACATAGAGAATATCATAAATGAGAAACTATCAGAGAATGTACTCGCCTGAAGTCCAATGAATAGTCTCACAGATGTCTGACACGGTGCCTCGAAGACCTAGATATGGAATACAACATCAATACAAGGTTCCAGGAAAAAAATAAGTTAAACTAGTCAACTTCTAGGTCAATAAGTCAATTCTAAGTCAAAGTCAACTATAGTCAACTTTAAATCAACTATGGTCAACTATGGTCAAACCAAGGTCAACTATCTATTTCTAGGTTGCATAAGCCTATCACAAAATTATTGGGTCAAGATACTAAAGTCTAAGTCAAGAAACCCACATCTTAAATATTAGGATACCGTATCTCCGGATACGTAATTTCCAATATAACACCTCAAAATATATATCAAACAATATTAATAATAATATAGAATCATAATTACAACATTAATTAGGTACCATGGTTTTGAACCAACTTGGTATCTCAACAATAATCACAAACTTGATACCCAAATCCAATATCTTGGGTATCCCCAATTACCTTGGTTCCTCAAGGTAATTCCCAATACCTTGTTATATTAACTACCCGTATATATATAATACATATAATAAGTATTATAAATATAAAGAAATTAGCAATTAAGAATATATTACATTAATATTAATACAAATATATATATACATATATCTATCTATAAGTATTTAAACATATATATATATATATATATATATATATATATATATATATATATATATATATATATATATATATATAATCTGTCAACTGTCACTAAAAACTGTGCTGAAAACCTGATATTCTGATACGCTGCATCTTTAGTGACAGTTCTGCCTGTCGCTGAAACTGTTGTCGCTGTTGTTGCTGATTTCTTACTGCTGCTATTTTGGTGACGGTTTGCAGCCATCACCGATCTGCTGTCACTGCTGCTGCATAGTTTCCCGCCACTGCTGCTGCTATTTAATGACAGCGGCTGCTGCTGTTCCAATAAATGACATCGGCTGCTGTCATTAAATCCACTGTCGCTAAAGCATACAGAAAAAAAAAAAAAAAAAAAAAAAATATATATATATATATATATATATATATATATATATATATATATATATATATATATATATATATATATATATATACCAATAAAACTATAAATACACCCTCCCTATTATTATGTACATATTATGATATAGCAACAAGCACACACATACATAAATATATTTATAAATATTCATATATGCATATGTATATAATCATATAGCAACTATATATAATATAATTATCCAATTAAATATATATATATATATATATATATATATATATATATATATATATATATATATATATATATATATATATATATATATATATATATATATATATATATATTGTAACAACATATGTACATATTTACACATAACACATAGACTATAACATATGTATTTATACATGTAGAAGAATAGTTACATAATATACATACTTTTAGTACATACATAATATATAGATCTAGGATACAAGAAGCACAATTATATACTATAATCTATATAATATCTATATATATATATACACAATTACAATCTTCATGAATTAAGAGCACAAGAATTAAATCACATATAAATACACAATATATGGAGAGTATCACACCGTATCCCACTAGATCTAGGATACGCATGTGACACGAGTCCACCACACATCCAATTGTACCCCGAAGGACACAAACAAGTCACATATATTATTTATGAATAATACGAAGAGTCAAATATAGATCTACGTGTCCGTATCAAAATATGACATGCACAAAGTCCCGTATCGGAGGGAAAACCCCCCAAATCAATACGTATCACCAAATTATTGGGATACGACCTACACGTACCCAATTATGGACACAAAACTAGCCCCAAACATACAAGCACATGCCAAATTGATCTATAGGATCAATTGACACATACAACAATTGTCAATCTCGGAATTCCTTTAAAATTGACACAAAAAGCACCATAACTTTCTTCATAGGCCTCCTATGAACACAAAACTAAATTATATGGGTAGCTTATGCATATGGGTTGATTTTTCATGGTTAATTCTCAGATTTAGAATCTAAATTAAGGGAAAAACTAAATTGTACCTATTGAGAGATGGATTTTCAATAAAACCTCCATTGAGATAAAATTGCTTCCAACTTGTAGATCCTTGCTCATCTTTGTAGATCCTTGCTTCCTCCTTGTAGATCTTTGCTTCCTCCTTCTAGATACTTGCTTCTCAAGTCTCTAATGGTGATTTGGGAAGGAATTAGAATAAAATTTGGTAGGAAAATGAAATGGGAATGAAGGAATTTGGTAGAGGAAAATTCTAGATATAGTTTTTGGAATGAAAAGAGGAGAGAGAATTTTTCCCCTCTTTTAAATATAGGCCGACCCCTTTCCCCTCCCTCAAGTTATCATGTAATGTCTAATATACCCCTTGGGGCCTCTCATGAAAAAATAATTAAGGAAGCTTCTAGTCTAATAATTTAATTAATTTAATCCATCTCCTTAACAATGGGCTTTCTAAATGGGCTAATTCTAACTAATTAATTCATGTTGGTCTATGGGTCCAAACTAAACTAGTTAAGTCCACTAACACAAGTCCAAAATAAATAACTAACATCTAACAATAATTAAATAATACAACAAATAATTATTTATCAAGCACAATATTTAATTAAATAGGAAATTACTAAAATACCCTTTCCTAGAAAATGTGGTAGTGACACTTAATCTATAACAAATAACCAATATCAAGCAAATATCAAAAATCTAAAACTATACCTCAAACTCTAAAGGTCTCTGGTGGCTATCGGCCCAATGTCGTTGTCTGTCCTACGTCACTCGAAGTCTGTCTCTGATCAGCTTTACCTTCTCTGCTGCATCCACCACCATCTCTGGCCCTAGCAAAGCTCTCTCTCCAACATCGATCCATGAAAGGGAGTAAGACATCTTCGATCGTACAGAGCCTCAAATGGTGACATCTCTATACTATCCTGGTAGCTGTTGTTATAAGCAAACTCTACCAAATGGAGATGGTCCTCCCAAGATCCTCCGAAAACTAGTACAAAATTATACAACATATCCTTGTGAGTCTGAATAGTCCTCTCTGACTGCCCATATGTCTGGGGATGATATGTAGTACTAAACTTGAGCTGGGTACCCAAACTCGCCTGCAAACTCCTTCAGAAATGAGAAACGAAATGACTATCCTGATCCGAGACTATGCTGACGGAAACTCCATGTATCCGGATGATCTGCCTCATATACATCTTTACCTGCTTCTCCGTAGACAAACCCACATTGAAAGACAAAAAGTGGGTCGACTTGGTCAACCTGTCAACGATGACCCAAATTGCGTCTTTCCCTCTTACAGATCGTGGAAGTCTGGACACAAAATACATAGTCATTAGTATTCTTGTTCATTGCTATATTGTTTATTCTTGTATTTATTCCATTATTTCCTTTATTGTATATATCTTGTATCTATTATTGCATCTTGTATATTCATATCTATTTACTGTTACATAGTTTATATTATTGATTAGAACTGCTGTTAGAGATGTACTTCACTCCATTCCTGACTGAAAAACATTTTTCAGAGAATCCAGGAGATTGGTGTTCGACATACCATGGACTTCGACCTATAGATGGTGCAGACTTTGACCCACTAGTTCTGGAGTGACTGCCAAAAGTTTTAGCCGGATTCACTAGGTAGCATAGTTAGTTCTCTTTAGCATTTTGGTACCAGATTTGTTTCCAGCTTATATTTGAGATTTTGATTATTATTTCTATTAGTGTTGTTATATATTGATTAGATAGTTATGTTAGATTTCTTTGATATCTCCTCGTGCTTCTAGAATTATGATTGAGTTTTGTGTTGAGATATTGTTGGCAGATTTTATATTATTGTGAGATATTTAGATAGTATAGTTGACCAAGACAGCGTTTTACCGCCGATGCTGCGGCGTAGGCTGGGCGTTGTGTAAACCCTCGCATTTATTTCTATAGATAGTCTGGTATGGGTTAGAAAATTTTGGTTTAGCAGCAGATGATTGAGGTTTAGAGTAAGGTTATAGATGTCTATTTTTTTTAATTAAACCCTTGGCGCGTCCTACCATTGTTGCAATATTCGGAGCCCAATATCAGCCCATAAATTCTAACAGATTATTGTATTCTTGACTTGACACGCCAATTTAGGCGTTGGACTTTTCCGTCACTCAAACTCATAATTCCTTGTGCTCTAATTTAATTGCATAATTTTTCCGTAACCAAAATCCATATTTAATCATGTGTCGCACACCTGTGTCGTTGCTATCAAATTTGAAATACCAACTTAACCAGTTGAGGCGGACCAATTAAAGGGTCCAAGACTGACACCAAGCCTACACCATTCATGACCTTTGTGTCACTCCCAATTAAGATCCTATGTGCCCCCATTTAATTTAAGAACACATAACAATTTATTCTAATTAAATTAGGGATACCAACTTTGACTAATCCCCTTTTAATCCTAATTTAATTCCAATGCCCCTTTAATTAGGCCCATGCAAAATACACAATACCCCCTCACCCTACAAAACACCAAACATCAATTCTCCCATAAATTTTCTATCATTTCATGTGTTTGTGCAAATACCCAAACTTAAGGGGCTAAATTATAAATATTGTAACATGTGTCATAACCTCATTGGTCAAGACTAATGAAGAAGCCTCACCCCTCTTCTTTGACCGATCAAGCCCCTTCTCTCTCTCTCTTCTTTGGATGAGGAATTTTTCTCCATGTGAAATCCTAGCCCCTCATTTGAATTGGGCTCATCCACACCACACAACCCTCACACAACTCCCTATATAATGTCTCCATCACCACACTCTACCCCATGCCGGCCCTAATCTCCAAACCTAGAGAGCCCCACCCCCTCTCTCTCTCCTCTCTCTTCTACATACAACCAAAATACTTCTTCCCTTCTTCTTCTTCTTCTTCTTCTTCTTCCTTTCTTCTTCTCCTTCTTCAACTCCACTTCAACAGTTTTCGGCCGCCCCCCCATACTCCGACCGCCGTTCATCTTCACCATCACCACCCACTTCTCTCCGACTGCTAACCACTCCCCACCACCGGCTGCTGACCACACCCTCCGGCGACTTCTCCACCTCCTCCATAACCGCCACTACTGACGTTCCTTAGCACATTGATGAGCAACCCCACCGTGCCAAGCCACTGCTCCGACCAACTACTCTTCCCACCACCTCCAGTCCTTACTTCCCACCACCGCACACCATTACTACCACCACCACATCCGCCCTTAGCCGAGCCTCCACGAGCCTACTCCGACCGCACTGCCGATCCTCCCCCGCACTTCCAATCGATGACCACCCAGCTACTTCTCCACCCTCCGGCCACCGGCGCTGCCATGAGCCACCACTGCACATCACCACCACCACCTCCAGTCCGTTCCACCACCACCACACAACGCCATCACTGCCACCACCTGCTGTGATCTCCAGTCACCTCTTCTCCGGCGTGCTAGCGTCGACAACCCACCACAACACTTACCACCACCACCACCTCGTCGAGGTGAACCACTCCCCCTCTCTATATTGTTGTATAATTTGTTTTGTGTATTTTAGTGTAGTGTTAATAAAACTTGTGGTTTACTGATGTGAGTTTAGGGTTGGGTTATATGTAATTGTTATGAACTATATACATGGGTGGTAAATGCAAGGAAATTAATTAGGGTTTATGTTTATGCATTGAGTTAGGGTTTAAGAAGTTGACATGAGTTTTATGGTTTTGGAAAGCATGGATATTTATGGTTGGATGTCGTAAAATATATACAAGTGGCGGTTAAACGCTAAGTGGATAATTAGGGTATTTGAATATATATTGAGTTTATGATATTTGGATACATTGAGATGTTAGGGTATTTCAATTAATATATGCACTATTGATTATTGTTGTTGAGCAAATTAAATTGTTGCGAAATAATACTATGATTTATCATCGAGGGACATGTGATTTATTATGAAATAATGTGTGGTATCAAACCATTAATCGGTGATTGGGGACTGATAATTAATGATGGGTTTAATTGAAGAGTAGGATTTATTGTGAATTGGTAATGAAGTTATAAAATGGAAGCTTTAATAAATATTGATAATTTATTTGAGGATAACATGTGTCACCGTGAGTAATAATGTCTGTGAAGACCAGGAGGAATCTGAGGATTGATTATGTCTCAAAATACTGATAACACTGTAATGAATATAGTAGGATTGAGGATAGTTTGATGATATTATACAAATGATTAATTTAATTTGATGTAACATACCATTAGTCAACCTTGGTCAATCCTCTAGCGTCGTATCCCTGTGAGTTGTAGCTGAGTTTGAACATATGATTAGATGTGTGTCACATCTTATTTCAGCCTCATGATAGTCTATTGATTGAGTTTGTATCTCGTCTCTAGGTACTACGGGACCCACGGACTTGGACGTTGTACTGGATCCCCGTCATCAGCAGCCGAACGCAGACAAGTGTACCTTGCCACCTTGTATTTCAGTTACAGATATTTATTGTTTCATTATATACATTGTGCGCGTATTTGATTACGATCGTCACTTCGCGTCCGGATCACAACCGGGTGCAGATGTTCGTCGTAACGTCTTGTAACGAATACTAGATGTTCGTAACACCTTGATGTACATAACTGAGTATATCGTCACCCCAGGACACATTCATACACTGTTATTATGCCAGATTTCCTGTATCCTGATACTAACATCATGACTGGAGACTGGGATGACCTTAGGGTCGCGTTTGTTGATAGTTACTTCTATGCGAAGAGACTGCTAGATAAAGATTCAGGTTCAGCGCACAATCGTTGACCGCTTGGGAAGGAGAAGACAGTTATTATACGTTTGGGCTCCTCTGCACGTGCTTTATATATGTATGTCCTGTTGATGTAGTATTCCTGTATCCGGAGTAGTAGTATCACTCGTGTGACTCTGTGCTCGGAGCTACGGTACGCCCCGTGTCTCTGTGTTCGGAGCTACAATTTTATTTTGGACAACCCCTGCGTCGAATATTGTCTTCAAACTGTGTCTCACTTAGTTGGTTATGCTAGACTACACCATCGTTGCACTTGTACTTTCTGTTGTACTTTGGCATACTGTATTTTGTACCTTGTTACGTCCCTCTGAGGACCTGGTCCCCTGCCAGTTTTGCAGCATAGATGATTACGGAGCATCTGGAGTTGCTGATGGAGTTGCATGTCTTGCGGGCATTGTACCAGGTACTCACATCATATCTACCGGCATTATGGTTATTTTATATTGATTATTCATCTGCTGTTGTAGCCTAGTTTTTATAGACTCACATTTTTTCTCGAGTCTATTCGAGTTGGTGTTTTATTGGGCGGCCAACTTTAGCAGATGCAGCTCTTTCTTGTATATTTTTGTTCATTGTGGATTGAGACATAGATGTTTACATTTACGGGATTTTAGATAGTACCCTTTATTATACAACTTATACGTATTCGAGTCAGACCGGAGTTTGGTCGAATGCGTAGCTGGCGTGTCGTGTATTCCTGGTCCTACGTATTTTGGGACTAGGATGTGACATATTTTTGTAGTGGCCCATGCAGGTCAGTCTTAAATCGTCTTGGTCACTTGACTGTGCTAAGCGAGCCTGCAAATTAGGAATATATATTATGATTTATTATTGAATAGGATCTCAATCCATAATCGATTTTAAAAACTTATTTTGTATGTGATTATCGTCCTTGGACTTCCAATTTGTATTCGTTCAATTTTTGTCAATATTGTTATCATTATTTCTCATCCCCTATTATTCAGGAAGACGAATGCTCTAGCCTGATGGTTCCCTCTAGAAGAAGATCATAGTTCAGACGACAGAAGACATGATTTGTGCAATAATCTCTGAGAAGATTGTTACCCTCAGTAGGGTAGGTTGATAGGTTCTTTTTGGATTCTAGAACTAGTGTGGAAGGTTAGCAAGAGAATTGGACCCAGTAGTACCCTACCCGTACTTGAGATAGCAATGATTTAGAAAATACTGGGAGTTGAAAAGATTGATGATCATAACCCTCTAGAATAATTTATGGAAGTGCATAGCCCGATGCTAGAAATTAGTTGTTGTATATAATAGCAATACCAGAAACGATGTTATGAGCTAGATGAGATAGAATTTTAGGCTCTCACCAGGAAGATAATGATCTGATGCCAGAAATTCTAGCATGTACTTGGGTGATACCTTTAATTTAAATTGCACTATGTGACCCGGAGCAATAAATAACGGAAAGAAAAAAATTTGAGGAATAAAATTTTAGGGAAAATTTTGAGGAGAAGAGAAATTATACATTAGGCAAGGAAGAATTTTTCTCTTGGAGGATTAGTGTTGTAAACAGAATGGGAGAATTTATTTTGAGGTTAAGTCTAGAATATGACATCGTCCTAGCATGAGTTGGTTGAGCCAATACCATACGATGCTAGATTGTCGACGTGGTTGCACTATATTTAGACCACCAGATTACCCTGAGGTTGAGTTTCTCCAGGGAGCCCAGGAGCATGGGGCCCATATACCTTAGCGACACACATTGCAAAGGGTGAACCAGTATACCCCCGTATTATATCGAGTTTGAGGATGTGTTTCTAGAGAATCTTCTAGGCCTGCCACCTGATAGAGAGATAGAGTTTGCTATAGAGTTGACTCCAAGAGCTGAGCCGGTTATTTTCCTTCTTCAGACTAGCACCGATAGAGTTGGTTGAGTTGAAGGTCCATAGTAGAGGATCTCTTAGACAAGGATTTCAGTCAGGCTAGTATTTCTCCATAGGGAATACCCATCTTATTGTGCCGAAGAAGGACGGGACGGTACGTTTGTGCATTGATTATAGGGATGGCATGATTGTGTATCGATTACAAGGCATTTAATACTGTAACGATAAAGAACAAGTACCCATTATCGCACATCGATGATTTATTTGAATCAGCTAAGTGGCGCATATGTATTCTCGAAGATCGATCTTAGATCTAGTTATCATCAGATCAAGGTACGGAGAGAGGATATTCTGAAGACGACTTTTCGGATGAAGTATGGACACTATGAATTTCTAGTCATGCCGTTTGGTTTAACCAAAGTGCCAATAATATTTATGAGCTTGACGAACAATATTTCCCACCAGTACTTAGATAAGTTTATGGTGGTGTTCATCGACGTCTTGGTATATTCCGAGAGCCAGGAGAAGCACGAGAGACATCTCAGGATTGTGTTAGAGACGCTGAGGCAAGAGAGGCTGTATGCCAAGCTCAGCAAATATGAGTTCTGTTTGGATAGAGTACCCTTCCTGGGATATATAATCACCGGAGATGGACTATCAGTTGACCCGGAGAAGATAGCTGCAGTGATATTTGCACTAAAGCTATGGCGACACTACCTTTATGGAGAGCGTATTGAGATTTACACAGATCACAAGAGTCTGAAGTATGTCTACACTCAGAAGGAGCTCAACATGAGACAGAGGCGATGGCTAGAGTTGATGATAGATTATGATATCGAGTTGCAGTACCACCCTGGCAAGGCGAATGTAGTAGTAGATGCCTTAAGCAGGAAGCCCATGGCATACTTTTTGATGACTCAGCGCCAATTGTTAGAGGATCTTCAGGAGCTCAAGATTGAGATTATACTGCCAGGCATGGATGGACAGATGGCCAGTCTCGAGGTTCAGTCTACATTGATTGAGAGGATCAAGGCAGCCCTGCCTACAGATGCGAGACTTCGATGGCTACGAGAGAGGACAGGCCGGCATACAGACGGGACTCAAGATTCATGAAGACGGAACATTGAGGTATGGAGATTGCCTATATGTCCCTAGTGGTGAGCTACGCCAGGAGTTGATGACCGAGGCTCATAGCTCGATTTATTCTATTCATCCCGGGGGTACGAAGATGTACCGAGATTTGAGGCAACATTACTGGTGGCATGGGATGAAGAGAGAGATTGCAAGATTTGTGGCAAGATATTTGGTTTGTCAGCAAGTCAAGGCTGAACACCAGAGGCTTGTAGGATTATTGCAGCTGCTTTCCATTCTTGAGTGGAAGTGGGAACCCATTACCATGGACTTCGTCACAGGATTCCCGCGGAACCCTAGCAGGAAGGATACAGTTTGGGTTGTCGTAGACAGACTCACCAAGTCTGCGCATTTCTTGTCCTTCAGAGTTGGGCAGTCCATGGAGATATTAGCTGACATGTATATGATGCAGATAGTACGACTACATAGAGTGCCTGTCAGTATTGTATCGGATCGTGACTCTAGGTTTACGTCATATTTTGGCAGAGTATGCAGGGGAGTCTAGGAACTCGTCTCAAGTTCAGTACTGTATGTCATCTATAGACTGATGGCCAGTCAGAGCGCATGATACAGATACTAGAGGATATATTGAGAGCGTGCAAGATCGACTTTGGAGGATCTTGGGAGGACCATATACACTTGGTGGAATTCTCCTACAATAGCAGCTACCAGGCTAGCATACAGATGGCATCTTATGAGGTATTGTACGTCAGGAAGTGTAGGTCACCGGTATATTGGAGTGGCGTGGGAGAGCGTCAGATACTTGGTCTAGAGTTGGTGACACAGACAGTGGAGAAAGTCAAGCAGATTCAGAGCCACCCGCGTGAAGCACAGGACAGACAGAAACATTGGGCAGATGCGCACCGCAGACCTTTAGAGTTCAAGGAAGGTGATCATGTATTTTTGAAGATATCGTCTACTCGTGGTACCATCAGATTTGGAGGCAGAGGCAAGCTGAGTCCGAGGTACATCAGACCTTTTGACATCTTGGAACGAGTTGGCGAAGTGGCTTATCGTCTTGCTTTGCCTCCATGATTAGAAGGAGTGCATGACGTATTTCACGTATCGCAATTGAGGAGATATGTGGCAGACCCTAGCCACATGCTTGATCATTTGGAGATTACAGTCGCGCCCAGTTTATCTTACGTAGAGCAGCCAGTGGAGATACTCGATCACAGTGAGAAGACTTTGAGAGGTCAGACTATTCGACTGGTCAGAGTTGCATGGAAGCATCATTCGCCAGGCGAGTCTACCTGGGAGCGCGAGGATTCCATTCGACAGTATTTCCCGTATTTATTTGAGGACCAAGGTACGAATTTACGTACCGTATATGATTACCAGTTTGCTTTTAAATTCTCATAGCTATTATCGAGCTTTACTTTTAATTTCGGGGATAAAATTTTTCTAAGTTGGGAAGGATGTAAACCCCCTCATTTATTTCTATAGATAGTCTGGTATAGGTTAGAAAATTTTAGTTTGCCAGCAGATAATTGAGGTTTAGAGTAAGGTTACAGATGTCTGATTTTTTTAATTAAACCCTTGGCGCGCCCTACCGTTGTTGCAATATTCGGAGCCCAACATCAGCCTATAAATTCCAACAGATTGTTGCATTCTTGACTTGACACGCCAATTTAGGCGCTGGACTTTTCCGTCACTCAAAATCATAATTCCTTGTGCTCTAATTTAATTGCACAATTTTTCCGTAATCAAAATCCATATTTAATCATGTGTCGCACACCAGTGACGTTGCCATCAAATTTGAGACACCAACTTAACCCGTTGAGCCGGACAAATTAAAGGATCCAAGACTGACACCAAGCCTACACCATTCATGACCTTTGTGTCACTCCCAATTGAGATCCCATATGCCCCCATTTAATTTAAGAGCACATGACAATTTATTCTAATTAAATTGGGGATACCAACTTTGACTAATCCCCTTTTAATTCCAATTTAATTCCAATGCCCCTTTAATTAAGCCCATGCAAAATACACAACACTCCCACACCCTACAAAATACCAAACACCAATTCTCCCACAAATTTTCTATTATTTCATGTGTTTGTGCAAATACCCAAACTTAAGGGGCTAAATTACAAATGTTGTAACATGTGTCATAACCTCATTGGTCAAGACTAATGAAGAAGCCTCACCCCTCTTCTTTGACCGGTCAAGCCCCTTCTCCCTCTCTCTTCTTTGGATGAGGAATTTTTCTCCATGTGAAATCCTAGCCCCTCATTTGAATTGGGCTCATCCACACCATACAACCCTCACACAACTCCCTATATAATGTCTCCATCACCACACTCTACCCCATGCTGGCCCTAATCCCCAAACCTAGAGAACCCCACCCCCTTTCTCTCTTCTTCCTCTTCTACATACAACCAAAATACTTCTTCTCTTCTTCTTCTTCTTCCTTTCTTCTACTCCTTCTTCTACTTCACTTCAACAGTTTTCGGCCGGCCCCCCATACTCCGACCGCCGTTCATCTTCACCATCACCACCCACTTCTCTCCGACTGCTAACCACTCCCCACCACCGGCTGCTGACCACACCCTTCGGCGACTTCTTCACCTCCTCCATCACCGCCACTGCTGACGTTCCTCAGCACATCGACGAGCAACCCCGCCGTGCCAAGCCACTGCTCCGGCCAGCTGCTCTTCCTACAACCTCCAGTCCTTACTTCCCACCACCGTATACCATTACCACTACCTCCACATCTGCCCTTAGCCGAGCCTCCACGAGCCTACTCAGACCGCACTGTCGATCCTCTCCCGCACTTCCAGTCGACGACCACCCAGCTACTTCTCCACCCTCCGGCTACCGGCGCTGCCACGAGCCACCACCGCACATCACCACCACCACCTCCAGTCCGTTCCACCACCACCGCACAACGCCATCACTGCAGTTTGACAATAAATGAAAGAAATAAAAATAGGTTTATACAAAATCCTTTCTTAGGTTTACAAACAAGAAGTACAATTAATCCTATGCGAGGATGTTAAGTACAAAAATTTAATCTGGGTAAATATTGCTATAGGAGTCTGATCTGCAGTCGATCACTTTGTCCCTTGGACCACACGATGATGAAAAAGTGCTGTAGAAGAAGGAATAGCTTCAAAGATTGCAAGAGGGAGTGGATGCTCGATGCCAAAATCATCAATCACTACTATCTGTCTGTGCTCTTCTCTCTTCGATTTTTTGACCTTTCTTTCTGACCTCTATATAATCTCCTCCTTGACCTTCATGGACGAGGGTCTCTATTTATAGGCGTAAAAACTGAACAGCGGAGATAACCGTACCTTTTATGCGGTGGTTATCATAACTGCTACCCACGTATAAATGATCTTCTGAATAAGCGTGTGATGCGTGTCCCATTAAGAGATAATGCGTATAACTGCTGCAAAGATCACGGCATGCAAGCCACGTAGGTAATTGCCCCTCGCGTAGAGATGATTGGCGTAGAAGCAAAATAACTGTTCTGATAGCGTAAAAGCCAAGTAGCTGTTCTGATGGCGTAAAAGCCAAGTTGGCTTAGAAGCCCAATAGGCATAGAAGCCTAATAGCTGACATATAGGCGTAGAAGCAAAATAGCGGTCAGGTTGGCGTAGAAGCCAAGTAGGCGTAGAAGCTTGATGCTGCATAGATGGGTAGCTGACGTAAAAGATAGCCGATTCTCCTTGACTGAGGTCTTGAGCGTATTCTGGATTAGATAGCCTGTTCACATACCTTTGCAAATATAGCCTGGGTTGGCATATTTCAAGGAGATAGCATACGGCGTACTCCTATAGTTGAAAATAGCCAGGTCGGCGTATTTCGAGGAGATAGCATACGGCGTACTCCTATAGCTGAAAATAGCCTAATGGCGTAACATACAGATATGATGATGTGGACGTATTAGCCATAATTATGGCTCACCCAGTCTTTGAAAGTAGAACCAAATCTCGTGCATTAAATGCAGAGATCTGCCCCCATCACGTGCATTAACTGCAGAGACGTGCCTCGAGCTCTATACGAAGAGCAGCTTTTGACGTGGCAGTTCATTTTATCTTCTGCTGAGCGTAACAGCTCACGTCTGCCTGTGTAAAACTAGGCAGCGTATTCCCTTGAATGCGTAAAAGCAATTTGTATCAAGAAAATATCACTAAACGACGGTCTGGATCTCTGTGCCGAACCATCATTACAGCCGTCGTCTGGATAATCGTGCATTACTCTTTGTCAGGAGTCAAGTTTACTGCATGATCTGACAGGTTCGTTCGAAGAATACGAAGAGTTCCTCGTACAACTTTCTATTGCATTAAAAGCGAGTAGGTTTTACGCCAAAATGGCGATATAATAACCTTTTTACGCTGAAGCAGTCTGAGGTTGTTCTGGAGCTATATTTTATGCTGTACTAGCGATGAAGCTTTTGTACGCCAATAGCTCTGAAGTCATGTCTTACACCACACAACACTGAAACTTTGCTTTACGCAGGTTTTATGCATACTGCGTATAATTCTGCAGTGTATTTTTTATGCTTCTACAAGACCCCCTTCAAAAATTTCAAATTCCTCGTAATTTGAAACACTTTGAATGAAGCATGAAACGGTCAAATCTGACTCGTTCCTCGGGGCTGATTTCTCGGCGAATTTTTGGGAGTTTGTTAGGATTCGGTGTGTTCTCCTCTGCCTATAAAAAGGCGAATGGGTTAACCTATTTTTCCCACACTCCCTTCACCATACAGAGATGATTGCAGAACTTCGTCGGGTCAACTTGAGGAAGAAGAAGATCATGTTCTTCCAGCATGTAAGGAGCCAAAAAAGAAGGCATCTTCGAGCAAATGTCCTCTACAATGATGGATCATGGAAGGATATCATAGCTTCCTTTGCTCGGGATGATCAGCAATTTCATATGGCGATTCGTCCAGGAGAGAGGAATGGTCTCTTTTGGCCACCCAGCTTGCAAGCTGTATTTTCTTCCATCATGACGGTGGACGAGGGTAGACAGTCTGGCCCTATCTTCCAGTATTGAGTTGGGTCTGAATCCCAACTCAATCTGTCATGGCGTATAGAGGGTGGGCTCTTGAATAATTTAGACAAGCCCAGTTTTGTATCCTCCCGCCATTAATTATTTTCTTGTTCATCGACTGTAGCAGTCGATGAACTACTGTAGAAGACAGAAAAGATCTCCACCAATACGAGAACCTGGCAGAACAGATTCTTGGTGTGATCCTAAATGAAAATGAGAAACCCTTTGTAGAGAAAGGATTTCCATTATATGTAATTATGAAGATGAAAAATCCTTTGTAGGCTGGATTTCCATCATATATAATCATGATTAATAAAATTGTCTTCGTTTACGCATCTGATGATTTGCCATATTTTGCTATGATGAAGTCTGAATAACTTTATGCCGACTTTGAAAAGAGTATCTGATCTCGTCCCGTCTTTTACGCGTAACTGAAGACGCGTAGAAAGCTGCTTAGCATATAAATTAAAGATCTAAACTGTCAAGCTATTTTGGACAAGGAGTCACGTAGAATTCTGAACTGTCACTTCTTTGATAAGAAGAATTCTTGTTCAGACCATCATCTTCAAGAATGATTTCCCGAAAATCCATTAAAGTAGGGCGAGAAATGGCTGTCAAAACTGGCCATGCTTGAACTGTAGAGAAAAGATTCTGACTGGATTTTGGATGAACTTCCAATCGACCCAATAAGAAGAGTCATTTTCAGTGCTAAACTCTATATATTTTGGATACTTGGGATGTTTTGAGGCCAAAAAGGAGCATCTTCTGCGCGATCCCTTGTAATTGGCCGTCTTGAGAATTTGTTCAAATATACGCATACTCTGACGTGCATATTTTTAGATATACGGAAAGTCATAGATCCGTTATATAGATGAGCATAAAATCATAGGTTTATAGCCTCTCGAGCGTAAAAGCTGCTAAGCATAAAAGCATCCGGGCGTAAAGCCATAGATTTATAGCTCTTAAAAAAACTTTTGCGCGTGAAGTCGTAGATTTGTAGCCTCTGAGCGTAAAAAGCTTCTGAGCGTGAAATCATAGATTTGTAGCCTCTGAGCGTGAAGTCGTAGGTTTGTAGCCTCTCGAGCGTAAAAGCTACCGAGCGTAAAAGCATCCGGGCGTAAAACCGTAGACTCATAGCCTCTGAGCGTAAAACCGTAGATTTGTAGCCTCTTGAGCGTAAAAACTCCTTAGCGCAAAATCATAGATCTGCTCTGCACGAAAAACTTTTCGAATTCGTTGACTGTCCGTCTTCCCTAAATAATAGGCTGACGTGGTCCCCAATTATAACCGAATATTAAATATCGGATTTGGTTAGGGATTCGAAGAGTTTATCTGAACTCTATAAATATCCCAGGGCCTTCAGAGAAGAAACTCTTCATCTGTCTTTTGTAAAAATCCTTTGTTTCTTTGAGAGCTCTTCTTCGTCTCTTCTTTTATGAACTCTGAGTTTTAGCCATGGCACCGAAATCAACTTCCACCGCTAAGGGAAAGAAAGCTGCCTCTTCTTCTCGCTCCTCTGCTCAAGCACGAGCGACTCCCATTGTGCTAAATGAACCTCGCTCTGAACGAAGTGCCCCACCATCAAACTGTGCACCAGGCGTCATAGGTAAAGCTTTTGGGACGAGAAAAACGAAGAAAACCCTTCGCACACGTTGTACGTGAACGCGCTAGGTCATCTTCTGTGCTGAGAGCCTCTTCGAGGAAGATGATGCACATGGATGTTTTATCATTTACGCTCACATTCCTAATGTGTCAGCGTAAAAACTCCATATTTTTGCAGTCTGGCGTAAAAGCTTTGACTGTCAAAATTTGGCGTATATTTCAAACTTTGAGTGTTACGTTCTGGATGAAAATCCCGGCGTAACAACTCAAATTTTGGCAGTCTGGCATAAAAATCAGACTGTCAGATTTTTGTGTATACTGCCAATCTTGAATTTTACGCCTCGAAAATAGGTTCCAGCGTAAAAACTCAAGTTTTTACAGTCTTGGCGTAAAAGCACAGACTGTTAATATTTGGCGTAAGATGCAAGATTGTAATGTCTGGTATAGAAACTGACTTGTTCTTCTTGCATTTTGTAGTGGACTTGCAGATACCTCTGTTGGCTGAGGTGATGGGTTCTACTGCTGGGATGCTGAACTCCAATTACCTGAAGGATTTGTCCCATGTGACATTCCCTATTTCTGGAACCCAGTATACTGAAGGAAGGAGAACTCTGATATCATCTCAAGGAGAACGAATACTGTTGAGTATGATCAACGGGGAGCCCCTGACATATCTAGATTGGGCCAAATATATAAAACCAGCTTTTCTATTCGGGGATATGATTGATAAAGAATCCCAAACGAAGCCCAAGAAAGAAAATTAGGTTTTTACTGCTGGGGGGCATGGTCATGTACCTGCCCAGGATGCCGAGAGATTACCCTATCTCAGCATTCTTCCATGCCACGCATCCCCGGAAGATGTCGTAGACTCTGACCCCTAATCTTTACGGCCACCCGGGGAAGATATTTTATCAGAAATGATCAGACCAAGGATTATTTGTGAGCCGCCCTTCAGGCCCTGTCGTGCCTTTCAGGGGATTACTGCCGGGTAGCGTCCCGAGTGAAGACACTTCACTGCTCCATAGTCCAATTATCAACTTTTTACAATGACTTCATGGGTCATGGAGGAGTATACCCCAAGGTTAATCCTCGGACCAACGGGTGGCTTACCCCTGGAAATCTTTGATTGGCTCGTTTAGCTGCATGGGCCCTGAAGCATTTTCAGACGGAGCTGGAGAGCATTGGTCTATTCGCGGCTGTGATTGCTACCAGTATTGGGTTACCTCCCAAATGATGTACCTTTTGCTTTTATATATAACTTGCTCTTTCTGGAGATAATAAAGAGACTTTATCTGACTTTGGTGGACCCATCATTTTTTTAATATAAATGATAGGTTAGGGTGAAAGTGATATCAGAGGTAATATGGACATGATATACTTTCGGTAAGTTTCAGCTGGACATATCTATTCAGAGGTTATATGGACATGATAGAATATGATCCAACTAAATTTGTATACAAAACACTATCAGAGGTAATATGGACGTGATAGGTTTTGAAGTTCCAAATTAGTTAAATATATCTATTCAGAGGTTATATGGACATGATAGAATATGATCCAACTAGTTCTTTGGACGTAGTGTTGTCAGACTGAGATCTTCACCATACTCCGTTGAGTAAAGGAGATTAAGCATAGTACCTCTTCAGGAATTTCCTATGATAGGAGCCATTAACAAGTCTCCATTAGGCTTGGCTAATCTGTAAGCGCCGTTTGAGAACGTCATCTCGATCACATAAGGGCCTTCCCATTTGGGCTAGAATTTACCCTTACTCTTGTGAGTAATGATCATTGGCCTTTTTACAGCTAAAAATAGCTCACAAATTTTGAACACCCTTTCCTTCACTTTTGATTAAAAGCTTTGGAAATGCGTGCCTGGTAGATTGCAATGCGCTGTTGAGCTAGGAGGCGTTTCTCGTCTAATCCTTCTAGCTCTTGAAGCCGTAGTCGATCATTATTTTCCTGAGTTAACTCATTAGCTACTGCTATTCTGAGTGACAAAATTTAGATTTCAATAGGGATAACTGCTTCACTCCCGTAAACCAATGAGAATGGGGTACAACCCGTCGGTGTTCGTACCATTGTGCGGTATGCCCAGAGGCACTCTCCCAGCTTCTCATTCTAATCTCTTTTGTTCGAAGAGACGAACTTTTTCAAGAGTTTGATAATGGTTTTGTTGAAAGCTTCCGCAAAACCATTAGCAGCAGGATTGTATGCCGTAGAGGCCATATTTTGTATCCAATTTTTATCGCAAAATCGATGAAACGCTTGGCTGATGAATTAAGGCCCATTGTCATGAATTATCCTTCGGGGTATCCCGAAGCGATAAATGATATGATGCTTGATGAAGCTGATCACGTTGGATGTTTTTACCTCAGCAAGAGGGATCGCCTTTGCCCATTTAGAGAAATAATCCGTAATGGCCAATATAAACCGATGACCTCTGGAAGAAGATGGGTGAATAGGACCAATGATATCCATACCCCATGCTTCAAAAGGCCAAGATACAACCATAGGATATAAATGTTCAGAAGGTTGATGTATAAAATCTGCATGAACCTGACAGGCTTTGGATTGTCTTGCATATTTTATTGGATCTGTGATCATAGTAGGCCAGTAATAGCCCATCCTCCTGATACGATCCTGTAGCTTAGGACCGGGTTGATGTGCTCCGTATACGCCGTCGTGAGCTTCACGGATAATCTGTTGTGCCTCATCATCGGAGAGACATCGTAATAGCAGTCCATCGTAGGTTCGGCGATATAGACATTGTGAAGATGCATCAAAATAGAAGCGTAATGATCGTCTTTTGATGGATACTGCTTCTTTAGGATCCTCCGGTATGATTTCGTATGCCACAAAATCTATAAAGGGTCTTCTCCAGTCTCTCTTGGGAAGATCTGTGTTCACAGCGTAGCTGCGTTCTATGTGAAAGTTATTTTTCACAAAGAATAAATCTCTGTTAAGAAGGATCATCGAATTCTGCCTTCTTATAGGAGTAGCTAAATCTGCAGCTAGACTGGCCAGGGCATCAGCTTCCAAATTCTGAGATCGAGACACATGCTCTAGGTAGAAACCTTTGAAAGACATGGCTATCTCGATCATTGCTTGGTGATAAGGAATGAGGTCTGGATTACGGACTTCATATATTCCTCTGACTTGATTGACGATCTGTAGAGAATCACCGAAAGCTTCCAGATATTCGACGTCCGATTCTTTAGCGACTTGGAGTCCGATGAGTAGGGCATTATACTCTGCCACATTATTAGAGCAGGGTTCGCTAAGAGAATATGCTCGATAGATAACGAGTTTATCAGGAGTGACCAGGATAATTCCTACTCCTGAAACCACGTTCCCCTGGGACCAGTCCTGGAGGCACCATCGAAGAATAGCTGCCATGTATCACTTTCCATTGCGGAATTACATTCTGCAACTTCGTCGGGAATGTCCTCGTATAATCTGGAGGTTTCCGGAATCGGATGAGCAGCTAGAAAATCAGCCAATGTTTGGCCTTTGATGGACTTCTGGGGGACATACACCATATCATATGGTGTTAATAACATCGCCCAAGTCGCGAGTCGAGAATTGAGAATACTTGGCTTGTTCATCAATACCCGAAGAGGATTGATCCTGGAGATGATATGAATAGTTTGGCCTGTGACGTAATGTCGTATTTTCTGAATGGCGAATATTAGGGCCAAATATTCTTTTTCTACTGGATTGTATCGGTATTTATCCCCAACCATCATCCTGCTTAAATAGTAGATTGCCTGTTCATGACCTTCATCGTTCTTCTGTGCGAGGAGAGCTCCCAGTGAATGATCCATTGCTCGAACATACAACAAAAATGGTCTTCCTATGATAGGAGGCACCAGAACTGGAGGATTAGAAAGGTAGCGTTTGATATCATTGAACGCTTGCTGACAGGCTTCATCCCAAACGAAGGATACACCTTTCTTCATGAGATAAGAAAATGGCTGACATCTCCCAGAGAGGTTGGATATGAATCTCCGGATATAAGCTAGACAACCTTGAAATCCCCTGAGTTCTCTTAGATTATGGGGTGGTCGTATTTCTAAGATGGCCTTCACTTTATCAGGGTCTACTTGAATGCCTTTAGCGGTAATGACAAATCCCAGAAATTTGTCACTGGATACACCAAGAAATGACTTTGTAGGGTTTATTTTGAGTTGGTGTTGGCACATCAACTCAAACACTGTCTTCAAGTCCTGGCTGTGATTATCCTTGATGCGGCTTTTGACAGCTATATCATCCATGTAACATTCTACTGTTTTGCGTAGGTTCTCATGGAATATATTACTCATAGCTCGTTGGTACGTAGCTCCGGCATTCTTCACTCCGAAGGACATAACCGTGTAGCAATATACCCCCAATGGTGTCCGGAAGGCAGTATGCTTCTCGTCTTCAGGATGCATCTTGATTTGGTTGTATCCTAAAAATCCGTCCATGAAAGACATGCGCTCAAAATCGTACGTATTATCGATCATGACGTCTGTAATGGGAAGAGAGAACTCATCTTTGGGGCAGGCTGTATTTAGATCTCGGTAATCGATACAGACATGTACTTTCCCACTTTTCTTCATGACCGGGACAATATTGGTGACCCCTAGTGTCGGAATCAGAAGAATACGAAGCCGGTTGTCGTGACCTCGAACGGGTATTTCGGAACACCCCAGCTTCAATGTTCTCAAGGAGTTTGACGAATCTCTTTTGTCTCGGAGTTCTAGAGGGATGACGTCTTGAATTTGACTTTCCTCTAGGAACGTGTGAAGCCATGTTCACTGATGCATATGTAGGCTCTTCTTCCTGAAAAGACAAAGAGTAGTTCAACCGGTCAAAAACTGACCGTTTTGCCTTAGAACAACAATAATTAACTACAACTTTATGACTATTACAACAGTGCTCCCTAGGAGGCATAATAGACATGTTGGAAGATCCTCTATCTTTGCGCTTTTGAATGAGAAATTCATGCAAGTCGGGAGGATTAACAGAAAAAGAAGAAGGCTTGTTCCTCCTGTTTACATCAGTTGGAATACGGATATTGGGAACCCCAACCCTTTATCTGCCGTGGGAATACAACAGTTCATCCATGTGAGCAGCACATGATCTATGAGGAGCGTATCTATCCACAAACTGGGCCTTCTTTACGCCGAGGGGCTTCTCCTGGCGTAATTTAGAATTTTGCTCAGGCTGGCGTAAAACTGAGGAAGTTCTCAATCGGCCATCAGCTTCTCGCGTAATCTGGAGAGCGGGCAGATTCTTCTCTTGATAGCGTAAAGGCCGAGAGGTTAGGAAATCCGCCATTTGTTTTCCCTTGCGTAGATTGCAGGGACCATCTGCTTTTCCACGAAAGGAAGATATATTTTTACGCGTGGAACGCGTTTGGAATTTCTAAATTGGCGCTGAGGCATTATCAGAAATTTTGTCTGCCGCGTCACAGACGGGAGACTGAATTTTACACGCAGGGCACGGAGCAGACTTCTGGGTTAACACTGTGACATGGCCAAAAGCTTTGTCTGCCACGTCACAGACGGAAGACAGAATTTTATGTGCAGAGCACGGATTAGACTTCTGGGTTAGCACTGTGGCATGGCCAGAAGCTTTGTCTCCCATGTCACAGATGGGAGACAGAGTTTTACGCGCATAGCGCGGAGGTTGCAAAGCTACAACCTTGTTGGTCGGAGAAACCAGAGAGTCGGCAGGAATGGTAGGGAATATCCGGAGCATCCACACCTTACGTAATTTCCTGTTGTCTTGGACAGAGAGGGAATGAGAGCTACCCCCTGCTCGAAGCATGTCTTCGTAGACTGACTGGTCAAACTGGACGACCAAGGTCTTCTTCATTGATCCTACTGATACTGCATCGTGTTGACCATTTGCTTTCTTGTCAGATGAGAAAGTGATCCCCAACAGAGTCGCCATATTGTGTTTGATAATAAACAAAAGAAATAAAAATAGGTTTATATGAAATCCTTTCTTAGGTTTACAAATAAGAAGTACAATTAATCCTATGCGAGGATGTTAATTACAAAAAATTAATCTGGGTAAATATTGCTATAGGAGTCTGATCTGCAGTCGATCACTTTGTCCCTTGGACCACACGATGATGAAGAAGTACTGTAGAAGAAGGAATAGCTTCAAAGATTGCAAGAGGGAGTGGATGCTCGATGCCAAAATCGTCGATCACTATTCTCTGTTTGTGCTCTTCTCTCTTCGATTTTTCGACCTTTCTTTTCGACCTATATATAATCTCCTACTTGACCTTCATGGACGAGGGTCTCTATTTATAGGCGTAGAAGCTGAACAGCGGAGATAACCGCACCTTTTATGCGACGGTTATCATAACTGCTACCCACGTATAAATGATCTTCTGAATAAGCAAGTGACGCATATCCCATTAAGAGATAATGCGTATAACTGCTGCGAAGATCACGGCATGCAAGCCACGTAGGTACTGCCCCTCGCGTAGAGATAATTGGCGTAGAAGCCAAATAACTATTCTGATGGCATAAAAGCCAAGTAGCTGTTCTGATGGCGTAAAAGCCAAGTAGGCGTAGAAGCCCAATAGGCATAGAAGCCCAATAACTGACATATAGGCATAGAAGCAAAATAGCGGCCAGGTTGGCGTAGAAGTGAAGTAGGCGTAGAAGCCTGATGCTGCATAGATGGGTAGCCGACGTAAAAGATAGCCGATTCTCCTTGACGGAGGTCTTGAGCGTATTCTGGATCAGATAGCCTGTTCACATACCTTTGCAAATATAGCCTGGGTTGGCGTATTTCAAGGAGATAGCATACGGCGTACTCCTATAGTTGAAAATAGCCAGGTCGACGTATTTTGAGGAGATAGCATACGGCGTACTCCTATAGCTGAAAATAGCCTAATGCCGTAACATGCAGATATGATGATGTGGACGTATTAGCCATAATTATGGCTCACCCAGTCTTTGAAACTATAACCAAATCTCGTGCATTAAATACAGAGATCTGCCTCCATCACGCGCATTAACTGCAGAGACGTGCCTCGAGCTCTATACGAAGAGCAGCTTTTGACGTGGTAGTTCGTTTTGTCTCCTGTTGAGCGTAAAAGCTCACGTCTTCCTGTGTAAAACTAGGCAGCGTATTCCCTTGAATGCGTAAAAGCAATTTGTATCAAAAAAATATCACTAAACGACGGTCTGGGCCCCTGTGCCGAACCATCATTACAGCCATCGTCTGGATAATCGTGCAGTACTCTTTGTCAGGAGTCAAGTTCACTGCATGATCTGACAGGTTCGTTCGAAGAATACGAAGAGTTCCTCGTAAAACTTCCCATTGCATTAAAAGCGAGTAGGTTTTACACCAAAGTGGCGATATAATAACCTTTTTACGCTGAAGCAGTATGAAAATACTTGTCACTACCACATTCTGAAAATAGGGGTATTTTCGACTTTTTATGTATTATTAATATTATGGTATTTATAATAAATGATTTCTCGATGAGTGTATTTAAATTAATTAATTTCGTGAGATGGGTAATTAAAATATAGTATTATATTCAGTGTTCTCAACGTCTGAGCTGTAGACTTGACCTAGAGGCCACTAGACTAACACCTGATCGAATAGTGGGGATTATGTATTTAATTGTTTATTTTAGAATTTATTTATTGGAGGTTGTATTTAATTACCGTAATTTATTTAATTATTGTGCGCTGTCGTTGTTTCGATATTTGGAGTGCTACCTGACTTTTACCTTCCAACAAATTTCACAACCTTGCCCTAGACGTGCCTGCCTTCCATTCTGCTATTTTTACAACTCATAATTATGCTCTCTGTACCTTCATTTTAGCCGCACAAAAAAATTGTCGCGGACGTTTATTTAATTTCTGAAAAAAAAATTCCTATTTTGTATCGTTGTGCGTTCCAATCGAAATTTGAGGCAATCTTGACCTATTTTTCGTCCGACCCAAATTAGGGTAATATTCTGTTCTGAGTCTTCTTCACTAATGGTATTGATGACCCGACCTGGTTTTGGCCCATGTACTCCTAATTAATTTTAGAACGCCAATCGTATCTAAGTTTAATTAATTAAATCGAAAAACCCAAACTTGTGTAATTTTCCAATTGTTGGGCATTCGGTGCAAGAGTACATTAAGGTGTCCCTCCCATTAGACCCGACACGTGAAGTAAACCCATTCCTCTTTCATAAAATTTTTATGATTTTGGGAGTGTGAAATTTAACAACCACGTCCTTAAGACCATGGTCCTCAAAACATTTAACCGTTGAAATCCGAACCATTCATTTCAAATCAAAACAAATCCTGGCCATTGAAATATCTCCTTGAGAGGCCCAAACCTAAGAGGGGTTGACCAGTCAACCAATTCTAGGTCACCCACACCCCACATGTGTATAAATAATCTCTTCCTTTCTTTAATTTTCCTTTATTTTTCCTTTCATCAAGGTTCTAGCCGACATTCCAAATCCCTATTCTTCATCTTCCCCTTCCCTACTCCTCTCCGGCTGAGCCCCCACCTCTGGAGGCCGACGACGGCGACCCCGGCCTGCCGTCGACCTGCCGCTGCCGCCGCCCGCCTGTTGCTGCCACCGGCTGCTGCTGCTCCGCCCGCCTGCTGCTGCCGCCGGCTGCCATGATTTGCGCGATCTCCGGCGAGGTTCCAGAGGAGCCGGTGCTATCCAAGAAATCCGGGCTCCTCTTCGAGCGACGGCTGATCGAGCGCCACATCGCGGATTATGGAAAGTGTCCTGTTACTAAGGGTGAGCTCACGATGGACGACACTAAACCAGTGAAGACGAATAAGACGGTAAAGTCTCGACCGTTACAGGCTGCTAGTATCCCTGGATTGCTTGGAGTTTTTCAGAATGAATGGGATGCTCTTATGCTATCAAATTTTTCATTGGAGCAACAGTTACATACAGCAAGGCAAGAGCTAAGTCATGCCTTATACCAGTATCAAATATTTTGCCATAGTAGTGGTTTCCATCAGATAGCCTGTTTGTATGTGCAAGGATATCAAAATATTTATAAGTAGTTGCAATGATTTGACAGCATGATGCTGCTTGACGTGTTATAGCAAGACTTAAGAAGGAAAGAGACGAGACAAGAATGCTTTTGGCTCAGGCTGAAAGACAAATTCCTCTTTTAGCAGAATCCGCTAACGCAAATGCTGTTGTTAGCAATGGGAAAAGAGCAGCAGAGGATGAAGTTGGTCCTGATGGGAAGAGAATACGTCCTGGTATCAATCCTGTCATGATCTCTGAACTTACGGAAAGTAATGCTTTGCTTTCAGGACAGCAAAAAAAAATGACAGATTCCACCGACATTGGCACCGATTGATGCACTGGAGAGATATACTCAGATTTCTAGTCATCCCCTCATTCTCTCCCTCGCGTTGAGCTCCTTCCCCGGCGGCCCGCGGTCCGACTCCGGCCAACACCCACTGTGAGAGCTTCTCCTCTCTTCTCCCTCTTCCTTCTTCCTATGTATATATATATACAAGTATTATTTTTATTATGTTTATGTATATATATATATATATATATATACAAGTATTATTTTTATTATGTTTATATATATATACAAGTATTATTTTTATTTTAAAAGTATATATTTATACATATATCTATTATTGTAATTGATGGAAATTATATATATAATTAGTTAATGAGATGTATATTTATATATCCCTACTAGATGACCCTAGTTGACTGAGTTCCATGACTGGCATAGCCCTAAGGCCAGTGTATTTCTATTGTGTGTTAGTGTAGCATCTGATATTATTATATGTTTATAGGACTGTCGGATTCTCCAGACGATACTCTGGGACAGGACATTGGTATTGACAGCTTAGGACCCAAGGTGAGTACATTCTCTGATTAGTTTCTAAATTATAATATCTCCTATGTTCACTGTATCTAGTGTAAATGTCCATGCCCTTGACACGATGGTTATACGGATTGGTGTATACGGATCTCGTCATGAGATGTTATTCCTTTTTCATGGTGTAGCTTATACAAGACTTGTTTCCTTGTTATCTTGTGCATGTACAGACACTGATTTTCGGGGAGACTTGCTACCTCCCTAGGGAATCCCGTGCCATAGCATACCATAATTGGATCTACTATACCAGTCGGAGGAGGGGAGTATTTTATCATAGATATGTGATCATACCCAACTCTACATGCATCATAGCTCACCCCACATCTCACGTCGGGTGCGGCCTGACCATTTACATGCTTCATAGCTGTTACGTGTGATTAGCCTGACCTCTACATGCATCATAGCTAACCAACGGTTAGCCTGACTTTACATGAATCATAGCTAATCACAAGTAACCAGCCTGATCAAGTTCCCAAGCCGATCATATGTTAAAGCTAGTACTCACACACTTAGTCATAGGTTTCTTGCTTATTGACATATTATTTCTTTTCCTGTATTTGCTTACAGTATTTCCAGTATTTCTTTTATTGTACATTTCTCGTACCTATACATGCATCTTGTATATTTCCATCTAGAACTGCTACATAGTTTATATCATTAATATAGAACTGCTATTTAGAGATATACTTTGCTCCTTCCTGACTGGAAAATATTTTTCAGACTGTGACCTTAGTGGACTTGTTTCTGACACTTGAGGATTGGATGTTACTGATTGCAGGTATGGCTATTTGTCTTTTTAGATGTCTTGAATTTTCTTGCTTGCCTTGATATCTCATCGTGCTTTAATTTAAGTGATTGAGTATTTCCAGCATTATTTTATAATATCCACGTCTCCTTATGGAGTTGAGTATTCACGTGAGTTTGATTAGATAGTTACATGACCTAGACATCGTTCTACCGCTGATACTGCGGCGTAGGCTGGACGTACCCACGCACTCGTGCCCCTAAACCGGGTACGAGTCGTGACACGTTTTTAGTGGTGGCCCATGCAGGTCTGACTTCGCAAGTTGTGCGATGTCGTGGTAGTGCGACATCTTAGTTGTACTACTGCATGCCTGCTATAGAACATAGGACATAGGATACTAGGATGAGAGAGGATACTCAATCACAAAAAAAAAAATTCTTGAGAGATTCCTGGGACGACCCCTTGAGAATCTTATTATAATTTCCAATTTAAATCTTTTTCTTATTTCCGTCCGCTCTCGCTTGTTGTTATTGAACTTGATCCTTGTTGACCAGTTATTAAATTAAAAATCTTGGTATCATTGTTGAGTTTGATTCTTATTGACCAGTTGGTAAATTTAAATTCTTGGTATCATTGTTGAGTTGATTTCTTATCGAGATAAAATTTTACGGGCTAAAGTTTATGGTATTATTTGATGACATATATTGATGAGGACAGTGAGAAAGGTAAAACGTCTACTTTGGTTATGGAACCTAGAGTTTATCGTAGCCATATTAGCTGTCGTGACGAGAACGTAGGAACCTGACTTGGATGTACATACTGTAGTTATGAAACTTAGAGTCTCTCGCAGCCATACCGGTTGGCGTGGCAAAGATTCTAGATGACATGATTATAGAGTTGCATACCTTAGTTACTGAACCTATCATTTATCGCATCTATGCTTACTGGCGTGGCGAGGATTCTGAGTGTCATGATTTCAGACAGACGTGTATGATTATCAGGTTGTATCTTAAATTGGTTCTTAAAGTATCATCTCAAGACTTATCTATTTCTGTTATTCCAGGACTTTGTTCCATCGCTTCTTTTCTTTACTAGCAGTAAAGATACCTTCAGTCCTTAACCCAGTTCTTTTGAGCCTTATTTCTTTAAGGATCCTTGTTAGTGTGATAATTAGTGACTTGTAATTTTGGTTGTGTCTTGTATTAGTTGACTGAGTGTGACTTGTGAGTTTGTAAGTGTTTCTTAGTTGGACATGTGAGCAGTAGGCATTAATCTAGAGATACCCATAGCATAGTACCTTGTAACAATGGTTCTAGGAGAAGTGTTATTAGAGACTGAGAGTAGGAGGAGAGCATAGAGTATCAGTGATAGTTCTCAGAGTTAGTATCAGAGCCAATATACCTGTCCTGGATAATCATGATTATGTAATTGAGTGATCTATGTAAACAATTAGGTATCAAGGAATTGTGTTAAGGATTAATGGAGCATAACGTTCAATCTGATGATTGATATCGGACGTGTTAAAGGTAAAGAAATTTATATACATGAGAAGTTATAATGAGGTATCATGAGTAGAGAATTATCGGAATTGGTAATGAAGATGGTGAAGCGTATCACAGATTAGTGTAACAGGCTATGAAAGGTTAAAGGGAAATACCTATACAACCATCGAGATGAGGAACCATATACATGCCCATGAGAGTAAAAAAACATGAGTGTTATAGTAGATACATGTAATCATGAGTTATAATGAGCTTGATGAGATGATCCATTAATGAAGCTAGTGATATAATACCAAGAGTGCTAATGATTCTATATCAAGGATTAGTCGAGAATAACGTTAATAACAGTAAGCACTCTGTGTGATGATAAATAGATGATATACCAGTTGACATAAATTAAAAATCATGAAAGAAAATACAGGTGATGATAACTTTGATCATTGGAGGTAATAGTGCAAGTGATTCGGGCAGTACAAATTTAGTACACCGTTGTAGACAATAGAGGTATTGAGTGCACCTCGAGTATTAGAGACTGTGAGCACTTATATGTAAAATTGTGGATTTATAAATTAAAGAGTGGAAATGAATTTTTACTTTGAGAATTATTGAGAAGTTGAGATTGTGTCATTAAAATTTTTGAGGATTTCAAATATTGATTCAATAAACATGGTCAAGGCTACAAAGATTTTAGAAGTGATTAAAATTTATTTCGATATTGAGTATTTGACTATTGAGGAAATATATGCATTTTATTTTAAATTTGTTTGAAAAGTTAAACCTTGACGATTATTTTGAGGATTAATTTTATAGTGAATAAGAAGTATGTATATTAATAGATGATATACATGTGTCAGGATCTGTTGACTTGAGCATGACTGAGATGGCACCGCAGACTGACTTGGGTGTCCATCTAAAGTTGTATTGGAAAGAACAGTATTTAGTATGATGTGTTACACTTGGTGTGCACTGGAGTTATGAGAACAAATAGTATAGACAATTGTAGTAGGAACGAGAACCGACAGAGAGTGTGGTACTAAAGAGATAGAGGTATCAAACTTGGATGCATTATTGAATCATGGTTATATTAGAGATTCTTGGCATCAGATTTAGGTATAAATAGACAGGTGTGTGCAATTGATATATTCATGGATGTCATGTGGACTAATGATTAGTTGATATGGATATCAGTGTACAGGAATAGGAGTTAGTTAGTAAATATGCCAGGGTTAAGAGTATGTTAGAGATAGGAGATACCGCAAGAAATATGTTAGCAGGTTCCTTCTTTTTCGTGTTGTTTTCGTCTTCTGATTGATTGATTCCCTAGTACCGTGGTTTGTATTCGTGATTTTCTTGTTAGAATTTAGTTAGTAGTACCCCCTGATACGGAGACTGCAATACCATGATAAGACAGACCATAACCATGCATGTTTCCTCTAAGTTGTATGTTGTATGACTGTAGGAAATTTTTTTCTTAGACCATGATCGTTGGGGTTTTGACCATAGCAAGGATCTATGACAAGGTTATGACTTGACAAAAAGGGACAAGATGATTAAATTTGTGGATACGCATTAATTTAAATAAAGAATTAAGGGGTTAGTATAACAGAATTGATGGATCATTGATTTTACGAAGATCGAGGTATGATTGAAATTCGAGGATAAACACTAACTTAAATAGAGGGTTAAGAAATTAACATGGCAGAATTGAGGATTTATTAATTTTAAGAGGGTTATAATATGTTTGAATTGGTCAAAAAAAAATTGAGGAAAATTTGGAAAATTATCATTATATATATTTGATTGCAATATGGTAATTTAAGTTTTTATATTGCGGACATTACATTTGAAGGATCCATAAGTGTCGCAATATTAAGTATTTTGAGGAAATGGGAAACTGAAGAATCAAATCATCGATGAATTATTGTTTGGATTCCGACTTTTGGGACGAGATTCAATTTTTCATATGCATTTGTTAAAATTAAAGTTGAGGAGCAGATATCAAATTTTGAGTATTTAATTAACTTAAAATTTTGGAGGAAATTATGAGGAAAATGGACTTTGATTTTTATTTTCGAGGATATTGCAAGGATACAGTAATTTTAAAATTTTTGAGATTGTGAAATGGCAAGTTGGATTACTACCTGATTTTGTGATTGATGAATTTAACCGTTGATGAAAAATAATATAATGAATAAACACTACTATGAGGACTTTGAATTTTGAGGACGAAATTCTTTTAAGGAGGGTAGACTTATCACTACCACATTCTGAAAACAGGGATATTTTCGGCTTTTTATGTATTATTATTATTATGGTATTTATAATAAATGATTTCTCGATGAGTGTATTTAAATTAATTAATTTCGTGAGATGGGTAATTAAAATATATTATTATATTCAGTGTTCTCAACGTCTGAGCTGTAGACTTGACCTAGAGGCCACTAGACTAACACCTGATCGAATAGTGGGGATTATGTATTTAATTGTTTATTTTAGAATTTATTTATTGGAGGTTGTATTTAATTATCGTAATTTATTTAATTATTGTGCGCTGTCGTTGTTTCGATATTTGGAGCGCTACCTGACTTTTGCCTTCCAACAAATTTCACAACCTTGCCCTAGACGTGCCTGCCTTCCATTCTGCTATTTTTGTAACTCATAATTATGCTCTCTGTACCTTCATTTTAGTCGCACAAAAAAATCGTCGCGGACGTTTATTTAATTTTTGAATTTTTTTTCCCTATTTTGTATCGTTGTGCGTTCCAATCGAAATTTGAGGCAATCTTGACCTATTTTTCGTCCGATCCAAATTAGGGTAATATTCTGTTCTGAGTCTTCTTCACTAATGGTATTGATGACCCAACCTGGTTTTGGCCCATGTACTCCTAATTAATTTTAGAACGCCAATCGTATCTAAGTTTAATTAATTAAATCCAAAAACCCAAACTTGTGTAATTTTCCAATTGTTGGGCATTCGGTGCAAGAGTACATTAAGGTGTCCCTCCCATTAGACCCGACACGTGAAGTAAACCCATTCCTCTTTCATAAAATTTTTATGATTTTGGGAGTGTGTAATTTAACAACCACGTCCTTAAGACCATGGTCCTCCAAACATTTAACCGTTGAAATCCGAACCATTTATTTCAAATCAAAACAAATCCTGGCCATTGAAATATCTCCTTGAGCGGCCCAAACCTAAGAGGGGTTGACCAGTCAACAAATTCTAGGTCACCCACACCCCACATGTGTATAAATAATCTCTTCCTTTCTTTAATTTTCCTTTATTTTTCCTTTCATCAAGGTTCCAGCCGACATTCCAAATCCCTATTCTTCATCTTCCCCTTCCCTACTCCTCTCCGGCTGAGCCCCCACCTCCGGAGGCCGACGACGGCGACCCCGGCCTGCCGCCGACCTGCCGCTGCCGCCGCCCGCCTGCTGCTGCTGCCGCCGGCTGCTGCTGCTCAGCCCGCCTGCTGCTGCCGCCGATCTGCTGCCTGCCGCTGGCTGCCATGATTTGCGCGATCTCCGGCGAGGTTCCAGAGGAGCCAGTGCTATCCAAGAAATCTGGGCTCCTCTTCGAGCGGCGGCTGATCGAGCGCAACATCGCGGATTATGGAAAGTGTCCTGTTACTAAGGGTGAGCTCACGATGGACGACACTATACCAGTGAAGACGAATAAGACGGTAAAGTCTCGACCGTTACAGGCTGCTAGTATCCCTGGATTGCTTGGAGTTTTTCAGAATGAATGGGATGCTCTTATGCTATCAAATATTTCATTGGAGCAACAGTTACATACAGCAAGGCAAGAGCTAAGTCATGCCTTATACCAGTATCAAATATTTTGCCATAGTAGTGGTTTCCATCAGATAGCCTGTTTGTATGTGCAAGGATATCAAAAGATTTATAAGTAGTTGCAATGATTTGACAGCATGATGCTGCTTGACGTGTTATAGCAAGACTTAAGAAGGAAAGAGACGAGACAAGAATGCTTTTGGCTCAGGCTGAAAGACAAATTCCTCTTTCAGCAGCATCCGCTAACGCAAATGCTGTTGTTAGCAATGGGAAAAGAGCAGCAGAGGATGAAGTTGGTCCTGATGGGAAGAGAATACGTCCTGGTATCAATCCTGTCATGATCTCTGAACTTACGGAAAGTAATGCTTTGCTTTCAGGACAGCGGAAAAAACGACAGATTCCACCGACATTGGCACCGATTGATGCACTGGAGAGATATACTCAGATTTCTAGTCATCCCCTCCTTCTCTCCCTCGCGTTGAGCTCCTTCCCCGGCGGCCCGCGGTCCGACTCCGGCCAACACCCACTGTGAGAGCTTCTCCTCTCTTCTCCCTCTTCCTTCTTCCTATGTATATATATATACAAGTATTATTTTTATTATGTTTATGTATATATATATATATATACAAGTATTATTTTTATTTTAAAAGTATATATTTATACATATATCTATTATTGTAATTGATGGAAATTATATATATAATTAGTTAATGAGATGTATATTTATATATCCCTACTAGATGACCCTAGTTGACTGAGTTCCATGCCTGGCATAGCCCTAAGGCCAGTGTATTTCTATTGTGTGTTAGTGTAGCATCTGATATTATTATATGTTTATAGGACTGTCGGATTCTCCAGACGATACTCTGGGACAGGACATTGGTATTGACAGCTAAGGACCCAAGGCGAGTACATTCTCTGATTAGTTTCTAAATTATGATATCTCTTATGTTCACTGTATCTAGTGTAAATGTCCATGCTCTTGACACGATGGTTACACGGATTGGTGTATACGGATCTCGTCATGAGATGTTATTCCTTTTTCATGGTGTAGCTTGTACAAGACTTGTTTCCTTGTTATCTTGTGCATGTACAGACACTGATTCCCGGGGAGACTTGCTACCTCCCTAGGGAATCCCGTGCCATAGCGTACCATGATTGGATCTACTATACCAGTCGGAGGAGGGGAGTATTTTAGTATAAATATGTGATCATACCCAACTCTACATGCATCATAGCTCATCCCACATCTCACGTCGGGTGCGGCCTGACCATTTACATGCTTCATAGCTGTTACGTGTGATTAGCCTGACCTCTACATGCATCATAGCTAACCAACGGTTAGCCTGACTTTACATGAATCATAGCTAATCACATGTAACCAACCTGATCAAGTTCCCAAGCCGATCACATGTTAAAGCTAGTACTCACACACTTAGTCATAGGTTTCTTGCTCATTGACATATTGTTTCTTTTCCTGCATTTACTTACAGTATTTCCAGTATTTCTTTTATTGTACATTTCTCGTACCTATACATGCATCTTGTATATTTCTATCTAGAACTGCTATATAGTTTATATCATTAATATAGAACTGCTATTTAGAGATGTACTTTGCTCCTTCCTGACTGGAAAATATTTTTCAGACTGTGACCTTAGTGGACTTGTTTCTGACACTTGAGGATTTGATGTTACTGATTGCAGGTATGGCTATTTGTCTTTTTAGATGTCTTGAATTTTCTTGCTTGCCTTGATATCTCATCGTGCTTTAATTTATGTGATTGAGTATTTCCAGCATTATTTTGTAATATCCACGTCTCCTTATGGAGTTGGGTATTCACGTGAGTTTGATTAGATAGTTATATGACCTAGACAGCGTTCTACCGCCGATGCTGCGGCGTAGGCTGGACGTACCCATGCACTCGTGCCCCTAAACCGGGTGCGGGTCGTGACAATACTGCATTATGCGGGTTATTCTGGAGCTATATTTTACGATGTATTAGCGATGAAGCTTTGTTGTACGCCAATAGCTCTAAAGTCATGTCTTACGCCACACAGCACTGAAACTCTGCTTTACGCGGGTTTTATGCATACTGCATATAATTCTGTAGCGTATTTTTTATGCTTCTACAAGACCCCCTTCAAAATTTTCAAATTCCTCATAATTTGGATGAACTTCCAATCGACCCAATAAGAAGAGTCATTTTCAGTGCTAAACTCTGTATGTTTTGGATACTTGGGATGTTTTGAGGCCAAAAAGGAGCATGTTCTGCGCGATTCCTTGTAATTGGCCGTCTTGAGAATTTGTTCAAATATACGCATACTCTGACCTGCATATTTTCAGATATGCGGTAAGTCATAGATCCGTTATGTAGATGAGCATAAAATCATAGGTTTTTAGCCTCTCGAGCGTAAAAGTTGCTGAGCATAAAAGCATCCGGGAGTAAAACCATAGATTTATAGCCTCTTAAAAAAACTTCCGAGCGTGAAGTCGTAGATTTGTAGCCTCTGAGCGTAAAAAGCTTCTGAGCGTGAAATCATAGATTTGTAGCCTCTGAGCGTGAAGTCGTTGGTTTGTAGCCTCTCGAGCATAAAAGCTACCGAGCGTAAAAGCATCCGGGCATAAAACCGTAGACTCATAGCCTCTGAGCGTAAAATCGTAGATTTGTAGCCTCTTGAGCGTAAAAACTCCTTAGCGTAAAATCATAGATATGCTCTGCACGAAAAACTTTTTGAATTCGCTGACTGTCCGTCTTCCCTAAATAATAGGCTGACGTGGTCCCCAATCATAACCGAATATTAAATATCTGATTTGGTTAGGGATTTGAAGAGTTTATCTGAACTCTATAAATATCCCAAGGCCTTCAGAGAAGAAACTCTTCATCTGTCTTTTGCAAAAATCCTTTGTTCCTTTGAGAGCTCTTCTTCGTCTCTTCTTTTAAGAACTCTGAGTTTTAGCCATGGCACCGAAATCAACTTCCACCGCTAAGGGAAAGAAAGCTGCCTCTTCTTCTCGCTCCTCTGCTCAAGCACGAGCGACTCCCATTATGCTAAATGAACCTCGCTCTGAACGAAGTGCCCCACCATCAAGCTGTGCACCAGGCGTCATAGGTAAAGCTTTTGGGACGAGAAAAACGAAGAAAACCCTTCGCACACGTTGTACGTGAACGCGCTATGTCATCTTCTGTGCTGAGAGCCTCTTCGAGGAAGATGATGCACATGGATATTTTATCATTTACGCTCACATTCCTAATGTGTCAGCGTAAAAAATCCATATTTTCGTAGTATGGATTAAAAGCTTTGACTGTCAAAATTTGGCGTATACTGCAAACTTTGAGTGTTACGCTTTGGATGAAAATTTCGGCGTAACAACTCAAATTTTGGCAGTCTGGCGTAAAAACCAGACTGTCAGATTTTTGTGTATACTGCCAATCTTGAATTTTACGCCTCGAAAATAGGTTCCAGCATAAAAACTTAAGTTTTTACCTGATACGATCCTGTAGCTTAGGACCGGGTTGATGTGCTCCGCATATGCCGTCGTGAGCTTCACGGATAATCCGCTGTGCCTCATCATCGGAGAGACATCGTAATAGCAGTCCATCGTAGGTTCGGCGATATAGACATTGTGAAGACGCATCAAAATAGAAGCGTAATGATCGTCTTTTGATGGATACTGCTTCTTTAGGATCCTCCGGTAAGATTCCGTATGCCACGAAATCTATAAAGGGACTTTTCCAGTCTCTCTTGGGAAGATCTGTGTTCATAGCGTAGCTGCGTTCTATGTGAAAGTTATTTTTCACACAGAATAAATCTATGTTAAAAAGGATCACCGAATTCTACCTTCTTATAGGAGTAGCTAAATCTGCAGCTAGATTGGCCAGGGCATCAGCTTCCAAATTCTGAGATCGAGACACATGCTCTAGGTAGAACCCTTTGAAAGACATGGCTATCTTGATCCTTGCTTGGTGATAAGGAATGAGGTCTGGATTACGGACTTCATATATTCCTCTGACTTGATTGACGATCAGTAGAGAATCACCGAAAGCTTCCAGATATTCGACGTCCAATTCTTTAGCGACTTGGAGTCCGATGAGTAGGGCATTATACTCTGCCACATTATTAGAGCAGGGTTCGCTAAGAGAATATACTCGATAGATAACGAGTTTATCAGGAGTGACCAGGACAATTTCTACTCCTGAAACCACGTTCCCACTGGGACCAGTCCTAGAGACACCATCGAAGAATAGCTGCCATGTATCACTTTCCATTGTGGAATTACATTCTGCAACTTCGTCGGGAATATCCTCATATAATCTAGAGGTTTCCAGAATCGGATGAGCAGCTAAAAAATCAGCCAATGCTTGGCCTTTGATGGACTTCTGGGGGACATACACCATATCATATGGTGTTAATAATATTGCCCAAGTCGTGAGTCGGGAATTGAGAATACTTGGCTTGTTCATCAATACCCGAAGAGGATTGAGGCTGGAGATGATATAAATAGTTTGGCCTGTGACGTAATATCGCATTTTCTGAATGGCGAACATTAGGGCCAAACATTCTTTTTCTACTGGATTGTACCGATGTTCATCTCCGGCCATCATCCTGCGTAAATAGTAGATAGCCTGTTCATGACCTTCATCGTTCTTCTGTGCGAGGAAAGCTCCCAGAGAATGATCCATTGCTCGAACATACAGCAAAAATGGTCTTCCTATGATGGGAGGCACCAGAACTGGAGGATTAGGAATATAGCGTTTGATATCATTGAACGCTTGCTGACAGGCTTTATCCCAAACGAAGGATACACCTTTCTTCATGAGACAAGAAAATGGCTGACATCTCCCAGAGATGTTGGATATGAATCTCCGGATATAAGCCAGACGGCCTTGAAATCCCCTGAGTTCTCTCAGATTACGGGGTGGTCGCATTTCTAAGATGGCCTTCACTTTATCAGGGTCCACTTGAATGCCTTAATGGTAATGACAAATCCCAGGAATTTGCCACTGGATACACCAAGAAATGACTTTGTAGGGTTCATTTTGAGTTGGTGTTGGCGCATCAACTCAAACACTGTTTTCAAGTCTTGGATGTGATTATCCTTGATGCGGCTTTTGACAGCTATATCATCCACGTAACATTCTACTGTTTTGCGTAGGTGCTCATGGAATATATTACTCATAGCTCGTTGGTACGTAGCTCCGGCATTCTTCAGTCCGAAGGGCATAACCGTGTAGCAATATACCCCCAATGGTGTCCGGAAGGCAGTATGCTTCTCGTCTTCAGGATGCATCTTGATTTGGTGTATCCTAAAAATCTGTCCTTGAAAGACATACGCTCAAAATCGCACGTATTATTGATCATGACGTCTGTAATGGGAAGAGGGAACTCATCTTTGGGGCAGGCTGCATTTAGATCTCGGTAATCGATGCAGACACGTACTTTCCCACTTTTCTTCATGACCGGGACAACATTAACGACCCCTAGTGTCGGAATCAGAAGAATACGAAGCCGGTTATCGTGACCTCGAACGGGTGTTTCGGAACACCCCAGCTTCAATATTCTCAAGGAGTTTGACGAATCTCCTTTGGCTCGGAGTTCTAGAGGGATGACGTCTTGAATTTGACTTCCTCTAGGAACATGTGAAGTCATGTTCACTGATGCATATGTAGGCTCTTCTTCTTGGAAAGACAAAGAGTAGTTCAACCGATCGAAAACTGACCGTTTTGCCTTAGAACAGCAATAATTAACTACAACTTTATGACTATTACAATAGTGCTCCCTAGGGGGCATAATAGACATGTTGGAATATCCTCTATCTTTGCGCTTCTGAATCAGAAATTCATGCAAGTCGAGAGGATTAACAGAAGAAGAAGAAGGCTTGTTCCTCCTGTTTACATTAGTTGGAATACGAAAACCCTTTCTCTGCCATTGGAATACAACAGTTCAGCCATATGAGCAGTACATGATCCATGATGAGCGTATCTATCCACAAACTGGGTCTTCTTTACGTTGAGGGGCTTCTCCTGGCATAATTTAGAATTTTGCTCAGGCTGGTGTAAAACTAAGGAAGTCCTCAATCGGCCATCAGCTTCTCGCGTAATCTGGAGAGCGGGCAGATTTTTCTCTTGATGGCGTAAAGGCCGAGAGGTTGGAAAATTTGCCATTTCTTTTCCCTTGCGTAGATTGCAGGGACCATCTGCTTTTCCACGGAAGGAAGATATATTTTTACGCGTGGAACGCGTTTGGAATTTTTGAATTGGCGCTGAGGCATTATCAGAAATTTTGTCTGCCACGTCACAGACGGGAGACTGAATTTTACGCACAGGGCACGGAGCAGACTTCTGGGTTAGCACTGTGACATGGCCAGAAGCTTTGTCTGCCACGTCATAGACGGGAGACAGAGGTTTACGTGCAGAGCACGGATTAGACTTCTGGGTTAGCACTGTGGCATGGCCAGAAGCTTTGTCTGCCACGTCACAGACGGGAGATAGAGTTTTACGCGCCGAGCGCGGAGGTTGCGAAGCTACAACCTTGTTGGTCGGAGAAACCAGAGAGTCGACAGGAATGGTAGGGGATGTTCGGGGCATCCACACCTTACACAATTTCCTGTTGTCTTGGACAGAGAGGGAATGAGAGCTACCCCCTGCTCGAAGCATGTCTTCGTAGGCTGACTGGTCAAACTGGACGACCAAGGTCTTCTTCATTGATCCTACTGATATTGTATCGTGTTGAGCAATTGCTTTCTCGTCAGATAAGAAAGTGATCCCCAGCAGAGTCGCCATCTTGTGTTTGATAATAAACGAAAGAAATAAAAATAGGTTTATACGAAATCCTTTCTTAGGTTTACAAACAAGAAGTACAATTAATCCTATGTGAGGATGTTAAGTACAAAAAATTAATCTGGGTAAATATTGCTATAGGAGTCTGATCTGCAGTCGATCACTTTGTCCCTTGGACCACACGATGATGAAGAAGTGCTGTAGAAGAAGGAATAACTTCAAAGATTGTACGAGGGAGTGGATGCTTGATGCCAAAATCGTCGATCACTACTCTATGTCTGTGATCTTCTCTCTTCGATTTTTTGACCTTTCTTTCCGACCTCTATATAATCTCCTCCTTGACCTTCATGGACGAGGGTCTCTATTTATAGGCGTAGAAGCTGAACAGCAGAGATAACCGCACCTTTTATGCAGTGGTTATCATAACTGCTACCCACGTATAAATGATCTTCTGAATAAGCATGTGACGCGTGTCCCATTAAGAGATAATGCGTATAACTGCTGTGAAGATCACGGCATGCAAGCCACGTAGGTAACTGCCCCTCGCGTAGAGATGATTGGCATAGAAGCCAAATAATTGTTCTGATGGCGTAAAAGCCAAGTAGCTGTTCTGATGGCATAAAAGCCAAGTAGGCATAGAAGCCCAATAGGCATAGAAGCCCAATAGCTGACATATAGGCATAGAAGCAAAATAGCGGTCAGGTTGGCATAGAAGCCAAGTAGGCGTAGAAGCCTGATGCTGCATAGATGGGTAGCCGACGTAAAAGATAGCCGATTCTCCTTGACTGAGGTCTTGAGCGTATTCTGGATCAGATAGCCTGTTCACATACCTTTGCAAATATAGCCTGGGTTGGCGTATTTCAAGGAGATAGCATACGGCGTACTCCTATAGTTGAAAATAGCCAGGTCGGCATATTTCGAGGAGATAACATACGGCGTACTCCAATAGCTGAAAATAGCCTAATGGCGTAACATGCAGAGATGATGATGTGGATGTATTAGCCATAATTATGGCTCACCCAGTCTTTGAAAGTAGAACCAAATCTCGTGTATTAAATGCAGAGATCTGCCCCCATCACGCGCATTAACTGCAGAGACGTGCCTCGAGCTCTGTACGAAGAGCAGCTTTTGACGTGGCAGTTCATTTCGTCTCTTGCTGAGCGTAAAAGCTTACGTCTGCCTGTGTAAAACTAGGCAACGTATTCCATTGAATGCGTAAAATTAATTTGTATCAAGGAAATGTCACTAAACGACAGTCTGGGTCTCTGTGCCGAACCATTATTACAGCCGTCGTCTGGATAATCGTGCAGTACTCTTTGTCAGAAGTCAGGTTTACTGCATGATCTGACAGGTTCGTTCGAAGAATACGAAGAGTTCCTCTTACAACTTCCCATTGCATTAAAAGCGAGTAGGTTTTGACGCCAAAGTAGCAATATAACAACCTTTTTATGCTGAAGCAGTCAAAAAATAATGCATTACGCGGGTTGTTATGGAGCTATATTTTATGCTGTACTAGCGATGAAGCTATACTGTACGCCAATAGCTCTGAAGTCATGTCTTACACCACACAGCTCTGAAACTCTACTTTACGCGGGTTTTATGCATACTGCGTATAATTCTGCAGCGTATTTTTTATGCTTCTACAACTGCTACAATCTGCTGTGATCTCCGGTCACCTCTTCTCCGGCGTGCCAGCGTCGACAACCCACCACAGCACTTCCCACCCCCACCACCTCACCGAGGTGAACCACTCCCCCTCTCTATATTGTTGTATAATTTGTTTTGTGTATTTTAGTGTAGTGTTAATAAAACTTGTAGTTTACTGATGTGAGTTTAGGGTTGGGTTATATGTAATTGTTATGAACTATATACATGGGTGGTAAATGCAAGGAAATTAATTAGGGTTTATGTTTATGCATTGAGTTAGGGTTTAAGAAGTTGACATGAGTTTTATGGTTTTGGAAAGCATGGATATTTATGGTTGAATGTCGTAAAATATATACAAGTGGCGGTTAAACGCTTAGTGGATATTTAGGGTATTTGAATATATATTGAGTTTATGATATTTGGATACATTGAGATGTTAGGGTATTTCAATTAATATATGCACTATTGATTATTATTGTTGAGCAAATTAAATTGTTGTAAAATAATACTATAATATATCATCGAGGGACAGGTGATTTATTGTAAAATGATATGTGGTATCAAACCATTAATCGGTGATTGGGGACTGATAATTAATGATGGGTTTAATTGAAGAGTAGTACTTATTGTGAATTGGTAATGAAGTTATAAAATGAAAGGTTTAATAAATATTAATAATTTATTTAAGGATGACATGTTTCACCGTGAGTAATAATGTCTGTGAAGACCAGGAGGAATCTGAGGATTGATCATGGCTCAAAATACTGATAATACTGTGATGAGTATAGTAGGATTGAGGATAGTTTGATAATATTGTACAGATGATTAATTTGATTTGACGTAACGTACCATTAGTCAACCTTGGTCAACCCTCTAGCGTCGTGTCCCTGTGAGTTATAGCAGAGTTTGAACATATGATTAGATGTGTGTCACATCTTATTTCAGCCTCATGATAGTATATTGATTGAGCTTGTATCTCGTCTCTAGGTACTACGGGAGCCGTGGACTTGGACGTTATACCAGATCCCCGTCATCAGCAGCCGGACGCAGGCAAGTGTACCTTGCTATCTTGTATTTCAGTTACAGATATTTATTGTTTCATTATATACATTGTGCGCGTGTTTGATTATGATTATCACTTCGCGTCCGGATCACAACCGGGTGTAGACGTTCGTCGTAACATCTTGTAACGAATGCTAGATATTCGTAACACCTCGATATACGTACCTAAGTATATCGTCACCCCAGGACACATTCATATACTATTATCGTGCCAGATTTCCTGTATCCTGATACTGACATTATGATTGGAGACTGGGATGACCTTAGGGTCGCATTTGTTGATAGTTACTTCTGTGCGAAGAGACTGCTAGATAAAGGTTCAGGTTCAGCGCACAATCGTTGACCTCTTGGGAAGGGGAAGACAGTTACTAGACGTTTGGGCTCCTTTGCACGCGCTTTATATATGTATATCCTGTTGATGTAGTGTTCCTGTATTCGGAGTAGTAGTATCACTCGTGTGACTCTGTGCTCGGAGCTACGGTACGCCCCGTGTGTCTCTGTGTTCGGAGCTAAGGTTTTATTTTGGATAGCCCATGCGTTGAACATTGTCTTCAAACTGTGTCTCACTTAGTTGGTTATGCTAGACTACACCATTGTTGCACTTGTACTTTCTGTTGTACTTTGGCATGCTGTATTTTGTACCTTGTTACGTCCCTCTGAGGACCTGGTCCCCTGCCAGTTTTGCAGCATAGACGATTACGGAGCATTTGGAGTTGCTGATGGAGTTGCATGTCTTGCGGGCATTGTATCAGGTACTCACATCATATCTACCGGCATTATGGTTATTTTATATTGATTATTCATCTGCTGTTGTAGCCTAGTTTTTATAGACTCATATTTTTTCTCGAGTCTATTCGAGTTGGTGTGTTATTGGGCGGCCAACTTTAGCATATGTAGCTCTTTCTTGTATATTTCTGTTCATTATGGATTAAGACATAGATGTTTACATTTACGGGATTTTAGATAGTGCCCTTTATTATATAGCTTATACGTATTTGAGTCAGACCAAAGTCTGGTCGAATGAGTAGTTGGCGTATCGCGTATTCCTTGTCCTACGTATTTTAGAACTGGGGCATGACACTTTGTTTACTACTTACATCCCTATACTGGATGCGGGTCATGACACATTTTTATCGGTGGCCCATGCAGGTCAGGCTTCGCAAGATGTGCGATGTCGTGGTAGTGCGGTGACTTAGTTGTACTACTGTGAGCCTGTGATAGGATATAGGACATAGGACACTAGGATGGGAGAGGATACTCAATCATAAATTTCTTGAGAGATTCCTGGGATGACCCTTGAGAATCTTATTATAAATTCTAATTCAAATCTTTTTCTTGTTTCCGTCCGCTCTCACTTATTGTTTTTGAATTTGATTCTTGGTGATCGATTGTTGAATTTAATTCTTGGTGTTTGTTGTTGAGTTTAATTTTATATCGAGATGAATTTTACGGACTAAATTACGGTATCATTTGATGACATATGTTGATAAGGACAGTGAGAAAGGTAAAATGTCTGCTTTGGTTATGGAGCCTAGAGTTTATCGCAGCCATATTAGCTGGTGTAGCAGAAACGTATGGACCTGACTTCGGAGGTACATATCTTAGTTATAAAATTTAGAATTTCTCGCAGCTATACTAGTCTGCACAGCGAGGATTCTAGACGACATGATTATAGAGGTGCATACCTAAGTTATGGAATCTATCGTTTATCGCAGTTATGCTTACTGGCGTGGCGAGGATTCTGAGTGTCATAATTTTGGACAGACGTGTATGATTATCAGGTTGTGTCTTAAATTGGTTCTTAAAGTATCATCTCAATACTTATCCACTCATATTATTATAGGACTTTATTCCATCATTCTTTAGCTTAGCAGTAGAGATACCTTCAATTCTTTAGTCCAGTTCCTTATAGAGCTTCTTTCCATTAGAGTCCTTATTAGTGTGATAATTGGTGACTTGCAATTAGGTCCGTGTCTTGATTATCAGTATTGACTGTTAGGAGTATGGCTTATGAGTCTGTAAGTGGTTCTGGGTTGTGTATGTGAGCAATAGGCATCAATCTAGAGATAATCCATAGCGTAGTACCTTGTAGCAATAGTTTTATGTTAGGTATCATTATAGTTAGTATTGGTACTATAGGTAGAGGAGGGAGTGGAGTAGAGAGTATCAGTGGTGGTTCCATGAGTTAGTATAACTATCAGCATGCATAATCTGGATATTCATGAATTCAGGTAGTTAAGTGAGCCATGTAACAATTAAGTATCAGGAAATTGTGTTGGAAATCAATAAAGCATGATATTCAATTGGGTGGTTGATACTTGGGTGTGTCAAAAGTAAAGAAATGTATATGCATAATGGGTATTAGTAAGTGTGCCATAGTAAAATGGTACCCATAAGTATATAGAAAGAGTGTGTGGGAATAAGAATGTATTGTACTAAAGTAGTAGGACTTATGTTACAGGTTGATGTGAGTAGATAGGCGTGCACCAGTATATGACTAGTGATGGGTGTATCACCTGATATTGAGGCCAGTGATGTGTTGGAAGCAATAGGTGGGAGAAGTATCTAGAAATTGTGTACAAGATTCATAGTGGGTGATGAGTGTCAGTATGGAAGTTCATGAAAGTGGAAGCCTGGGTATTAGAAATTTTAATAGTAGTCATGGATTGAGAAATATCAAGATTGGTCATGAAAGATATGTATCACTAATTAGTGTATCAGTCTATAAAAGATTTAAGGGGATATACATATACATCAATAGAAATATGGAACCATGTACCTACCTTTGAGAGTGAAGTGAAATATGTGTATTATAGAAGTTAATAACTAGTGCATTGGATGCAAGTGATCATGATTTCTAGTGAGTGTGATGAGATGATCTAATGATAAGCTGGTGTCCTAGAACATTAAGGGCATATATTGTGTAGTTAGGAAACTAGTATTGCTATATCAAGAGTGCTAGTGTTTCTATATTAGGGATTAGTTGATTAATGCGCTAGTAATAATAAGCACCTTGTGAGATAATTGGATTTGTGTATCAGTTAATATGGATAGAAAATTATTTGGAAGTAATAGTACAAGTGATCCAAGCAGTAGACGAGAGAGACGATATATATATATATATATATATATATATATATATATATATATATGAGTAAGTTTAGTAGGTATAGTACCTTGCTAATTTTGATTATAGAGGTCGTATGTATCAGAGAATAGTCCGAGGGGTATAAGGATACCAGTGAAATATCATAGTTTTGTAATGGCTAGAAGGTAATTATGTATGTATTGTGATACTAATGTATAGATGAGAACCTTAGGATGATTAACAAATATTAGAGGATGAGTTGCACCAGGTATCAGATAGAAAGAGATACCCTAGTAACAAGAGCCGGAGTATCTCAAGTATTATGAATGTTTAGGCACAAGCATTTTAATAACTAATATAATGATATAGAGGAGAGACACGAGTAACTTGGTATGAGGATGTCATCTAAAAATATATATGAAAGCTGGTGCCTTGTGTAGACAGTAACAAGATTTGAGAAGGCATCATATTGGGAGTATTCAAGTTGGACACGGGTGTGCTAATAAAACACATGATTGAAAAAATATACAAGTATTCCTTGCAAGAGAATGGTTGAGAAATTTTGGTGATTACAATAATTGAAACAGAACAAGGAGGTAGTATCCTAGTGGTGTTTTGTATAATATCCTAGGTAGCAAGTGCCAGTGAGTTAAGTATGCCCATGACCTTGAATTATAGTATATCACTAGTATTTGGTAACCCTCAGTATTAAAAATAGCTTAACTAGATTGATGATTAGTGAATGCATAGTGTGTGATGGAATAGGCCATATGTGGCATAGCAGATTATCCCGCACCAGTAGAGGAAGACACCCCAGCAAGGCAAAGACTGAAATTTATGATAGTTAGAGACTATTTTCAAGTATGATTTCTCTTTCAGTAGAACGGTAAGATTGTATATTATATGATAGGACTGTTTTAGACTGTGATTGATGGGGGTTTTACCATAGTAAAATTTTTATGACTGGCCCAAGAGAGAGGGGTGAGAGTTTTAATTTCGAGAACAAAATTCTTCTAAGGGGGGTAGACTTATCACTACCACATTTTCTAGGAATATATATTTTAGTCATTTGATAAAAATTAAATATTGTACATATTAAATATTTATTTATTAAATTATTTATTTATTGTTAGCATGTTAAATTTATTTTTGGACTTGTGTTAGTGGACCTAACTAGTGTAGATTAGATCCATGGACCAATATTTAATTCTAGTTAGAATTGAGCCCAATAATTAAAAGCCCAATTATTAGGAGGATGATTAATTATGTTAAACCCATTAAACTAGAATCTTTCCTCCTTAATTAATTTTTTTCTGAGAGGCCCCAAGGGGTATTTTAGACTTTACATAGTAGCTTAAGGGAGGGGGCAAGTGAGGCCTATATAAAGGGGATAAAAACTTTCTCTCTCTTCATTTTTATTCTAAATCTAGATCTAGAATTTCTCTCAACCAAATTTCATCAAATTCCTACCAAAATTTTTCCCAATTCTTTTCCAAATAACCATTGGAGGCTAGTAGAGCAAGGATCTAGAAGGATGAAGCAAGGATCTACAAAGAACAACAAGGATCTACAAGTTGAAGGCCAATTTCATCAATTTTGGAGGTTTCATTAGGAATCCATCTTCCAATAGGTACAATTTAGTTTTTATCTCTAATTAGACTTTAAATATGAGATTTAACCATAAGGAACCACCCCACATGCATAGACTGCCCATAGGAATTAGAATTGAGTTCATAGGAGGCCTATTGAGAAAGTTACGGTATTTTTTGTGTCAATTTTAGGGGAATTCCGATATTGACACTTGTTGTGTTTATCAATTGGTCCTATAGATCAAATTGGCATGTATTTGTGTATTTGTGGCTAGTGTCGTGTCCACAATTAGGTACGTGTAGGTCGTATCCTAATAATTTGGTGATATGTGTTAATTTGGGGGATTTTCCTCCGACATAGGACTTTGTGCATGTCACATTTTGACACGGACACGTAGTTGTGTAATTGACTCTTCGTATTTTTATATATACTATTTTAGACTTGATCGTATCCTTCGGGGTATGTTTGGTTGTGTGGTGGACTCGTATCACAAGCGTATCATGATACGGGTGCGATGCACTCCATGTGTTTGCTTCATTGCTTTTTAATTCAATTAACTTGTGTATAAATATTAATATGATATATTAGATATGATATATATATGTATAAGTGTATGTATTTGTATTATATCATATAGTTATGTATATATAGCTATGTGATTGTGTGTTTATATATGTATATTGATATCTATGTGCATCTATATGTAAATGTGTATACATAGTTCTATATATATATATATATATATATATATATATATATATATATATATATATATATATATATATGTGTGTGTGTGTGTGTGTGTGTGTGTGTGTGTGTGTGTGTGAAGTGTGATATATTTATATATACATGGATAATTATCTATATGTATATGTGTTATATTCATATGTATATATGTATTAGATATGTATAGATGTGTGTTGGTGGTGTTTGTATATATATATTATACTTAGAGAGGGGTATATATGTAGTGTGTTTATATATATAGATAGATATCTATATGTAAGTGTGTATGTTGTATATATATATATATATATATATATATATATATATATATATATATATATATATATATATATATATATATGGTTGTATGTGTTGGTTAGTAATACATATATAGATTGATATGTTATATTAGTGATTTGTATATATATATTTTCATGTGTGTGTGTTGTGTCTTAGTGTTTGAGTGATTGAGTGTGTGATAGATGGGGAGGGATTCGACAGCAGCAGCAGCTTGCAGAAGCTGCAGTAGCAGCAACAACTTGCAGAAATAGCAGCTTGCAAAAGCAGCAGCAGCTTACCGAAGCAGTAGCAGTTAAGAGCAACAGTAAGGTGAGGATGTTCGTTTTAGCTAGTTGTGTTGGTTAGCTAGCAGGTGGTTAAGGTATGGGTGGTTAGTGTATATATATATATATATATATATATATATATATATATATATATATATATATATATATATCTTATGTTTCTTAAGTTAATATGTAGGTATGGTATTTATGTATTGTTAGTGTTAGATAATTAGTTGTATGTAATAATTTAGCTATAAGTTAGAAATAGTTAGATTTGGGTAATAGTTAGTGATACACTTGTTAGTATTAATGTTAGCTCTTAATAGTAAGCTAGTTACTATGGTTAGTTAACTAGTTATTTAACTATCTCATTACTAGTACCTAGTTTAGTTAGCAAATATATATATGATATGTATACATATCTAGCTAGGTATATACATGTTGTAAGTATGTATGTATATATGGGTATATGTATTAGTTGCATTGATGGTTAGTGTAGCATGGTAATTGGTATATAATATTCATAATAGTGAATACTAGTAGTTTATATTGGATAGATATATACCTATTAGTATATAGTTAGATTGGGTAGCTACTATATACTACTGTGACATTACCTTGAGATACCAAGGTAAATGCCAAGGTTTGACCGATGCTCAAGGTATTGAGTTGAGTATCAAGATGGAGGTTTAGTGGCGCGATACCGAGTTGGTTCAAAGCCAAGTTATCCATTTAGCATTTGTGATTAAGATTATTATATATATTATTGTTTGGATATGCATATATGACTATTTCGTATTTTTGCTTGCGTATCTTAGGATACAATATCTTGTTGGTTTATTAGTGTCTTAGAATAGCTAGTGTAGCTTAGTTTTAAAGCATATTGATCTAGCATCCTAGAAATAGGTAGTTTGACCAAGTTTGACATAGAGTTGACCTAGTTTGACTATTTTGACTTAGAAATGGCTTCATGACCTAGAATTGAACTAGTTTAACTTATCTTCATTCCAGAACCTTGTGTTAATGTAATATTTCATATATAGGTATGTGTGACACCAGTTCGGACATAGTTTGATATTTATTACTCTGGACCACAGGCGAGTACATTATCTGATAGTTTCTCATTTATGATATCCTCTATATTTATTGTATCTAGTGTAGATATCCTTGATTTCTTGACACGATGGTTACACGGATTGGTATATCTGGATCTTGTCATAAGATGTTATTCCTTGGTATTTATGGTATATCTTGTGCAAGCCTTGTTCATTGTTCTTCTTATGCATGTATAGACATTGGTTCACGAGAAGAGTAGCGCCCTTCTTGCGGAAACCTGTGTCATGACGTACCATGGTTGGATCCACTATACCAGTCGGGGGTAGAGAGTATTTTAGTGTAGATATGTGATCATACCCTTCTTGTGCATGTCTTATTTCCTGTGAGTGTTGGTCATACACCGCACGTATGACTAGCCAGGCCCTTATTCTTGTACAAGTTTCTTGTGCAAGTTTCCAAGCTGATCACATGTTAAAGCTAGTACTCACTCATTAGTATTCTTATTCATTGCTATATTATTCATTCTTGTATTTATTCCAATATTTTCTTTATTGTATATCTCTTGTATCTATTGTTGTATCTTGTATTTTTACATCTATTTACTGTTACATAGTTTATATCATTGGTTAGAACTGCTGTTAGAGATGTACTTCGCTCCATTCCTGACTGAAAAATATTTTTTAGAGGATCCGGGAGATTGGTGTCCAATATACCATGGACTTCGACCTATAGATGGTGCAGACTTGGACCCACTAGTTCTGGAGTGACTGTCGGGAGTTTTAGCCGGATTCACTAGGTAGCATAGTTAGTTCTCTTTAGCATTTTGGTACCAGATTTGTTTTCGACTTATATTTGAGATTTTGATTATTGTTTCTATTGGTGTTGTTATATATTGATTAGATAGTTATGTTAGACTTCTTTGATATCTCCTCGTGCTTCTAGAATTATGATTGAGTTTTGTGTTGAGATATTGTTGACAGATTTTATATTATTGTGAGATGTTTAGATAGTATAGTTGACCAAGACAACATTCTACTGCCGATGTTGTGGCATGGGCTGGACGTTGTTTACTACTTGCATCCTTACACCGGATGCGGGTCGTGATACTTTATGACCTAGAAGTTGACTAGTTTAACTTATTTTTATTCCAAAATCTTGTATTGATATAATATTTCATATTTAGGTCTTTGAGGCACCGTACCAGACATCTTTGATACTGTTCACCAAATTTTAGGCGAGTACATTCTCTGATAGTTTTTTATTTATGATATCCTCTACGTCTCTTGTATTTATTATAGATATCCTTGATTTATTAATACGATGGTTACACGAATTGGTATATCCAGATCTCGTCATAAGATATTATTCCTTGGTATTTATGGTTGTATCTTGTACAAGCCTTGTTTCTTGTTCTTCTTGTACATGTACATACATTGATTCTTGGGAAGACTAGCTATCTACCCAGAGAGTCCCGTGTCATAATGTACTATGGTTGGATCCACTATACCAATCGGGGACGGGGAGTATTTAGTGTAGATAAGTGATCATACCCTCCTTGTGCATGTCTTGTTCTTTATGAGTGTTGATCATACACCGTATGTATGATTAACCAGGCCATTATCCTTGTGCAAGTTTCCAAGATGGTCACATGTTAAAGCTGGTACTCACTTACTTAGTATTAATATTTCTTGTTCATTCTTATGATGCTCATTATTATATTTATTTCCAGTATTCCTTTGTTGCATATCTCGTGTACCTGTATATTGCATCTTATATATTCGCTCTATTTACTGTTACATAGTTTATATTATTTATTAGAACTAGTTTATATTATTTATTAGAACTGCTGTTAGAGATATGCTTTGCTCCTTTCCTGACTGGATATATTTTTCTCAGATGACACTGAGGAGTGGTACCCCACTCACTACGGGCCTCAGGATATTATTGGCTTAGAGCCAGAGACCTTAGTTCAGGAGGGTCTCATCCCGACTGAGACAGATGACCCAGGACTTATAGCATAGTAGTTAGATCTTTTGTACTGGATTTGTCTCCAGTATTGTTATTAGTATTTTCTTGATATGACTCATTAGATATTATTGGTCTTGTGAGCTGTATTGTGACTCTTCTATTCTTTTATCATATTCGTACTTTATTCCATCTATAGAACTGTGATTGAGTATATTTATATTATATTAGTGGCACTGTTATGTCTTGATTATTAGATAGATAATTTACCCAAACAGCGTTCTACTGTCGATGTTGCGGCGTAGGCTGGGCGTTGTTCACTACTCATGCCCCTACATCGGGTGTGGGTCGTAACATGTCTCCACGCCCCTGTGGGAAAATTTGAGACATACTACCAGAAAAACTGGCATAGGTTGGGGTATGTCACACCACCGTCAACTCCCGATGCCTCGGAAGAAGAGAATGAATTACACTTTCACTCTTCAGAATCTTCCGCTTAGGACTCCGATATCAGTATCGGGGAGATGCTCAAACAGACGTTATTTTCTGACAAGGTGTCAGCTGACCCTGCGAAAGATGACGAGGATCCACCTGAACTCTTTAAAGTAGAACCATGGGCCCAACGCCTAGACTCACAATAGGAAATATGGCTCGAGCAACGAGAACCTCCCACTGAGGACAAATTTGTACAAGTCGATCTGGGCGATGAATCCTCCCTTAAACCTATCTTCATTAGCAAAAGTCTGTCCAGTGAGGATCGTGAATCCCTATTACAGCTTATAAGGGAATATATCGATGTCTTTCCCTGGAGCTATGAAGACATGCCATGGTTTGAGCCCCAGATTGTGGTCCACAAACTAAAAATCTTGCCGAACGGCAAGTCCGTAAAGCAGTAGTAATGGTATTTTTGTTTAATTATTATGAACGCCATCAAGGTTGAAGTTAACAAACTAATATCTAGTGGCTTCATCCGCAAGGAAGAATATCTGGATTGGGTAGCCAACATCGTGCATGTCATTAAAATAAATAAATAAAATCCAAATCTGCATCAATTTTTGTGATCTAAATGCATCTTACCCAAAGGAAGATTTTTTCCTTCCGATCACAGATATAATGATCGACAATACTTGTGGCTTCGAGAGCATGTCCTTCATGGACGGATTCTCAAGTTACAATCAAATCAAGTTATTTTTCGGTGATGAGAAGCACACATCATTCTGAACGCCAATAGGAGTTTACTGCTACACAGTTATGCTCTTTAGTCTAAAGAATACAGGTGCTACATACCAATGAGATATGAGCACCATTTTTTGTGAACATCTGCGCAAGACGGTCGAATGCTATGTCGATGATATCTCCATCAAGAGTCGCTTATGAAGTGACCATCTTCGGGATCTAAAGACTGTCTTTGACCTGATACGTGTGCACTAGCTCAAGATGAACCGAACCAAATCATTCCTAGGAGTCTCCAGCGGCAAGTTCTTGGGTTTTATCATAACGTTAAAGGGATCCATATAGACCCTGATAAGACTAAAGCAATCCTTGAGATTCATCCACCGAAGAATCTTAGAGAACTTCGTAGCCTTCAAGGAAGGCAGATATACATCAGAAGATTCATATCAAATCTTTTTGGACGTCGCCATCCATTTACCCAGCTTATGAAGAAGGGAGTTTCCTTTGTCTGGAATAAAGAGTGTTAGCGTGCATTCGACGACATCAATTAGTATCTCTCAATTCCCCCAATATTGGTAGCCCCCATTGTGGGAAGACCCTTCTTTATATATAAGTGCGATGGATCACTCTCTCGGTGCTCTACTAGCCCAGAAAAGTGATACAGGTCATGAGCATGTCATCTATTATCTCAGCCGAATGATGGTCGTAGCGGAGCACTGATAGAACCCCGTTGCGAAGGAGTGTCTTGCTCTGGTCTTTGTTATCCAGAAGACTCAATATTATGTAGCCAAAAAATAATCTTTGTGATCTCGCGAGTTAACCCTCTTAGGGTTCTTATTACTAAACTCGGAGCGCTCAACTCTCGCCTAGCCACATGGGCGATACTATTGTCGCCATACGCCATGGTATTTGTTTCGCAGAAGTCAGTCAAAGGCCAAGCATTGACCAATTTTCTTGTAGCCCACCCAGTGCCTGAAACCTCGAAGCTCTACGATAAAATCCCAAACGAAGTGGACTCAAATATGACCACATACGAGGCTGTCTGGCGAATGATCTTCGATGATGCTTCAAGAACAGGGCCCAAATACAATATTGTCGCTGGGGTCGGGATAGTACTAATTTTCCCCTATAATTTGCTAATCCACTGCTCTTACTCTCACAGAGTCATACTCTAATAATGTAGCAGAGTATACTGCTCTCATTATTGGAGTCTAACTCACCTAAAGAAGTAGGGTGGAATACCTGGAGGCATATGGTGACTCAAAGCTGATCGTCAGTCAAATCCGGAAAGAGTATGAAGTCCGGCAAGAGGATTTAATCCTCTACCATCAAGCCGTACTCAGTATAATCACTACTTTCGAGTGCTTCTTTATAGCGCACTTACCCCGACTACAAAATATCGAGGACAATGCCCTCGTCGGCCTCGCAGCCTCTTTGGCCGTCCCGGTCAATACGCATGAATGGATCACTATGGTCGGCTAAGAACTAGTCTGCCTGAATAACAAAATCAGCATGTACCTGAGCTATTCGGTAGAGACAAATACCAGAAACCAAGATAGGAGACTCTCATTCATCGACTACGAAATCTATGGGATCCTGCTGTGGACCCAAAGGATGCTACTTCAATCAGAAGATGGTCCCTCCGGTTCTATTACGATATGGCTACTAAGATGTTGTATCATTGTTCCTATGATAGGCTTCTGCTACGATACTTATCAAATATGGAGGCAAAGCAAGTACTCCATGAATCTCATGATGGTATTTGTAGTACCCATCAGCCCAGGCCTAAGCTTCAGGAATGACTCCAGAAAATGGGCTACTATTGACCGACAATGGTAGCAGATGCAGTCAACTACACAAGAAAATGCCAAATATGCCAAATCTATGCAGACTTTATCCACCAGCCCTCAAAATTTCTGCACCCAACAGTAGCATCTTGGCCATTTGAAGCATAGGGAATGGACATTATTGAACCAATTAGTCCACCATAATCTAAAGGATATTGGTTTATCTTGGCTATCACCGACTACTTCTCTAAATGGGCGGAGGTCATGCCACTTGTTAAAGTAAAGACATTAAACGTGATCAGCTTCGTCAAGCATCACGTTATATACCTCTTTGGCTTGCTATGGAGGATCATCCACGATAATGGTCTGCAGTTTGCAAGCTATGCTTTCTACAGGTTTTGTGACATAAACCGAATTTCGAATATAGCCTCGATTGCTTACAACCCAGCAGTAAATGATCTAGCAGAAGTATTCAACAAGACCATTATTAAGCTATCCAAGAAGGTCATGTCATCCAACAAATGTGACTGGAATAAAAAGCTCGGTGAATGTCTTTTTTTTTCTATCGTACGACGGTCCGAACACCAACATGCAGTACACCATTCTCCTTAGTCTACGAGAGCAAGGCAGTCCTCGCTCTCGAGATCGAAATCCTATTACTCCGAGTGGCCATCTCTAACCAGTTAACCGTAGACGACAATTACCGCCGACGGCTACAGAAATTGGAGGCACTCGATGAGAAGCGTTTCCTAGCTCAACTGCACATTGAGTTATACCAATCACGTCTCTCCGAAGCCTTCAACAAATGGTTCAAGGAAAGAACATTCCAGGTAGGTGACCTCGTCTTAACAGTAAGAAGACCGATGGTTATGACCCACAAGACGGTCGAAAAATTCCAACCTAAATGGGAGGGGTCGTTCATTATGGAGTCTATATTCTCCAACGGTGCCTACCGGCTAGCGAAACCCAATGGAGACTTGCTCATAATGCCTATCAATGGAAAGTTACTTTAAAAGTACTATGTCTGAATGAGACTTGAATACCCTTTATCCCCAGCAAGACAGCTAAGGTGTACAGTATTTACATTCCCCGTTGTTTATCCCTAGCAAATATATTACCACAATATGGGATTTTTCTATAAATACTGTAAAAGCTATTATCTGAATTCTGGATACGCAACACATAATGTATGCTCAAAAGCTCTCCAGTTGAGTAGCCCTCAATTCTACCTACACTTGCAGGTAGACCATTCAAAAGTCAGTTCCCTTTTTGGGCATTAGTTCACGTCCATATCACCTTTGAACTAGTAACGTAACATTTTTCCCAGTAGGATTTGCCATGTCCACATTACTTCTGAGTAAACTTTGCTATTTGACTATCGATTATCACATCCACAGTACCTTTGATATCGGTCGTCATCTAAACTTATCATCGGTATTTGACCCTAAGTACGCCAACGGTGCTAAGTCCACAAAATATATCACATCCATATCACCTCTGATAGGGCTTGTCTCGAATCTATTACTTTCACCCAAGTGCGCAAAAGGTAATAGGTCCACTAAAGATCCTCCATTGGGATGTCCTCAAAAAACACGGTATCATACCATGTCCATATTACCTTTGGTAGAACCTTATTTTCCAACTTATTGTCAGTATCTAGTTTTAGATGCGTCATTGATAATAAGTACACTTAACTGAATCATTATAACCTATCACGTCAATATTACCTCTAGTAGCATTATTTGGTTCAACTTATTATCTGTACCCAGTTCTAAGTATACAATAGATAATAAGTCCACAGAATTCTCTTAAAATATATATCGATATGACCATTCAAACCAAAGAAAGAAAAGGAATCTCTTCCTCATTAGAAGAAAAAAAAGCAACAGTACATATCTTAAAGAAGGGGGAATCAAAATCCTCTGAATTATTTATGAACATCACAAGAGCGTGGATGATGCAAACATTCGAAGTTGTAAACAATTGATGAGAGACTTCTATTTCAGCCTACTCTTCCCACTTCTCCAAACCAACAGGACGTCCATCAAACAAAGGACCAAGAAGTTCCTGGAAAAGATATGCTTTATTTACTTCCACAGCAAACACTTCTTCCTTTTCCTCCATGAAGGACACAAGAGTGGTTGAAGCATGGTCTGAACTAACAACGGCCGGCGAGGAAACAATTTCCTTATTAGTTTTCTTCCTCCTAGAAGTATCATTCGAAGCCATTTTTTGTATGAAGGGCTCAAAATTCTCTAGGATTTATAAGAAAAAAGTCGACGGTTCGCTTCTCAAAGATGTGTCAGCTTATTTCTCAAGACACGACGATTCTCTTCTTAAGACATATCGGTTTATTTCTCAAAACATGACGGTTTCCACATCCCAAAGTATGACTGATGATATTTTATATATTATTCTCAGAGACTACTACTGATACAATGGGAATGAACGTATCATGCGCATATCAACAAGTTAATGGAGAAAGTTGTCTTACTCACCCAACAAGGCGTAACAGCAAAGCATAAAATCAAGCCAAAATTTTATTGGTGTTGAGCCATGATTACATATGATGAAAATCCAATACATTCAAGGGTTTTTACTAATATTAAACATCATGAGCACATATGATGGAAATCTAGTTTTAAGGGCTTCTATGAAGTCTCGCTGATAAGAATATTTTCTATTAAAGGGGTCCCTCCGTGCTGTTTTTCTACCAAAGCAGGTAAAGCCGGTAGAGAACTCAATGCATTCTGGGTCATCCCTCCATAGTGCAAACCTTAGTATATGAAAAAGAATCCATATTGATGGATAGCAAGAGAGGGGCGGGATCATGCGCTCTACGTCTTTACTGGAAGACTAAGGACATGAATAACAATTAATCTAAATCTTGTCATAGACACCACCGGCTCCCAGCCGGTAGTAAGCCGCATAAATGGGAGGAACACAGCTAGAGTACTGCATAAACAGGGAACAACTCTATGCAAGATGCAGGATGTTTATCCTCGTCTCTTTGATCAATTCTTGGCGAACTACCGCATAATATTGGCATTCTCTTCGAATAACGGGTTCTATGATATACTCCCATGCTCCATTATGGGCATCATGAAAAGAGGTAAAATATGCAATATGCATCAGTCTCAATAAAGCCTACAAGAAAATGAACACCTGTCGCATATCGCTTCTAGGTTGCGGCCATTACCAGGGTCGAACGTCTCTAAGACGCATGATACAGATGATCCCTTATCCCTACGGCCAAGCCAAGGATAGGCTCTGCTCGTATGTCACAGAAGATGCCTCATCCATGTTGCCAAGCTACGGATAGGCTCCGTGCGCATGCGGCAAGGCTATGTGAAGACTCTGCACATATTTAGGATAATTTTTTGTCACCCTCACATTTTTACTCTAGGGTAGTTTAGTAATTTACATGGGTAATTTTAATTTTAGGATTATTTGTATTTATATTTGTGCATGCATGATTATTTAATTATTATATTATTTATTTATTGCTAGTTAAAGATTTGTTTTAGACTTGTGTACTGGACCTAGCCCCTTTATTAGTTGCATGAACCTACATTTTGGATGTGTCTAGTTTGAGCCCATGAATTAGGCCCATGGATTATGAGGTTGGATTAATTAGAGAAACCATTAGACTAGAACCTTCCCTCCCTAATTAATTTCTTCATGAGAGGCCCCAAGGGGTATTTATGACATTTTATATTGCTTGGGGAGAGGGTTACATGGCCGGCCACAAGGAGGAGGAGAGAGAGTGCTCTAATTTTATTTCACCAAATTCCCAATTTCTAGATCTATAATTTTCCCTCTTCCAAATTCTCTCAATTTTCTCATCAATTCTCCACAAATTCTTTACCAATCTCTTTCTAAATTCTTCATTGAGGCTTCTATACCAAGGATCTACAAGAAGGAAGCAAGGAGCAAGGAGCAAGGAGGAGGAGGCCAAGATCTACAAGGAGGGGAGCTACTTGGAAATTGAGGACTTTTCATTGTGAATCCATCTCCCAATAGGTACATTTCAGTTTCCCCCCTTCTAATAGACTCTAGATCTGAGATTTAACCATGAGAAACTAACCCACATGCATAGGCTACCCATAGGAAGTGGTTTTAGGTTCATCGGAGACCTACGGTGGAAGTTATGTCCAATTCGGTGCCAATTTTGGAAAAATTCTGAGATTGGCAATAGTGCTTGTCATTGGGTCTAATAGATCTAAATGATATTTGATTTGTTGTTTGTGACTAGTGTCGTGTCCATAATTGGATACATGTAGGCCGTATCTCGTTAATTTGACGAAACGGGTTGATTTTGGGAGATTTCCTCCGATACGTGGCCTTGTGCATATCATATTGTGACACGAACACATAGATACTCTAATTACTATATGTATTATTCATAATTAATGTATTAGACTTGCTTGTCTCCTTTGGGATGCGTTTGGTTGTATGTTGGAGCTGTATCGCAAGCGTATCATAAAGAAAGTGTGATATGGGTGCGGTGCACTCGACGTATTTATTGTTTGGTCCTTTTTCCTATACATGCATGCGTATATATATATATATATATTTGGTGGTGTTATGTATTTAGAGTGATATATATTTGGTGGTGTTATGTATTTAGAGTGTTTGTGTGTGAGGGGTGTTATATGTATCTATGTATATAGATAGCTAGATATCTATATGTGTGTACATATATATGTAAATTTTTATGTCTTTATGTATATATATATATATATATATATATATATATATATATATATATATATATATATACTTAGATGTGTTTAAGTGTATGTGTTTGTGTGTGAGTTATTGTGAGTGGGGGGGAGCACACAGATAGGTGTGCATCATCCTCATTAGAGTAGGCTCAGGCCTCTGGTTTCAGCAAGGAGCAGCTAAAGCAATTCGGGGAGTACCACTACAACAGGTGAGCACTGAGCAATCGAGAGGGCAGCAGCTACAGTGAGGATTCGATCACCTGCAGCACTGTGCAGTATCTGCACAGTACTGCCTTCATAGTGCAGTTCCTGTGAGCAGCTCAGGGAGTTCAACTGCACAAAAATTCGAAGGAGACAATGCAGTGGACCAGTGCTCTGGGAGCTTTGAGCAGTGAGGCTCAGTTCAGCTAATGCAATATCAGTGAAGACTTTCACTATGCAGTATCCTACTGCACAGTATCGATTTTATTTGCAAATGTGAAGTTCAGCATTGTGATTTAGTAAGTTTTTCATAGTGATATCAGTCCACTGTGGTGCCCGAGCACAGTACCCATAGGTGCCATATTTCAGTATAGTGTTAGTTAGTTGTTAGTTTAGTTATGGGTAATTAGTTAAGTTTTGAGTTATAGTTTAGGCTTCAGTTTCCTGTTATTAGTAGGATTAGTTAGTTAAGGTATTGTAATACTTCGTTTATATATAGTTAGCTATATGTAGTTATGTATATATATATTTTGTATTAGTTGATATAGTATAGTAGTTAGTTATATATGCTATTAGTATTCTATGTCGGTGGTTATATACTTTATCATAGTTAGTTTATGGTTTATGTATATCTGTATTAGTTAAGATAGTGTTAAGTTGCCTTGTGATACCAAGGTATCACAAAGGTATTGGGTCGATACCCAAGGTATTAAGTTTGGTACCGAGATAGGTTCAATACGCATTGGTGCAAGGCCAAGGTATCCTATTTCAATTTGATATAGTATTATAATATTTGACTTGAATATATATATATAAACCATTATTTTTATATATTAAACTTGCGTATCTTAGGATACGGCTTTTGTATGTCTTTTAGTATCTTAGATTAACTTGTATAGCATAGTTTCACAGTGTTTCGACTTAGTGAATTAGTGTTAGACTCTTGCAACCTAGATTTCATTGGTTTGACTTAGAAATGGCGTATCGACCTAGAATTGCATCAACTTCTTTTATTTTCATTCTTAAACTTTGTATTAATGCAACGTACCATATATAGGTTGTATGATACTGGCTTGGGCATCGAGAGACACACCTTGCTCAGGACTTCAGGTGAGTACATTTCTCTGATAGTTTTCAATTCATAATATTGTATATATGCATGTTCTAGAATTGTGTACATTGATCTCAATACAGTAATTTCACGGACTGGTACTATATGGATCCTGTCAGGAGATTTTATCCCCTACCATGTTCAGCGGGTACTCGTGTACATTGTATCTCATCGTATATATTGGGTATTGATGATACTTCATGTTCACATACTGCTCGCGTTCAGTATGCTTATTCGTATACACCCACCGCTCATATTCGGTGGTTATGATATTCGTGTACACCCACTGCTCATGTTCAGTGATTATATTTCGTGTTCGCAGCGTGTCGTGATTGGATCCATCGATATTAGTTGGGGATAGAAAAGTAGGAGTTGATAATGTGATCAAAGCTATTGTTACATCGTGTACATTCTGGTTACATACCTCACTTGTAATCGTCTTACCTGATCATGTTCACCCAGCTCGATCACATAATAAACTTATATTCTGAGGCACATTAGTTAGTTTAGATTGCAGTTATTCATCATATTGTTGATATTCATATTGTTGATCTATATTCTTGTATATTACGTGTATATCTATTGTTTATTATTCATATGTTTAGTGATCTTGTATTTTATTTCTATATTAATTTATATTCTCGATTATGCTATTGAAACTGCTTTCAGAGGTATGTACTTTGCTCCAATTCTGACTTGATATATTTTTTCAGATGACTGGCTTCTAGAGCAGTGTCCCACATTCTACGGACCGCAGGACGGTGTACCTATAGAGGATACTCCTATAGACCAGGAGGACTTAGTTGCAGAGCCCGAGGAGGTCTAGATTATATTATATTGGATTGTATTAGACTATTCTTTTGGTGGATTCACAGTATTGTATTATTATTTTAGATTATGGATTGTATCTTATTCTTTCCTTCGTTATTCCATTCGTGCATTATTCTTCCTTAGTTTGTTTTGTGATTGAGATTAGATATACTTGTGAGATACCATATTGCTCCTCCGTTTGGAGTTGAGATGATTGACAGGTACCATATTATATTGTTGAGATGTTAGATAGTTAGAATTGACCCAGACAGCGTTCTACCGCCGATTCTGCGACGTAGGCTGGGTGTAACCACGTACTCGTGTCCAAATATCCGGGTTCGGATCATGACACATTTTTAGTGGTGGCCCATGCAGGTCAAGATAGATATCATAGTGGTGCTCGCCTAGAGTACTGCTTCGATCCTGCTTTAGGAAATATAATTTAGGCTGAGAGTTTACTCAATCATAACTAGGAAAATTCCAAAATCTGTTTTAGAAATCCTTATTTATTGAATATTGTTTTACTTTGAATAAAGTTCTGTCCTTCTTTGATGTTATCGTATCATATTCAATATTGATTCCGTATTTTAATCTATCTTCAGGATGCCGCCGAAGACGCGTTCCCAATGATCAGGTATCGCGATAGCACGATCTGCCACTTCATCACCCTTGAGGGAAGCACCCTCAGACAATGGTCTAGCACCTACACTCAGGAGGTCAGCTTTACCGGTCCAGGTGGGCGTATCGACAGGAGCTTTCGGAGGTGCTCCACCTCCAGTACCGAGGAGAGGACAGACAGTTTTCGAGGATCTTCCACCTCCACCACCAGTAGTCGATCAGACGCTGATATTCGTGCTCTTCCAGCAGATGATAAAGGTACAGCAGCGACAATCAGAGGTTCTGCGATAGAGTGTGTAGAACGCTTACCAGATCATACTTATACCAGTGGAGAAAGCTACTACAGTCCAGCCACAGATGGCACCAGCTCAATTTATTCTGCATCAGCCGAGGCCCGGTACCATCATCGACTTCAAGAGGATGGGCCCGAAGGACTTCAGAGCCACCGAGGGAATTATCTATACGGACAAGTTGATCGAGGACATCAAGCAAAACCTGCGGCTGGCACAGATTCCAGAGGTGCTACAGATAGAGGTAGCGGGTTGTATGATGTTCGATATTGCCTTGACATGGTTCCGGACAGACTCGAGGATTTCAGTACCAGGACTCTCTTGGGAAGCCTTCAAGGAGCTTTTCAAGAAGAAGTTATTCCCAGACATAGCTCTTACATCTTTGGAGAGTCAGTTCCAATACCTCGTCCAGGGAGGTATGTCAGTGGACAAGTATGCGGTGGAGTATTACAGACTAGGTCGCTTTGTGGAGGGTTAGAACCCTAGAGGTAGAGAAAGAAAGTTCAGGAAGGGCCTAAACCGGGAGGTCAAACCCCAAACCAACGGAGATCCTTCTGCCACCTTCGAGGATATACTCAGACAAGCGCAGAGGGACACATGAGGATCCAGCAACAACACGGGTCCAGCGAAGAGGCCTTACTTCCAGCAGCAGCACCAGAGGCCTTACCAGTACCAGAGGCAGCAGTATCATAGGCCAGTTAGAGCGTCGGCCCAACAGATGCATCAGATCCAGAGGGCAGCAGTTCCTTGCACTTTCAGCAAGAAGCAAGGACACGAATGTGATGCATGCTGGATGAGGCTAGGTCAATGCTTATTCTGTGGATCGGGAGATCATCAGTTATGGGCTTGTCCCAAAGTCCCAGCTCGCCTAACTCAGGATGGAGAACAGGCATAGAGGGCACCCACTAGACCACCAATGGGCCAACAGAGAGGACTTCTTCCACTACAACATTAACAGTTTGCCCAGCATCAACAGCAGAGAGGAGCGCAGCGAGAGGGGCGAGCTTTTGCCTTGACTGTCGCGGAGGAAGAGCCGGTTGAGCGGAGTGAATGTATTCTCAAAGATAGACTTAAGGTCAGGGTACCACCAGGTAAAAGTGAAAAGGAAAGACATCCCGAAGACAGCTTTCAGGACTCGTTATGGGCAGTACGAGTTCTTAGTGATGCCGTTTGGGTTGACCAATGCCTCGACGGTATTTATGAACCTGATAAACGAGGTGTTTCATCAGTACCTGGACCAGTTTGTTGTAGTCTTCATTGATGATATTCTGATATATTCGAAGATCCCAGAGGAGCATGAGTAGCACTTGAGGATTATTTTGGAGACCCTCAGAAAGGAGAAGCTGTATAGCAAGTTATCAAAATATGAGTTCTTCCTTGATAAGGTTGAATTCCTTGGGCATATCATTACAGAAGATGGAATCTCGGTGGACCCAAAGAATATCTCGACAGTTGAATCGTGGTCTACCCCGAGTTCAGTAGCAGAGATCAGGAGCTTCCTTGTATTAGCAGGCTACTACCGGAGGTTTGTTCATGACTTTTCCAAACTTGTAGAGCCGATGACTAGACTGACCAGGAAGGACATGGAATTCGTCTAGACTGAGGATTGTCAGTCAGTATTTGAGGAGCTGAAGAGGAGATTGACTACAACTCCCATCTTGACACTAACATCTAGAGCAGAAGAATTTTTCATATACAGTGATGCATCAGGGAAGGGTTTGGGTTGTGTGTTACAACTGCATGGGAAGGTGATTGCTTATGCTTCCAGGCAATTATGCCCGCATGAGAAGAACTACCCTACCCATGATTTGGAGTTGGCAGCGGTTATCTTTGCTTTCAAATTATGGAAATACTATTTATATGGAGAAAGAGTAGAGATCCTCATAGACCATAAGAGCTTAAAGTATGTGTTTACACAGAAAGAGCTCAACATGAGGCAGCGGCGATGGTTGGAGCTGATGAAAAACTTTGACATATTATTACAGTACCATCCAAGAAAGGCCAACATAGTCGCAGATGCCTTAAGTAGGTATCCCGTAGCTATGTGCTTGATGAGAGACAAACATTTATTGGCAAATCTTGACAGTTTGGTCATTGAGATACTAGTTCCTGGAGTCGCAGCACAGATGTGGGGACTTCAGGTTCAGTTGGAGCTGATGGACCGAGTCTGTGCCAGTTAGTATGAGGATGAGTCTCTGAGGAGCATCAGAGCACAGGTTTAGATTGGGCTAGCAGAGGACTTTATCGTCGCAGATGATGGATTATTGCGATACGATACCAGGTTATGTGTATTAAGAGGAGCATTACGCGAGGAGATTCTACAGAAGGCGCATCGTTCTCAATACTCTATGTATCCAGATGCTAACAAGATGTATAGAGATATGAGGGAGCATGTATGGTGGTATAGCATAAAGGTGGGAGGTAGCTAGCTTCGTGTCCAGATGCTTAATTTGCCAGCAGGTCAAGGCGGAGAGACAAAGGCCTGGAGGATTACTTCAGCCTTTACCCATTCCGGAGTAAAAATGGGAACATGTGACTATGGATTTTGTATCATAACTTTCGTGTTCTCCAGGAAAGAAAGATGCGATTTGGGTCATCATGGACAGTTTGACCAAATCAGCCCAATTTTTGCCATTTAAAGTGGATACATCTACGAAAAGACTTACGGATATGTATGTGTGCTAGATTATCATATTGTACGGTATTCCAGTAAGCATAGTCTCGAATCGGGATAGTCGCTTCACGTCCCACTTCTGGAGGAGTTAGCAGGTATCTTGGGTACTCAGCTCAAGTTCAGTACCGCTTATCACCCTCAGACTGACGGACAGTCATAGAGGACTATTCAGACTCTCGAGGATATGTTACGTACCTGTGTTTTGGATCTTGGAGTTTCTTGGGAGGATCACCTTCACTTGGTAGAGTTTTCATACAACAACAACTACCAAGCTAGCATTAAGATATCACCATTCGAGGCATATTATGGACGGAGGTGCCGCACTCTGTTGTCTTGCTTGTGCTTGATTGTTGTTTATTAGAGTGCTAAGGTTGTGTTTCGTGCTAGGTTAGCGGTCTGGTTTTCTTGAGGATTTCTCCGACACGTGGCACGATTCATTTCGGTGGAGGTGTCAAGCTTAGTCCGCGATTCATCGAACCTTTCAGTATTCTTGAGAAGGTCAGTGCAGTCACTTACAGACTAGACTTACCACTGTACTAGAGGGAGTGCACAACGTATTTCATGTGTCACAGCTGAGATGGTACATGAAAGACCCCCGTCATGTGTTGGATCATTCGGAGATAGAGGTGGGCCCTACTCTTAGCTATCCAGAGCAACTAGTAGAGATTCTGGATCGGAGAGAGAAGGTGCCGAGGAACCAGATGATTCCTTTGGTGAGCGTTGTGTGGAGGCATCACTTGCCAAGAGAGAGTACCTGGGAGCGAGAGTCTGAGATGCACGAGCGATATCCATATCTGTTCGAGCCATGAGGTATTGTCCTTTCTTGCATTATATTATTTGCTTTTGGTAGTAAGTTTCTTCCTTAATTTCGATGATAAATTTTTTCTAAGGGGGTAGGATTGCCACCCTCATATTTTCACTCAAGGGTAGTTTAGTAATTGATATGGGTAATTTTAATTTTAGGATTATTTGTATTTAATATTTGTGCATGCATGATTATTTAATTATTGTATTATTTATTTATTGCTAGTTGTAGATTTATTTTAGACTTGTGTAGTGGACATAACCCCTTCATTAGTTGCATGAACCAACATTTTGGATGAGTCTAATTTGAGCCCATAAATTAGGCCCATGGATTAGGAGGTTGGATTAATTAGAGAAACCATTAGACTAGAACCTTCCCTCCCTAATTAATTTCTTCATGAGAGGCCCCAAGGGGTATTTGTGATATTTTATATTTCTTGAGGAGAGGGTTACATGGCCGCCTACAAGGAGGAGGAGAGAGAGTGCTCTCATTTTATTTCACCAAATTCCTAAATTCTAGATCTATAATTTTTCCTCTTCCAAATTACCTCCATTCCCTCATCAATTCTCCACCAATTCTTCACTAATCTCTTTCTAAATTATTTATTGAGGCTTCTAAATCAAGGATCTACAAGAATGAAGCAAGGAGTAAGGAGGAGGAGGTCAAGATCTACAAGGAGAGGAGCTACTTGGCAATTTGGGATATTTAATTGGGAATCCATCTCTCAATAGGTATATTTTAGTTTCCTCCCTTCTAATAGACTCTAGATCTGAGATTTAACCATGAGAAACTAATCCACATGCATATGCTACCCATAGGAAGTGGTTTTAGGTTCATCGGAGACCTACGGTGGAAGTTATGTCCAATTTGGTGCCAATTTTGAAGGAATTTCAAGATTGACACATGTAGTGCTTGTCATTGGGTCTAATAGATCTACATGACATTTGATTTCTTGTTTGTGACTAGTGTAATGTCCATAATTGGATACGTGTAGGCCGTATCTCATCAATTTGACGAAACAGGTTAATTTTGGGGGTTTTCCTCCGACACGGGGTCTTATGCATATCATATTATGACACGGACACATAGATACTCTAATTACTATACGTATTATTTATAATCAATGTATTAGACTTGCTCGTGTCCTTTGGGATGCGTTTGGTTGTGTGTTGAAATCGTATCACAAGTGTATCATAGAGAAAGTATGATACGGGTGCGGTGCACTCCACGTGTTTGTTGTTTGGTCCTTTTTTCTATACGTGCATGTGTAATTATATATATATATATATATATATATATATATATATATATATATATATATATAATATAGTGTATATAATAGTGTATATTGTGTTTGGGTATATGTGTGTGACTATATGTATATATATGAGTATATATATATATATATATATATATATATATATATATATATATCACTATATACTCATATATATACACATAGACACACATATAGTGATATATATATACTCATATATATACACAAGACAATATAGAAGCTCGATTCTCAGTTCAACAGAAGCAGGTAGATACCCTATAACAGATCGTGCAGACTTTGGCCTCCAACCATTCCGCGGCAACAGCGGTGACTCCGGTGGAGCAGCCCGTGCTTGAAGTCGAGATGCCTCAAACTCCAAGGAAGAGGGATGTGACTGCCTTCGACTTTGGCGACTTTAAGAAAGTCTGCATTACTCCATTCAACGGGACTGAGGACCCAATCGTGGCTCTAGATTGGTTGGCCGAACTTGAAGACCACTTCGCTCTTCTAGAGGTCCCCGAAGAGAAGTGCGTCGCATGCGCGCAACTACAGCTCCGCCATAATGTGCACGATTGGTGGGACGTGCATCGACGATCTCTTCAAGTTGACCATAGAAAGGAGGCAATGTCGTGGGTGACTTTTCATGCCGTATTTGAAGAGGAGTTTATACCCCCTCCTGTGCGTCGTTAGAAGAAAAATAAGTTTGTGCAGCTATGACAGGACAGCATGACAGTTAAACAATATTCCGCTGAATTCAACCGACTCTCCAAATTTGCTAGTGCCTATTTACCTGATGCAGCGAGTCGAGCTAGAAGGTTTGAAGGTGGTCTCCGCCCTGCCATTCATGCACACGTAGTCGTTCATCAGTACGAGACTATGCAAGGAGTCCTGAATCATGCCCTATCTTTTGAACCGCAATATCCTCAAATTGCTGCCGATGCTATGCATACTGTACACCCCCTCACCCAAAATTAGGCCTACTTGGCATAGATAGAGAAACTAGGGCTAGTTTATATCCAACTGAAAATAGGACACGATATTTTATTTAATTATACAATATTTATATCACCTAGTGCACCTTACCTTTGCTTCGATAATTGGAGCACTACACTAGCCATTATCTTCCTACAAATTTCACATCCTTATCCTAGACGTGTCCGTCTTCTATTCTGACCTTTGTATAACTTATAATTATATTCTTTTGTGCTACATTTTAGTCGCATAATAATCGTCGCAAACGTTTATATTAAATTCAAAATAATTTTAACTTTGTATCCTTGTGCGTTCCAATCAAAATTGGAGACACAATCTTGACCCGTTTCGTACAACCCAAATTTATGATAATATTCTATTATGAGTCCCCTATGTCCATGACACTTGTGTCCCACCTAATTTTATCCCCATGTACTCCTAATTAATTCAAGAACACCATGCGCATTAATTTTAATTAATTTAATCCAATTTCTATCTTTGTATAATTTTCTAATTGCTGGGCGTTTTTAAGCAAAAGTGCATTGAGGTGTCCATACAATTGGACAATACATAAAAAACACATTTTTCCCTTCATATGAAATTTTTCTATAATTTTCGGAATGTGCAATGCACAACATCGTCCCCCATTTAATTCTAGCCTTGCATTTAAATAATACAAAGTATAGCCCTCCAAATATCCCTATGTGAGCCCAAGGCCCAATCCCAAGGAGTGTTGACCAAGCCCTAATCCTAGGTCAACCCCAAACCTAAAAATTCTACATGTATAAATATTACTTTTCCTTTATTTTTCCCAAAACCAAAACCCAAAGGAATCACACAGCCGACCCCTTCCATACTATTCACCTTCTTCCCCCTTCTTCCCTATGCACACCGTCGACCGGAGCCACCTCGCCGGAGCTCCGCCTAGCCTGGCCGACCACCTCGCCTCCACCTTTATCTCTTCCGCCTACACCTCCTTCTATCACCACAGCTGCACCGAGCGGCCCGCCCCCGCTGTATATCCCGTGTCACCTCTCCTCCGTTCCCCCACCGGCGTCGCCGCCTCAGCCCGACCAAACCAGAGCCGACCATGACGCCCCCAGTACACCTGAACGCCGCTGTACCACACAGCAGCCCACCTCGACCTCCATCTCCACCTCTCTTCTCTGATCTCCTCGCAGGAGCCGACTGCACCATCACCACTAACCCCATGTCCTCTCCCCGCTCTCTGTCATCACCAGCCTCTATCTCTTTCTCTTCAACCTCGTCGACGACAGCCAGTCTGGCCATCTTCTTCCATCCTCTTCCCTCAACTCGACTCCTCTATCACCCGCTAGCACCGCTGCTCAGCCTCGTCACGACCACGAACTCCTCTTCCTTCCTTCCTGCTCGACTCGACCTCGTCGGATCTCCCAGTCCGCTCTCCTCTGCCCTGTCATCAACTTCTCTCCCTCGTAACACTCAACCCTCGTCGGAACACCTCCCCTGGTTGGGCCTCCTCCGGCAGACACCCTCATCATCATCAACCCACCATCATTAATAATCATCACCCCATCATCAACCAATCATCATCTTTACCATTAAACTCTACCTCATCATCATTATTTCTAATAATAATCATCATCCACATCATCATCCTCGTCATCACCATCATGTAATCATCATCATGATCATCACCATCATCTTCACCATGAGCATCACCATCATCATCGTCGTCGTAGTCGTAATCATCGCCATCATCGTAGTTATTATCTTATCATAACCCCGATCATCATCGTCATCATCGTCATCGTCATCGTCGTCAACCGCATCGTCGTCATCGTCGTCAACCTCATCGTCGTCACCGTCATTCCCGTGAGCGTACCCTGAGGATATTGGATTGTTCTGTGCGACTTCTGGAGCAGGTTATTGGTACTATGCAGCTTTCTTAACAGGCAAGTATACCTTGCCATTGTACTGTTTTTCATATTCCATATGTTGCATGTATCTTTATTTTCTGTCATTAGTTCATATATTTTAACTGCTATATAAAATGCGCATCCAAGGAAACTTGGACGCAACGACGGTGTCGTCGTGATTATTTTTATTATGTATATGCATTGACCTTGTTTATGAGACCGTCCCATTATCATGAAGCATCATTAGGTTTCATTGGCCGTGACATATTTCTTACACGAGTGTGAGTCTCATATAGATCACAGACTTGCGTGCAGGGTTTGGCCTCCTGTACGTATATGCCGTGTGTTAAGGATAACCGCTATTAGAAACTTTGTATGCTAGTAGACCTGGCAGTTATTAGAGGTATTATCGTATCATGGATGTGACATGCTTAGAGCATGGGGTGGGAAGAACAACAAGTAAAGCATTTGGGCTCCTTTTCACTTTCCTTTTGTTCGCTCGGATGCTCTGCCAGAGCGACGAGTGGTGTTTACCCCATATGTTACAGGCGGCCTTTGTCGTTCAAAAGATGACATGCTTTGAGGCCCATGATTCTCCGAAAGAGTTATGCCAATCCAATTTTATGGCCAGATAGCCCACGTGTTAGAAAGTTATTCTCAAACTGCATTCACTTAGACGGTTAGGCGACCCATTGGATATTTATTTTAGTACTTTATTGGCATGCTTCTATGTATCTTGTTATGTCCCTCTGAGGAACTGGTCCCTTTCCAGGTGTAGATGTTCATGAGTATTCGCAGGAGCACAGATCCGGACTAGTCATTTATGCTTAGAGGAGTTCTTCTCTTCGAGCCCCGTGATTGTTAGTTATTATTCTTATATTGTGTTTGTTGTGTTGCACTTATATATTCTTATTTGGTAGTGGATTTGTTTCCATCCAACTATCATCTTTAGATACTTTGTATTGAGATCTAGTTTCATAGATATTGGTTATTTATTCATATTTATTTTTTTATGGATGAGATTTAGATTATACCATGTGACTTATGACATATTTACCACTTATGAATTATTGTTCATTATACAGCGTATGCATGTGTTATGGTTTCCATATATTGGAGTTTCCATATACATGCGGCTGGCATGCTTACGTGTCCTAGTCCTACGTATTTTGGGACTGGGGCGTAACATATTTTTAGTGGTGGCCCATGCAGGTCGAGAGCATATTGTCTCGGTTATGTTACTGTACCGAGCAAGCCTGCACCTAGGATTAGAGTATAGGATCTCATCCACAATTGACTATGATTCACCTTCCTTTCAATATGCTCTATTTAAATAATTGTATCCTGCTTTATTCATGTACTTCCTAATAGTTCCTTGAGTATAGCCTCTGCTAGAATATAGAAACCCTAGTTGTTAGGATAGAAATTAGGGTAACATTCCTACTAAGAATATAACTAGAGTATTAACACATCACTAAGTTTAGAATATCTAGTGAACCCTATCACCCCTTACCTATAGATTGATTTACCATTATCCCTTAAAATGTTTATGAATGACTTGAGGGTAGTATAGACACTACTAGGGTTAGTTATAAATTTAACCATACTGTTTTACCCTAGCATTAAGGAACCAATAGAAATATAAGATTTAACATTAGGAGTAAACCTAACATTCATAGTAAGATAGTATTAGAACTACAAATTTAGATTCTTGTCTTGAGATTAGCAGACTGTACCCTAGGAAGCTAAGAGGAATGAATATAACATTATCCTTGATTATACCTCGAACACAGAGATTAGCATACCACCTTCCCTTAGAAAACCATGATATTATCAAGAGTCGTTCTATTTTAAATTTCATGTCTTATTCCTTTGTAACCTTAGCGCACGCTATTTGTGCGATGACTAATTTTGTTTTCTTTATCTTTTCAACTTGTGCCACATAACTCTTATGATTGTAGGCCAAATGAACTCTTTATGTTAGGATATACAGTTTGCTGGGATTATAGTTGTTAATCTTGAATTTTAAAATTTTGTGGTTGGTAGTTAGAACTTGATAGTTTTAAGTTATTCTTGTAGATTGTGACCTGATGATTATCTCTTAGTTTTGAATCACGTAACTTGTACCACACCTCGATACGAGTTATATCCCCTTTTCCCTTGAGGCCAGTAACTTTTTTTATTCTTACTATTGACACTTGTTCTATAAGCACATTGACTAAGACTTAAGATGACCATTACCTATATAATGCAATAGGTTGCCCTAATAAGTACCAAGACATTTTCTCGTAAAACCTAATAGGAGTTTCTACTTTATCTTTAAGACTGTCACAGTATTAGTTACTTATTTTAAGTTGGGTAGTATGCCTCACAACATAGTATCACATAGTCCCCTTGACACACTGATAAAGTATATTTGAATGACACCAACTATAGACTTGCATAAGGAGATAGTATTTATTTAGACTGTAGAACTTAGAGGTCCATGTCCTATTTAGTCGACTAGCGACTTAGACAAGGAGTTAGTATGACAACTGTGGAGACTGTAGAGTCTTATCTTTTTGTGAACTTGAATTATTATGTACCTTCTTTTATCATGATCTAGCGCATTTATATTTTATATACTACCTTGACTTATGCTGCTATTATAGCCTAATTTTGTAAGCTTAATCTTTTATCGATCTTGTTCATGACATATGTGTTTTTGGGGCCTGATCAACCACACTAATACAAATTGTCTAATCAGAATCAGTGTATTATGGTCTAGCTAGCCATAGTGCGCTTGGTTCGCTCTTTGCATGACTACTTTACGTGGATTGAGATATATAGTTGACTAGTAGACGAATCTGCTTGCCCTTAGACATATCTGAGCATATCATGTCAGTTACATAACTGTACTGATATGAGCATGTGAATAGAAATTTACCAAAATATGATTCAATCCACAACTTCCTTGACAATTCCCATTTGAATTCTTTAAATGCCTTGATCCCCATACTTCTATTCTATTACCTTCCCCTTGAACTCTTTATTATTGTTTTTCGTCTTCCCTTATTTTGGAAAGATGAAACCTCGTGCTTACTATAAGTTTGATACATTGATAGTACTAGATATACCCCATAGGTTAATTACATGACTTGGTGACTCTTTTTTATAATTTATTAAGGGCATATCATTAATGATATAATTGGTGTTAAAGTTTTGAGGATTGAATAACATAAGTAAACAAATTGAGAAATATTTTTTTTATATGTATAGTCTTATATGATAGATGGATAAATTCTAAGTTGGATAGAAATTGCATTATTAAACTTAAGTATAATCCTTTTTATATTGTGACCAAGTGAGATTAGATAGAGAGAACACTACCCTATTTTAATTTCGAGGATGAAATTGTTTTAAGTTGGGTAGATTGTAAACCCCCTCACCCAAAATTAGGCCTACTTGGCATAGATAGAGAAACTAGGGCTAGTTTGTATCCAATTGGAAATAGGTCACGACATTTTAATTAATTATACAATATTTATATCACCTAGTGCACCTTACCGTTGCTTCGATAATTGGAGCACTACACTAGCCATTGCCTTCCTACAAATTTCATATCCTTAGATGTGCCCGCCTTCTATTTTGACCTTTGTGTAACTTATAATTATGCTCTCTTGTGCTACATTTTAGTCGCACAAAAATCGTCGCAGACGTTCATATTAAATTCAAAATAATTCTAACTTTGTATCCTTGTACGTTCCAATCGAAATTGGAGACACAATCTTGACCCATTTTATGCAACCCAAATTTATGATAATATTCTATTCTGAGTTTCCTATGTCCATGACACTTGTGTTCCACCTAATTTTATCCCCATGTACTCCTAATTAATTCAAGAACACCTTGCGCATTAATTTTAATTAATTTAATCCAATTTCCATCTTTGTGTAATTTTCTAATTGTTGGGCACTTTTATGCAAAAGTGCATTGAGGTGTCCACACCATTGGACAATACATGAAGAAACTTATTTTTTCTTCACATAAATTTTTTCTATAATTTTTGGAATGTACAACGCACAACATCGCCCCCCATTTAATTCTAGCCTTGCATTTAAATAATATAAAATATAGCCCTCCAAACATCCCTATGTGAGCCCAAGGCCCAATCCCAAGGAGTATTGACCATGCCCTAATCCTAGGTCAACCCCAAACCTAAAAATTCTACATGTATAAATATTACTTTTCCTTTATTTTTCCCAAAACCAAAACCCAAAGGAATCACACAGCGGACCCCTTCCATACTATTCACCTTCTTCCCCCTTCTTCCCTACGCACAGCGTCGACCGGAGCCACCTCGCCGGAGCTCCGCCTAGCCTGGCCGACCACCTCTCCTCCGCCTTCATCTCCTCCGCTTGCACCTCCTTCCTTCACCACCGCTGCACCGAGAGGACCGACCCCGCTGTACATCCCGTGTCACCTCTCCTCCGTTCCCCCACCGGCATAGCTGTCTCAGCCCGACCACACCGGAGCCGACCACAACGCCCCCAGTACACCACCATTACCACCATCACCACCTCCCTATCTTCTCCTCCTCACCTGAACGCCGCTGCACCACACAGCAGCCCACCTCGACCTCCATCTCCACCTCTCTTTTTCGATCTCCTCGCTAGAGCCGAGTGCACCATCACCACCGACCCGCTGTCCTCTCCCCGCTCCCTGTCATCACCAGCCTCTATCTCCTTCCCTTCAACCTCGTCGACGACAGCCATTCAGGCCATCTTTTTCCATCCTCTTCCCTCAACTCGACTCCTCTATCACCCGCTAGCACCGCTGCTCAGCCTCATCACGACCATGAACTCCTCCTCCTTCCTTCCTGCTCGACTCAACCTCGCCGGATCTTCTTGTTCACTCTTCTCTGCCCTATCATCAACTCCTCTCCCTCGCAACACTCGACCCTAGCCGGAGCACCTCCCCTGGTCGGGCCTTCTCCGACAGACACCCTCATCATCATCAACCCATCATCAATAATCATCACCCATCATCAACCAATCATTATCTTCACCATTAAACTCTACCTCATCATCATTATTTCTCATAATAATCATCATCCACATCATCATCCTCGTCATCACCATCATGTAATTATCATCATGATCATCACCATCATCTTCACCATGAGCATCACCATCATCATCGTCGTCGTAGTCATAATTATCGCGATCATCGTAGTTATCATCTCATCATAACCCCGATCATCGTTATCATCGTTGTTATCATCATCGTTGTCAACCGCATCATCGTCATTGTCATCAACCTCATCGTCGTCACCGTCATTCCCGTGCACGTACCCCGAGGATATTAGATTGTTCTGCGCGACTTCTAGAGCAGGTTATTGGTACTATGCAGCTTTCTTGCCAGGCAAGTATATCTTTCCATTGTACTGTTATTCATATTATATATGTTGCATGCATCTTTATTTTCTGTCATTAGTTCATATATTTTAACTGCTATATAAAATATGCGTCCAAGGAAACTTGGACGCAACGACGGTGTCATCGTGATTATTTTTATTATGTATATGCATTGACCTTGTTTATGAGATTGCCCCATTATCATGAAGCATCATTAGGTTTCATTGGCCGTGACACATTTCTTACACGAGTATGAGTCTCATATAGATTATGGACTTGCGTGCAGGGTTTGGCCTCATGTACGTATGGGCCGTACGTTAGGGATAACTGCTGTTAGAAACTTTGTATGCTAGTAGACCTGGCAGTTATTAGAGGTATTATCATGTCATGGATGTGACATGCTTAGAGCATGGGGTAGGGAGAACAACAAGTAAAGTGTTTGGGCTCCTTTGCACTTTCCTTTTGTTCGCCCGGACCCTCCGCCGAAGCGACGGGTGGTGATGACCCCATATGTTACAGACGGCCTCTGTCGTTCAAAAGACGACATACTTTGAGGCCCCTGATTCTCCGAGAGAGTCATGCCAATCCTATTTTCTGGCCAGATAGCCCACGTGTTGGAAAGTTGTTCTCAAACTGCATTCACTTAGACGGTTAGGCGACCCATTGGATATTTATTTCAGTACTTTATTGGCACGCTTCTATGTATCTTGTTATGTCCCTCTGAGGACCTGGTCCCTTTTCAAGTGTAGATGTTCATGAGTATTCGCAGGAGCGCAGATCCGGACTGGTTACTTATGCTTAAAGGAGGTCTTCTCTTCGAGCCCCGTGATTGTTAGTTGTTATTCTTATATTGTATTTGTTATGTTGCACTTATATATTCTAGTTTGGTAGTGGATTTGTTGCCATCCAACTATCATCTTTAGATACTTTGTATTGAGATCTAGTTTTATAGATATTGGTTATTTATTTATATTTGATTTTCTGTGGATGAGATTTAGATTATACCCTGTGACTTGTGACATATTTACCACTTGTGAATTATTATTCATTATACAACGTACGCATGTGTTATGGTTTCCATATATTGGAGTTGTCATATACATGCGGCTGGCATGCTTACGTGTCCTAGTGCTACCTATTTTGGGACTGGGGCGTGACACATACCTCCAATCACAAACGCCATAGCAACGACAACGGAAACAATGTTACAAAGCGCCCTAACAATGGTGGTCCCTAAAGAGGAAACCCATGGCAACCGTGTTCCTACTGCAAGAAACCAGGGCACACGATTGACAAGTGTCGCAAGAAACTCGGGCAATATCTTATTTATGGTGATTCAAACCATAGAATTCGAGACTGTCCAAAATATTTTGCTCAACATTACGTTCCCTAACGGTAGGTTCTGTTCCTAAGTTTTGGGACGAAACTTCCAATTAGTTGGGTAGGATATGGCGTCCCGTTTCCCCTATTCGGGAAGCGCGACTAAGAAATACAAACGGTATCATTCGATCGAAATAGATTGAAATAAGAACTTATTCTCGTTATAGATTTGCTTCTTCGGAATCGATTCCCATATTCAGTGGACCGTGCCCCTGGGATCGACTTAGTGGCAGAGTCAGGAGGGACCTCTCCGCTGCATCTTTGTTGCCTCAGTTTTTGCTGTCGCTTGTTGCTTTCGTGCTTTGAGTTGGTTCTTGGATTTGCTTGTGTTTTCTTGAACAGCTTCGATGGATTTTATTGTTTTCGTTCGTGAACTGCATTTCAATTCCGAGTTTGGAAAGAGAGGAAGGGGTATTAATTAGCTGTTCGTGGCAACGCAGGTGAACGAGCGGTAGGCGGCGTACACGCGGAGTCTTGAAGCGCCTCTTTTCTCTCCCTTCCAACCAACTAAGTGAGTGGCTACCATCCCGATTAGCTAGCCCTTCTTCCAAGTCTTCATACCTAAAAATCTTGTATTCTTCTTTGCCCCGATCAGACGATACCAAGTAATAACTAAAAGATGTCAAGATAAAAAAGGAATAGACTTAGATTATTATGCTTGTCAACCAAACATGTGAACTGTTATCTTATTGTATGCTAGTTCGTTTCAATTATTCTATACATGCTTCAACTTGAATTAGAATGCATCTTCTTCTACGAATTATGCTAAGTATGGAATAAACTTGTTATGCAATAAACTGTCAAGAAGACTATGCAAAATGAATCATGCAACGCTGCTTGTCTTGTACTCATATTGCCTCAATGCATCAAATGATAACTTAACGTGAACACTGTTTGATCACGGACAACTTGTACACAAGGTCAATGGGTTCCTGTGGACGGTTGCTTGGGCACTGGCACCGATCCGATCCGGGCAGAACTTCACGATAGTCTCACGCATCTTGACAGGATGGTCTGTAGCCACTCATGAATCTTTGCTGCATGCCATCCTTGTTCAAGACTAGATCGTCTATTATGGCAATAAAGCCAGTGATCACCACGTATATTTAAACCTATTGCAAGCTAACTTGTGTCTTCGCGGAAGGGAAGGCATGGTAAGTATTGTGCAGGTGGTTCAGACGGACAGGTAAAAGTCACCGAACAGTGGCAAGTTCATTTCAGTAGTTTTATATATATGACTTCTTGTAAAATAAACTAAGGCAAGATAGAAAGACCAAAATAATATGCATGCTTCATTAAAACAACGTATTAATTGGTATAGTTGGGTTAGCTCGCCTTCACCAGTATATTTCGATGTACTGACCCTCGTTGAAACAGGTTCCCCGCACTAAGGAGATCCGAACGAGGAGCTGAAGTAGTCTTCCCGATCCAGTCCAGCTGTAGGCGCGTTCTGGGCGTGCCATCCTTTGAAGCAAGGAGCTAGCAACCCAAACTCTATGCAGCTTCGTGGAAAGGCCATCATCCCGCCAGGAGGTCTTACATTTTAAAGTTTAGTAAAGGGATATAATGTATAGTACTGCTATCTCATTTTGTGTCAACACTTTTGTAAGCCCGTGCGGCAATTAGCTGAATCATTCAAGAGTTTGTAATAGATGTAATTAATCTATACACACACACACACACACACACTATATATATATATATATATATATATATATATATATATATATATATATATATATATATATATGGTGGTGTTATGTATTTAGAGTATTTGTGTGTGAGGGGTGTTATATGTATCTATGTATATAGATAGTTAGATATCTATATGTGTGTACATATATATATACTTATATATGTAAATGTTTATGTGTTTATGTATATAGAGAAGTATATATATATATATATACTTAGATGTGTTTAAGTGTATGTGTTTGTGTGTGAGTTGTTGTGTGTGTGTGGGGGGGAGCATTGTTGTGTGTGGGGGGGGGAGCACTCAGATAGGTATGCAGCATCCTCATTAGAGCAGGATCGGGCCTCTGGTTTCAGCATGGAGTAGATACAGCAACTCGGGGAGTACCATTACAGCAAGTGAGCACTGAGCAATCGAGAGGGCAGCAGCTACAGCGGGGAGTCGAGCACCAGCAATACTGTGCAGTATCTGTACAATACTGCCTTCACAGTGCAGTTCCTGTGAGAAGATCAGGGAGTTCAACTGCACAAAAAATTGAGGAAGACAGTACAGTGGACCAGTGCACTGGGAGCTTTGAGCATGAGGCTCAGTTCAGCCAATGCAATATCAGTGCAGACTTTTACTGTGCAGTATCCTACTGCACAGTATCAGTTTTAGTTGTAACTATGAAGTTCAATATTGTGATTTACTTAGTTTTTCACAGTGATATCAGTCCACTTTGGTGGCCGAGCACAGTAACCATAGGTGCCATATTTCAGTATAGTGTTAGTTAGTTGTTAGTTGAGTTATGAGTGATTAGTTAAGTGTTTGAGTTATAGTTTAGGTTTTAATTTCCAGTTATCAGTAGGATTAGTTAGTTAAGGTATTGTAATACTTCGTTTATATATAGTTAGCTATATGTAGTTATGTATATATATATTTTGTATTAGTTGATATAGTATAGTAGTTAGTTATGTATGCTATTAGTATTCTATGTCGGTGGTTAGATACTTTATCATAGTTAGTTTATGGTTTATGTATATCTATATTAGTTACGATAGTGTTGAGTTGCCTTGGGATACCAAGGTATCACCAAGGTATTGGGTCGATAACCAAGGTATTGAGTTTGGGTACCGAGATAGGTTCGATACGCATTGGTGCAAGGCCAAGGTATCCTATTTCAATTGATCAGGAATAATAATACTCTTTTTCGAGTAAAAATATTCTGGTCAAAATTAGTTTTTGGCGCCAACTCCTAATTATTGAGCAATTCCGACAAAAAAATACTTTTTGATTGCGTTTATACGTCAAAAATAATATGCATTTTTTTCGTTCGCGCTTTATGCGTCGAAAATTATATGGACAAGAATATGATTATTATTTTCGACAACGTCTACTTGGTATCGAAAATAGTAAACTACTTTCGATGACATAAAAAAAATCCTTGGAAAAAACTAATACCTTCACCGACAATATCTATGATCCCTCATAAATACAAATTTATTTTCGACAAAATCTAGTATTTCTTATAAATAAATTATTATTTATGAACAACTGTAATTGCCCTCATAATTAGGCCACTATTTACGACGGAGCATAGTTGTCCTCAGAAATAATAATACTCGTTGCCGAGAAAAAAATATTTTTGTCGAAAATAGTTTTGGCGCCAACAACTCCCTCCAATTATTGAGTAATTCTGACACCTAAATAGCTCTTTTACGAGTGCGGTTTATGCGTCAAAAATAATATGAAATTTTATGAGATAATCTCGACAGGACAAATTTTGGTGGTCATAAATACTCCTTTTTTCGAGAACCCTCGTAAAAGTTCCTCGCAAATAAGGTTTTTTTGTAGTGTAATAGTTCTGACGAGGATATAGGAAAGATACAACTGTATCGTTACAGCCAACCAACCAAAAATATTTTGCAAGTGATGGGCTACAATTTAAAATCTGGTTTGGGACTAAACTATGGAAAAGACAGACGGACTCCTATACATCACCTCTCTCCAAAAGGTAAGCCAAAAATATACTACCAACGGACTGGTCGTGGTTTAGGATATGTTACACCACCAACAAGTCCTAAATTCGAAGAAGAGACGCATCATCATTCCTCTTACTCATCATTGTGGGATCCTGACAAAAGCATGGGTGACGTATTCAAATAGGATTTTTCTGTAAATATGGTGTCAACTACCCCAGATGATAAAGACATTGACCCATTGGAACCATTCGAGAACGATCCATGGGCACAACAAATGGATACTCAATGGAAACTTTGATTTGAGCAACGTGAACCACCTATAGAGGACGAAATAGTCCAAACTTATATAGGAGAAGAATTTTTCCCAAAACCAATCTTCATTAGCAAGAGTCTTCCTGAAGAATATTAACACACTTTACTCCAGCTAATAAAGGAGTATATCGATGTCTTCGCCTAGAGTTACGAGGATATGCTTGGACTAGATCCTCAAATAGCCACACACAAGCTCAATATTCTTCCTAATGCTAAACCGGTGAAACAGCAACAACGGCGATTCCATCTGGATATGATGGATGCAATTGAAGAAGAATTCAAGAAACTCATAGCATGTAACTTCGTTCGAGAAGAGCAACACCATGACTGGGTAGCCAATATCGTTCCAGTCATGAAGAAAAATGAAAAGGTTCGGGTCTGCGTAGATTATGGAGATCAGAACTTGGCCTGCACAAAAGATAAATTTTATCTTCCTATCACAGATGTCATGATCGACAATACATATGGCTTTGAACGTATATCCTTCATGGATGGATTCTCAGGGTACAATTAAATCAAGATATCGCCTGATGATTAAAAATATACCTCTTTTTGTACACCATTGGGAGTTTACTGTTATACAGTCATGCCCTTCGGCTTGAAGAATGCGGGTGCAACGTATCAACGAGATATGAGTATAATTTTCTAGAAGCATTTATGAAAAATGGTAGAATGCTATGTGGATGATATCGATGTCAAGAGTCGCTACAAAGATGATCTCCTTCAAGATTTGAAGAGTGTGTTCGAATTAATGTGCCACCACGAGTTGAAGATGAATCCGACTAAATCCTTTCTGGGACTCTCCAGTGGCAAGTTCATTGAATTTGTTATAAATTCCAAAGATATTCACATTGACCCCAATAAAATCAAAGTTATACTTGAAATGCAGCCTCCATGTAATCTCAAAGAACTTCGTGGTCGGCAAGGCCGTTTGGCATACATTGGGAGATTCATCTCCAATCTCTCGGGACGATGTCGATCCTTCACTTATTTAATGAAGAAAGGCATATCCTTTGTCTGGAACGAAGTATGCCAATAAGTATTCGACGACATTAAATGATATTTAACAAATTTGTCTGTTCTGGTGTCTCCGATCATAGAAAAACTCTTTTTGATGTATGTTCGAGCAGTGGATCACTCCTTAGGAGCTCTTCGTGCACAAAAGAGTAACGAAGGCCATGAACATGCAATCTATTATATCTGTCACATGGTGGTCAGCGCTGAACATCGATATAATCTGGTAGAAAAAGAATGCCTCGCCTTGATGTTTTCTATTCAGAAGATACGATATTACGTGTCAGGTCAAACCATTCATTTCATATCCAGAGTAAATTCCCTCTAGGTATTGATGACCAAGCCTAGCATACTCAATTCTCGGTTAGCTACATGGACAATGTTGTTATCACCTTTTGACATGGTATATGTCTTACAAAAAGCAGTGAAGGGTCAAGCGCTAACTGATTTCCTGGCAGCTCATCATGTATCAAAAACTTATAAATTATACAATGACATCCCAGATGAAGTCGTAGAGTCTAATATGAAAATGGAAGATGACACCTAGCAACTATTCTTTAACGACGCATCAAGAATAGGATCCAAATGCAACATAGTATAGTATCTCCTGACAAACTACTCATTCATCAAGCATATTCTCTCAGTGAACCATGTTCCAATAATGTAGCAGAATATAATGCCAACTCATCGGTCTCCAATTAGCTAAAGAATTGGACATAAAATATCATGAAGCCTACAGAGATTCCAAACTAATAGTCAATCAGATCAAGGGAGAGTATGAGGCTCAGCATGAAGACCTCATCCCTTATCATCAAGCGATAATCGAACTGGCTTTTACTTTCAAAGGATTCTTCATCGAGCATGTACCTCGGTTATAGAATAAGGAAGCGGATGCTTTGGCCAGCCTAGCAGCATCATTGGCCATTCCCCTAATGAGACGACACTCAATTATGATAACAGGACAAAAATTATTCTTTATAAAAATAACTTTTACATTGAATAGAGTTACGTCATAACTTCAACCTCCATGGATAAAGATTGGAGAGACCCTTTTATAGACTACGCTGCTTACGAAATTCTTCCAAAAGATTTGAAAGAATCCACTTCTGTTAAAAGATGCTCATTCCAATTCTACTATGAAGCCTCGTCCAAAATATTATATCGTCGTTCTTATGAGGGATTTTTACTACGTTGTCTTTCTAATCCTGAAGCGAGATAATTATTTCGTGAAGCTCATGATGGCATTATTGGAGCACATCAGCCAGATCCTAAATTACAAGACCGTCTCAGGAGAATGGGTTATTATTGGCCCACCGTGATGGAAGATACCATAGATTACGCTCGTAAGTGCAATTTATGCCAAATTTATGCTAATTTTATCCACCAGCCAGCAGAGTTCTTACACCCTACAACTGTCTTTTGGCCTTCTAAAGCATGGGAAATAAATATTATTGGTCCGATTAGCCTATATTCTTCTATAGGATATCGGTTTATACTTATAATAATCGATTACTTTTCGAAATGGGCAGAAGTAGTCCCGCTCATCGAAGTTAAAACGTCCAACGTAATTAAATTTGTCAAACACCATGTTATCGATCATTTCGGTGTTCCCCGGAGGATAATACATGACAATAGGCCACAATTTGCCAGTCAAATATTTTATCAGTTCTGTGATAAGAATCTATTCCTGAATATAGCATCTACGGCCTATAATCCAGCAGCCAACGGCTTAGCAGAAGCCTTCAACAAGACCATAATTAAACTCCTTAAAAAGTTGGTCTCATCCAACAAATGCGATTGGAATGAGAAACTCGAGGAGTGTTTATGGGCTTATCGTACAACAGTTCAAACTCCAACCAGTTGTACACCATTCTCTTTGGTCTAAGGATGTGAAGCAGTTCTTTCACTCAAAATCCAGATACCTTCTCTCATAATAGCTATTTCTAATGAGCTAACCATAAAGAATAATGATGATTACGCCTACAAGGATTAGAAGCATTGGATAAAAAGTGTCTATACATTCAATAGCGTATTGAACTATACCAAGCACGCATGTCCAAAGCTTTTATCGAAAATTCAAGGAAAGAATATTCCAGGTCAGTGAATTGGTCCTTTCAGTGAGGAGACCAATGATCACAACCCATAAAGCAAAGGCAAATTCCAAGATAAATGGGAAGGTCCTTATGTGGTGGAGACAGTATTCTCCAACGGAGACTACAGGCTCGCTAAGCCTAATAGAGATTTAATAATGATGCCTATCAATAACAAATTCCTCAAGAAGTATTATGTCTAAGCACAACATATTCTTCTCCATCTCCAGCAGATTAAAATAAAATATATAGCAAATATATTTTGTTTAATCCCCAGAAAATTATATCCTACACGGCCTCTCAAACTATTACCTATATTCATTTTTGAATAAGACATGGGTAATAGGTCCTCAAAATTTCCCAGTAAGACAATACTCAGATCAAACGGAACACTCTCATTGAGACCATCTAATCAATTATCTCCAACAAAAATATTCTATTCTTAAAGCCTAGTTGTTTTAAGGATATTCTATTCCTGATCCCCAGTTGGGTCAGGAATAATATGACAGGTTTATTCACTAGTCAATAAATGTAATGTGATTCATGCCCATATTACCTCTGAATATATCCCATTTATTATTTACTAAAGAGAAGACAATAGTTCGCCCTTGAAGTACTCTTTCTTCTCTTCTCCGGTGGAGTAAACTAGTGAGCTATCATGTTCATATCACCTCTGATTGTTTTGCATCCTATAAAATTTATCACTTGTACTCAGTATGAGTATGTCTTGAGTGATAAATCTTCAAAATTTTACAACAGAGTTATTATGTCATGTCCATAATACCTCTAAGAAGATATATATTCAATGGGGCTCAATTTGAAAGTATCCCTAAGGTAAAAAAAAAATTTATTGATAGAAAATAAGAAAAGGACAATACAAATGCTTAAGAAGAGGATGGGTCAGAATCTTCTGAGTTGTTCATAAATATTGTAAGAGCATGCAAAATACAGACGTCTGACGATGCAAGCAGTCAACGTAGGACGTCTGTTTTTGCTGGTTCTTCTTTTTTTTTGAATCAATAGAAGGATGAAAGGAATCAACGATCTCATTCTGGAGTGGAGAAAGTCCATCCAGAGGTGATGTGGGAGCAGTAGAGGCACAACCAGAGTTAGATGTAATGGGTGGAAGAATAGCCAATTTATCAGACTTTCTTTGCTCCTTCAGAGACTCGTTCTGGGAAGCCATCAGCAGATTTGAATGAAGAATGCTGAATTTAGTAGCCGACTCTTATTTATAAGAAGTGGAGACGACGGTTCAAATTTCTTCACATGATTATCAAGGGTGCAATGATTTGTTCCCCAAGCGAAGAGCAGAATGCAAAATATAAAACCGTTTTATATGTTGGTCTGAGTATTATCATGTGCGCACATTTTTTTGATTGACAGAAATTGTTGCATAATGCGCATGACCAGACAATTTGCAAAAATGTACGCTAGAAATCGTATAGTGCGCACAAAATTCAGTTTTCTCTGAATGCGTATTTATGCACGTATCAGTAGGATGACAAGGGAAAGGCCACATGTTCGATCTTTTCTGGTGTACGTCGACCAAAGTATTCAGTTAGCAACAAACATACTGAACGATCTTTTCTGGTGTACAGCATAATGAAGTCAAAGCTGAGATTTTATTGAGCTTAATTATGATTACATAAGATGGAGATCTATCACACCTAGATTTTTATTCTAAAAATAATTATTATATATATGAAAATCTATTACACCCGAAATTTCATATGATAAGGATCTATCATAGAGACATCCCCATCTCTGCGTCTTGTTTGCTCCCGATGCAGAGGAATATAGGCACAAAAGAAATGGGCTCCCAAGTGCAAACTACGTTACATGGAGAAAAAATCTACGTTGTGGGCGAGGAAGCTATACAAGACTAGGCCTATTTAAATTAGCACGGTCTCATTTCTGTCGGATTCGATGGAAGACATGGCAAGCCAAACGGAAGCTGTTCCGCTATCGCCATCTAGCGCCACTGCTAGAAGTCCCGATTGGGATTCCAATCCCAACCCTATAATCAGCACAGGGACCATGTTAAGGGAGTAATTCCAGCGAGCTGGGTTTAAAGACAACAAACACTCTTCTGGGTAATTCGTTGTTCAATACGAACGACGAAGCCTATGATATTTTTCTATGCTCCATCACACAAAGAGCTTGGCAGCAATAATCTCCAAATGAGCCTCTTACCCATCATTGAGAAGCATCTCCTTTTGCATCTTCTCGATAGACAGCAAAGATGATAGAGCCATACTGCTACGTTCATCTTCGCAGGCTCATATTTAACAGTGACCATGCTCAAGCCTCACAGTAAGAAAGAGATAAGTCTAGGAATATTGGTAAAATTTTACTCCTATTTAAAGGAGAAGGCGCACCAAAGTCAGCATAGTTCTAAAAAGTTGCTCCTGAAAAGTCGCCTAAGTCTCCCCAAAGACCGCGTCAAAACCAAAAAGTAAGCCAAAGATACATGCATGTCAGGTACGTCAACAAATCTGTTGGATTTTTGCCCAGAGTGTGCGTACAAACATCTCAAAACTTTTTGCTCCAAATTCAAAGTATTTTGAATTTATTTGAAAGAATTCAAAAACTTTGAAAGGGGTCTTCTAGAAGCATAAAAAGTGTGCCTCAGATAGATAGCACAGTTTTTTATAAATAAATCCAACAAAGGAAAGATGGCACACTTTTTATCTTTTTGGCGCACTTTCTACTTATTTCAGAAGAAGGACGTGCACTTTCTTAAGTGCTCAATACTTTGACACACTTTCAAAAGATGGTGCACTTTCTTAGTGTTACGAAAGTTGGCGCACAAACGATCTTCTCTCTCTCAGCATTTAATATAGCAGACTGGCAGATACAGAAATCGAAGAGTCAGAAGTCATCATTACAGCTAAGCTGCGGCACGCAGACCCAGGTTATCATTTAGCGACCCAGCCACTATGCTAACTTCTTCAAAAGTGCATCATTGCTCCAACTTCTTCAAAAGTGTGCCGTTGTGCCAACTTCTCCAAAAGTGCGCAGGTGTGCCAACTTCTTCAAAAGTGTGTCATTGTGCCAACTTCTTCAAAAGTGCACCATTGTGCCAACTTCTTGTAAAGTGCGTCATTGTGCCAATTTTTTCTAAAGTGCGCTGCTATGCCAATACCTTCAATAATGCGCCGATGTGCCAATCTTACCAAAAATACGCTAGTCTCTAGACAACTTCTAAAGTGCGCATATTATCCTATCCGATAGTGAGCAGTTATGAGTGTGTGTCTTACAAGCCGTATTTTTCGTAAAAAGTGTATAAATAATTGTCCCCACTACATATACTTTCCTCGTATAAGAAGCTACGTATCAAGCATGCAGTAAGTTGTGCACCCACTCATTCAGAACGTGCGGTATCAGTCCACCAAAAATGCATGCACAATGGTAAATCAGTGTTGACTGTCCAAAGTGCGTGCATACTCTCATAACCATTCCTAAACTCTATAAATACACCTAGGAGGGGCACACACAGACAAATAGAGAGAAAGGGACTAGAATTTTTACGTCTTTGAAACTCAAGAACTGAGTGAGAGAAATAGAATCTTCTAGTGCCATTGTTGCCAAAGCTTTCTTATTGTCCAACTCTCCAAGTTGTTCACACCATTCCCTACATTTCTTCGTTGTCATATGAAGTTCTTTGTCGGTGTGTGCATTTATTCGTCGTCAAGTGGTCCAAAGAGTAAAGTGATCGTCCGCAGATCAGATCTATATAGCTATACTTTTTCAGAATCAATTGTACTTAGATTCCTATTTATGACCTTTTTTTTACTTTTCTTTCTTTTTAATAGTTTGTAACACAAAAGTTTCGTATAAACTTTTTCTCGCAAACAGCCTCCACTGATAATCCCGTAATACATCGTGCCTATAAGCATGTCCCAATGTTTTCTCCAAGGACAAAGTAGTACCCGGTGCCTCGGGTCCAGATCGAGGAAACTTACTACTTGTGCATAAGTTGTCCATGACCATGCAATGTATATGCAAATAAAATCTTAAGCATAATTATACGGTACAAGAATATACATAAATGATCTTTCGATCATGCTCGTGAATTCAATATTCTTATTTCTCATATGGGTTGGTGACCCATAGGTCCCAACATACTTTCATCTTACTTTCTTTATGGGGACTCATCAGTCCATACTTTTTTCCTTGCGTAATTCCATTCTCGGTGTTACAAGCAAATAAAATTGATTGCACCATATTACTTCTTTTTCATGTAAGACTTACTTTATAGCATTCTTGTATTAATAATACTAACAGTTATCATTCATGTGTTTCTTGGTTTATAACAACATTGAACATAAGGCATCACTATCTTTATGTGGACTAGAGCAATATTTAGAAATGTAATACAGTAAGACAACACTAACATTCATTCATTTTATTAGGGCATGAAGGAGTAGGGAAGAAGGAACAGATCCACTCACTTATACAAATATCGTTTCCATGCCATAATCCCATATTCGCCTACGATCCCTCAAGAATGATCTGACAAACTTGGCATAATCATACCCTCGAACCATGCTCCATAAAATATCCCATCCAGCCAAGCTAAGTAAGACTGCATCATCATACCAAGCATCTTGATTTTTCGCACAACTTGTGTCATGACCCAATTCCGTAGAATCGTTGGGGCGTCCCCCGAACCGTGACCGCCGTGCGGGCCTGGGTTTGCGCCCGCACAAGGCTTGAATGTTTTGCATAACGAGCACATATTCAGAGTACGCAGATAAATTGAAACACAGATTTGAAATATGGAAAAGCTCTCTTTATTGATAATGAACATCTATTACAAACTCTTGAACGAGTCAGCTAATATGCCGCACGGGCTTACAAAAGAGTTGACTCAAAATGAGATAGCAGTCCTGTACATTACATCCCTTTATAAACTTCAAATGATAAAGACCTCCGGGCTGGAGGAAGGCCTTGCCACGAAGCTGCATTGTGTATAGAAAGTGCAAGCTCCTTCTCTTCAAGTACTTCAAAATGCTTCAACGATGGCATGATCTGGATGCGCCTACAGCTGGACTGGATCGGGAAAGATGACTTCGGCTCCTCGCTCGGTTCGCCTTAGTGCGGAGAACCTGTTTCAACGAGGGTCAGTATGTCGAAATATACTAGTGAAGGCGAGCTAAACCCAACTATACCAATCAACACATTGTTTTAATGAAGCATGCATATTTGTGGGTTTCTATCTTGCCTTAGTTCATTTACAAGCAACAGTGTATTTATTGAATACTAAAATGAACTTGCCACCGTTCGGTGGATTTTACCTGTCCGTCTGAAACACCTGCACAATATTTACCACGCCTTCCCTGCCACAAAGACACAAGTTAGTTTGCAACAGGTTTAAATATACAGAGGATCACTAGCATAATACCACGAAGGACGATTTATAGTCTTAGGACGAAAGGGTATGCAACACGAGTGGCGAGCCCCCGTTGCACGCCTTCTTCCGACGATACAGACGACTATACATACGTTCCGTCCGGATCGGATTGGTCCCAGTGCCATGGCGACCGTCCGTAGGAACCAGAAACCTTGTGCACAAGTTGTCCGTGATCGAACGATATGTTAACTGATTTAGCAGATCATGCAGTTGAGGCAACACGAGTACAAGACAAACAAAATTCGTGATTTATTTTGCAGAGCCTCACTGAACAATTAAGCGCATACAATGTGTTATATATTTAGCAGAATTCATAGAACATTTATAAACGAACTAGCATGCAGTATGATAACCGTTCGGTCAAATTTAGTTGACAAGCAATATTCCCAAGTCTATTCCCTTTTTATCTTGATATCTTTTATTATTACTTAGTATCGTTTGCTCGGGCAAAGAAGAATGCAAGATTTTAGGATGTGAAGCTTGGAAGCAGGGCTAGCTAATCGAGATGGTAGCCACTCACTTCATTGGTTGGAAGGGAGAAGGAAAGAGGCGCTTCAAGACTCCGCTCGTAAGCCGCCTACTGCTCGTTCACCTGCATCATGAACAGCTCGATCAATACCTCTTCCTCTCTTTCCATACTCAGAATTGAAATGTAGGGCAATGAACGAAAGAAATGAAATCCATCGAAACCGTTCAAGGAAAACAAGCAAATCCCAAAACCAACTCAAAGCACAAAAGCAACAAGCGACATCGAAATCCGTGGCAATAAAAGATAGTAGCGGAGAGGTCCCTCCTGACTCTGCCGCTAAGTCGATCCCAGGGGCACGGTCCACTGAATATGGGAATCGATTCCGAAGAAACAAATCTATAACGAGGACGAGTTCTTGTTTTAATCTATCCCGATCGAACAATACCGTCTTGTGTTTCTTAGCCACGCTCTCCGCACCGGGAGAACGGGGCGCTATATCCTACCCAACTAATTGGAAGTTTCGTCCTGAAACTTAGGAATAGAACCAACCGTTAGGGATTATTCTGTTGAGGCAGAAGCTTAGAGGAGAGCAGACAATCCCGAGATATGTGGTCCCGTCCGCCACAGTTGAAGCATAGACCTTTTCGGCGATAACAATTGGCAGTGGTGTGCCCCGACTTTTTACAGAAATCACAGAATGGTCTCGGGTTGCCCTTTTGATGGCCACCATTATTTTGCCGCTTTACAGTATTGTTTCCTCTATCATTGCTTTGGCGTTTGTGACTGGATGTATGCACAGCGCCGACAGCAACATGAGAATATTGTGGTTCAAGTGATAGAGCATGATTCATGACTTCACGCATTGTACGATACTGATGAATAACTACGTGTGCATGGATGGCAGGGCGTAGTCCACCTTCAAACCTTCTTGCTCGACTCGCTACATCAGGTAAATAGGCCCTAGCGAATTTGGAGAGTCGGTTGAATTCGGCGGAGTACTGTTTGACTGTCATGCTGCCTTGCCTCAGTTGTACGAACTCGTTTTCCGTTTGACGTTGTACTGGAGGGGGTACAAACTCCTCTTCGAATGCGACACAAAAAGTCGTCCACGAGATCTCCTCCTCTCCGTGATCAAATTGGAGAGATCATCGATGCACGTTCCACCAATCGTGCGCGTTGAGACGGAGCTGTAGTTGCGCGCAGGCGACACACTTCTCTTCGGGGACCTCTAGCAGAGCGAAGTGATCTTCAAGTTCGGCCAACCAATCTAGAGCTATGATTGGGTCCTCAGTCCCGTTGAATGGGGTGTTGCAGACTTTCTTGAAGTGGCCAAAGTCGAAGGCAGTCACGTCCCTCGGCCTTGGAATTTGCGGCGTCTCTACTTCAAGCACGGGATGTTCCATCGGAGTCGCTGGCGTTGGCGCGGACTGGTTGGAAGCCAAAGTCTACAATATTTGTTACAGGGCATCTATCTGCTTCTGTTGGACTGAGAATCGTGCTTCTATATTGTCTTGAAACTTGAGCTGACTCTCCTCCGCCCGCTTCTCGACCCGTTCATAGTGAGCCTCGTCCCTTTGTTGGTTTGCCTCCAACATCCGCAACATTTGTTGGACGGGATCGATGCTTGGCACGGCTCGCTGGCTCTCTGAACTTCCCGAAGTGCCCGAACTACTTCCTTGGCCTTGTGTTTCGTCCGGTGCTTGCGCTGTGGATTACGCTGGTGCCATTCCTTCAAAAGAAGGTAAATTATATTAGGATCATAATGTATTAAGGACTTATTGCATGAACGTATCTTATTTTGGCCTAGCGAGTTCAAGAGTTCGCACAGGAATTTGATCGTTAAAGTAACTTTTCCAGTGCGAGAGTCTAAGGAACTTGAATCGGAACTCTGATACCATTATGTCATGACCCGATTCCATAGAATCGTTGGGGCGTCCCCCGAACCGTGACCGCCGTACGGGCCTGGGTTTGCGCCCGCACAAGGCTTTAATATTTTTCATAATGATCACATATTCAGAGTACGCAGATAAATTGAAACATAGATTTGAAACATGGAAAAGTTCTCTTTATTGATAATGAACATCTATTACAAACTCTTGAACGAGTCAGCTAATATGCCGCACGGGCTTACAAAAGAGTTGACTCAAAATGAGATAGCAGTCCTGTACATTACATCCCTTTATAAACTTCAAAATGATAAAGACCTCCAGGCTGGAGGACGGCCTTGCCACGAAGCTGCATTGTGTATAGAAAGTGCAAGCTCCTTCTCTTCAAGTACTTCAAAATGCTTCAAGGATGGCGCGATCTGGATGCGCCTACAGCTGGACTGGATCGGGAAAGACGACTTCGGCTCCTCGCTCGGTTCACCTTAGTACAGAGAACCTGTTTCAACGAGGGTCAGTATGTCGAAACATACTGGTGAAGGCGAGCTAAACCCAACTATACCAATCAACACGTTGTTTTAATGAAGCATGCATATTTGTGGGTTTCTATCTTGCCTTAGTTTATTTACAAGCAACAGTGTATTTATTGAATACTGAAATAAACTTGCCACCGTTCGATAGATTTTACCTGTCCGTCTGAAATACCTGCACAATACTTACCATGCCTTCCCTACCACAAAGTCACAAGTTAGTTTGCAACAGGTTTAAATATACAGAGGATCACTGGCATAATACCACGAAGGACGATTTATAGTCTCAGGACGGAAGGGTGTGCAACACGGGTGGTGAGCCCCTGCTGCACGCCTTCTTCCGATGATACAGACGACTATACAGACGTTCCGTCCGGATCGAATCGGTCCCAGTGCCCTGGCGACCGTCCGCGGGAACCAGAAATCTTGTGCACAAGTTGTCCGTGATCGAACGATATGTTAACTGATTTAGCAGATCATGCAGTTGAGGCAACACGAGTACAAGACAAGCAGAATTTATGATTTATTTTGCAGAGCCTCACTGAACAATTAAGCGCATACAATGTGTTCTATACTTAGCAGAATTCATAGAATATTTATAAACAAACTAGCATGCAGTATGATAACCGTTCGGTCAAATTTAGTTGACAAGCAATATTCCCAAGTCTATTTCCTTTTTATCTTGATATCTTTTATTATTACTTGGTATCGTTTGATCGGGGCAAAGAAGAATGCAAGATTTTAGGGTATGAAGCTTGGAAGCAGGGCTAGCTAATCGAGATAGTATCCACTCACTTCGTTGGTTGGAAGGGAGAAGGAAAGAGGCGCTTCAAGACTCCGCTCGTAAGCCGCCTACTGCTCGTTCACCTGCATCACGAACAGCTCGATCAATACCTCTTCCTCTCTTTCCATACTCAGAATTGAAATACAGTGCAATAAACGAAAGAAATAAAATCCATCGAAACCATTCAAGGAAAACAAGCAAATCCTAAAACCAACTCAAAGCACAAAAGCAACAAGCGACATCGAAATCCGAGGCAATAAAAGATAGCAGCGGAGAGGTCCCTCCTGACTCTGTCGCTAAGTCGATCCCAGGGGCACGGTCCACTGAATATGGGAATCGATTCCGAAGAAACAAATCCATAATGAGGACGAGTTCTTGTTTTAATCTATCCCGATCGAACGATACCGTCTTGTGTTTCTTAGCCGCGCTCTCCGCACCGGGAGAACGGGGCGCTACAACTTGTATCCCCTTGGTCTGATCCATCTATAATTCTAGCGTAATGCCTTTCTATAGAGCTTGGGATTACATAATATACCACTCAGAAAAAATTTCATCCTCGAAATTTAAATAAATAACTCAATTCTTCATATCACTTAAGTCACCCAACGAAGATGTTCTACGCCAGTTGTAGTTCATATCCCATTTCAATCTTTTATTAATATGCTCATTCATGAATCTCGTATAATTATGCATTTAATTCCACCATCTCTTTTCTTTCCAAATGATTTGTTCATGTTCCACAGTTCCCCAATATTCTGCCGTAGCTTATTTGAATTTCGTTCACCACTTCGCCTGGATCGTACATATATTTCAAACATCTTCGAAATATAGTACACTCAACCAATGTTAATGGTTAGATAAATTAATAGATATAACTTTATTCCTTAATACTGATCACTTAATAATTTCGGCCAAGATATTCTCTAACATCGATTTCCCATAACTCCATGTAAAACCCCTAATTTTAAAAACCGTATTAATTATTTAAATAATTTATTTTTTATTTATTTATAGTATTTATTAGTTAATTAGAAGAAATATAATTTATTGTATTTTAATTATTAGGTAATTATGCATTTAGAGAATTATTAAGCAAACTATTATTTTATCTTATTTTATTTTATGCAAAAAAATCATTGTAGAAAGGTGATAGAATTTTAGATGTACTAATAAATTTTTCCTGAAATTTTGATACCATATATACCTGTATAAAAAATAGTAATAAATAATAATTATAATAAATATACTAATGATAATAATAAGTGATTATAAGTAATAATAATAATAATAATAATAATAATGATATTATTATTAGTAGTAGTAGTAATAATAATATAATTAAATAGAAATGAAAAGAAAAAGAAAAAGAAATAGAATAGAAAAGAAAAAAGGAAAAAGAAAAGAAAAAGAATAATACTTAAAACTCTAAACCCATTAGTAAACCCTAACTAAACCCTACCCGTTAAAAACCTACCCAAACCCATTACCTAACCCAAAACCCCACCCATGTAAAAAAAATCAGCAGCAGTAGCAGACTAATTCCGCTTCACCCGCGCGGATTCTTCCCCCGAGCCCCGACCTATATATGTATAGATACGATCAGTTAAATCCAAACCCTAACCCTAAAATCTTCTCCTCGACCTGAGCACCACCGCCGCCGACCCTGACCCAGAGCCACCGTTGGAGTAGCCGCCCGCGTCCGCGTCAACCCCGCGCACGCGACAGCAACTGAGCAGCAACTTACCCCTGTTCGTGCCTCGATTCCCGTACCATCGCTTGACCAAATTTGATCTCGTCTTCACTGGTATGTTCACGAACTATCCCTCTTCCAACTCTTTATATTAGTTTCCTTCGAACATCGTGTAACCCTAGGCGAAAATTGAGACCAAGTTGGAGAAAAATGATAACTTTTAATTCCAGAAAACTGTTGTAACCATCAATGTTTACGGACTCGTATCTCCCACCACAGAGATCCAAAATTAGAAGTTCCTTTTTCCAAGTGAAGACCACCTAACCAAGATTATTTTCTATCAATTATATTATTTTTTTGGTGTTATATGCAGAATTAAATTAGGTTAAAAATCCAAAAAATCTGTTTTTAAAATAACAAAAACTTGTGATACGGAGCACGCCTCGCCAAACGAGACTGCCCCGTCGCATACCAATTACACCAAAAGGCGCGTATGGTATGTCCAGATGTGTGAGCTTTCACGGAAACTGATTTGGACGCTTGTGACCGTCGAAATCAACCCGTATCCGCAAAAAGTCCTCGTATCACAACTTTTGCAAAATACTGCACCAATTAGTGTACGCTTGTCAGAACGCGATGAAACTTGCGCCATTGGATTCATGGTATCACGCTGGTCCTGTAACCCAAGTTTTATGCGATTTTGAGATAGTTGACCAAGTCACCTATTTGCGGGCCCTATGGTTGACTTTTTGGGCGAATTTGTGTTTGGCTCATCGGAATCCAAAATTGGACGTACCGTTGAGTTTGTATTGACGTTTAGAATTGGTTTGACCTATAATTTGTCCCATCTAAAGACCTTTACCCCAGACACGATTTTCAGTGCAAAGTGGACCACATGTGGATCCCGCTTTGATCGAAAATATCGTTTTGCTCCTGTGTCCAAATTAGATGAAAGGGTAGTATTTTCTAGCTATCTCGCTCATTCTGGGAATGTTGATGATGTTTATTTCAGCATCCAGAGACGTTCATTCTGAGGCCGTAGTTTCTGATCCTGTGTGCTTGACTCCTGGATGTTACACTTTCCAGCTCCCTTGCCAGACAAGATACCTTGCCAAATTGCTTACAGTACTTTACATGCTTATTATATTTTTGTATATTCATTGCATGTATATTTTCTTTCAGTCATATGTATATACTATATATTTATATATATGTTGACACACACTTGACACATAGCATCATGGGAGGGGAGGACAATCAGTAGGCGTATGGGCTATAACCACTCTAGTAAACCATAGTAACTAGCACGCACTATGGTAGTCGGGTCCGATGGTCGCTACCCCCGCGGTATGACGGCTGATGATGTTCCTGACGTGTGTGTGAGTTGTGAGATTTAGATCGAGTAGCCTACCCATGCCCATATGTCGAAAAGTTGTCCTCATTATGCTTTTCATATAGATTATCTTGTACAACATACTTACATATTTTCTACCTATTATGCATGTTTACTGTATTCAAATTGGCATGCTTCTATGTATCTTGTTACGTCCCTCTGAGGACCTGGTCCCTTTTCAGTTGTAGATGTTCATGACTATTCGCAGGAGCACGGATCAGGACTTACCACTTATTTCTTCCGATGAGGTCTTACCTTCTGAGCATCATTGATTATCTCTAGCGAGGGATCGCTTCGCTGATACACTTCTATCATCACCTTATTTTATATTAGAGATTTTATATCCCTCTCTCATTTTAGTATTGGCATAGTCATTGGTAGTGGATTTGTCTCCACCCGACTATTAGTTTTGGATTATTCAGACTCATTATTCTAGTTTAGTTATTTCTTTTTTGTGACTTATTGTGTGGATGAAATCTAGTATATCTGTGACTTGTGACCATATATATACCACATGTGAGTTTATATTCATATTACAGCGTACGTGTGTATTATGGTATCCATATATTGGAGTTGCCATATACATACGGCTGGCATGCTTACGTGTTCCTAATCCTACGTATTTTGGGACTGGGGCGTGACATATTTTTGTGGTTGCCCATGCAGGTCGAGAGAATATTTTCTCGGTTACATTACTGTACCGAGCAAGCCTACGCATAGGATTAGAATATAGGATCTCATCCACTTATTTAATCATCGTCCTTGATTTTATTTCGCATTCTCATTTGATTGCTTGCATTGCATCTTGCTTGATCCTTTCATAACGTCAATCTTATCTTTCTTTCGTGCTTGATAGGGGTAAAGAAGATGACTTGTACTAGGTACATGCACTCTAGTATTAAATAACACTATTAGTTAAATTTTTGTAAGTTTAGTAGTATGCCTCATAACCTAGTATCACATAGTCCTTATAACCAATTAATGAAGTATAAATGAATGACACCAATTATAAACTTGCATAAAAAGATAGTATTTACCAGACTGTAGAACTTAGAGGCCCATACACCTATTTGATTGACTTTAGACTTAGACAAGAAATTAGTATGGCAACTGTAGAGGCACAATACCGGTCTTCTTGGTGAACTTAAATTATTCGGTACCTTCCTCCATCATAATCAAGCATACTCATATTTTTACTACCTCGACTTATGCTGCTATTATAGCCTAGTTTTGCAAGCTTATTCTTTTATTGAGCTTGTTCATGACATATGTATTATTGGGGGCATACACTAATACAATGTCTAAATCAGAATCAGTGCACTATGGTCTGATCAACCTTAGTGCGCTTGGTTCACTCTTCGTATCACTACTTTATGTGGATTGAGATACAGTTGACTTAACTTGTTAGACGAATATACTTGTCCTCTAGACTGGTCAGAGCATATCATGTCAGGTACATAACTGTTTTGATGTGAACATGCGAATAGGAATTTACCAAAATAAAATTTTAATCCACAACTGCCTTGGCAACTCCCTTTCAAATTCTCTAATCCCTTTAAATCCCATACTTGTATTCTATCACCTTCTCCTTAAATTCTTTATTGTTTTTTTTCGTCTTCCCCTATTTTGGAAAGACGAAACTTCATGCTTAGTATACATTTGATACCCGGAGAGTACTAGATATACCCCATAGGCCAAGTACTCATGATGACAAATAAGGGAGCGCAGGCACAGGAAGTCGTAGATACAGGTATGACCTTTAGTTATATTTGTCATTGCATACTCATAACCCCTTTATGACACGGGATCTTAGGTGCATAGTAGACTTAGAATTATATATAAGGTAGTTTAGCATATATGAGGATATATTGATATTCTACCTAGATGGCATACACACGATGCTAATAGATGACGCGAGTAGCAGTAGTAGTATTCTTTTCCTATCACCATCTCGCCCCCTTGGGTGGCTCATCTTCTCTTTCATCTCCATCCCTTATATCGTGCTTAACTCTTCCTATCATAGTCGTATCCTTTCGTGCCATTATGAATTGTTTGATTTATATCAACCTCACCCTTGTATTTTTAGTTAAAACATAAATGTGTTAGTAATGATTGATAACTAAAGGATGAGTTCTTAATAATAACCCTTATGTATATGCACTATAGCAATATCTATATTCTCTTATTAATTTAACCCTTAAGTAGCATCATTTAGCCTAATAGAAATTTGTTAGATTATTTGAAATAGCTCATACTCCTAATAGTTTTAGTCAAGACCTAAAGTGTTGCCCTAAAACTTAGACTATGCTTAGGAAAGAGTTGAAGGCACTTGTTACAAACTGACAACTATGATAATTTGCTGGCAAAGTAGCAACAGCTGCAGCTAGACCGTTATAGTAGAGTAGTCGAAGTATTTACGGACATACTGGTCAGGTGGCATGGCAGTATTAGACTATGATACTTGACGGGTACAAAAAAAAATCATGGTTATGAGATTCCAAACAGGTATCCCAAGATTCTCGACCCAATAAATAAATTTGTCTTACAACCTAGACAATAGCCTCAAAATAGTGTATGGACAATAAATGAGAAGTGTTAGGGTGACTGACCATGACTTTTAGGAAGCACTGCTAGATAGCAATGAAGTGTAATAGATATAGTGATTCATTATGAATATGGGTAGTGTTAATTTCGAGGACGAAATTTTTGTAAGTTGGATAGAATATAAAACCCCTAATTTTAAAAACCGTATTAATTATTTAAATAAATCATTTTTTATTTATTTATAGTATTTATTAGTTAATTAGAAGAAATATAATTTATTGGATTTTAATTATTAGGTAATTATGCATTTAGAGAATTATTAAGAAAACTATTATTTTATGTTATTTTATTTTATGTAGAAAAATTATTGTAGAAAGGTGATAGAATTTTAGATGTACTAATAATTTTTTCTTGAAATTTTGATACCATATATACATGTATAAACAAATAGTATTAAATAATAATTATAATAAATATACTAATGATAATAAGAAGTGATTAGAAGTAATAATAATAATAATAATAATAATAATAATAAATAGTGTAATAATAATAATAATAATAATAATAATAATAATAATAATAATAATAATAATAATAATAATAACGATATTATTATTATTATTAGTAATAATAATAATGTAATTAAATAGAAAAGAAAAGAAAAGAAAAAGAATAAGAAAAAGAAATAGAATAGAAAAGGAAAAAAAAGAAAAAGAATAATACTTAAAACCCTAAACCCATTAGTAAACCCTAACTAAAGCCTACCCGTTAAAAACCTACCCAAACCCATCACCTAACCCAAAACCCCACCAGTGTAAAAAAAATCAGCAGCAGTAGCAGCCTAATTCCCCTTCGCCCGCACGGATTCTTCCCCCGAGCCCCGACCTATATATGTATAGATACGATCAGTTAAACCCAAACCCTAACCCTAAAATCTTTTCCCCGACCTGAGCGCCGCCGCCGCCGACCCAGAGCCACCGCCGGAGTAGCCGTCCGCCGTCGCTGACCCAGAGCCACCGCCAGAGTATCCCTCCGCCGCCGCGACCACCGCACGTCTGCGTCAACCCCGCGTACGCGACAGCAACTGAGCAGCAACTTACCCCTGTTCGTGCCTTGATTCCTGCACCATCGTTCGACCAAATTTGACCCGTCTTCACCGATATGTTTATGACCTATCCCTCTTCCAACTCTGTGTATTAGTTTCCTTCGAATAGCGCGTAACCCTAGACGAAAACTGAGACCAAGTTGGAGAAAAACGATAATTTTTAATTCCAGAAAAACTGTTGTAACCATCAATGTTTACGGACTCGTATCTTCCACCACAGATATCCAAAATTAGAAATTTCTTTTGCTATATGAAGACCACCTAACCTAGATTATTTCCTGTCAATTATATTATTTTATTTTGTGTTATATGCATAATTAAATTAGGTTGAAAATCCAAAAAAACCTGTTTTTAAAATAATAAAAACTTATGATACGGAGTGCGCTCCGCCAAACGAGACTGCCCCATCGTATACCAATTACACTGAAAGGCGTGTATGGTATATTCAGATGTGTGGGCTTTCATAAAAACTGATTTGGACGCGTGTCCGCGTCAGAATCAACCCGTATCCGCGAAAAGTCCCGGTATCGCGACCTTTGCAAAATACTGCACCAAATAGTGTACACTCGTCAGAACGTGACAAAACTTGTGCCATTGGTTTCGTGGTATCACGCTGGTCATGTGACCCAAGTTTTACACGATTCTGAGATAGTTGACCAAGTTACCTATTTGTGGGCCCTACGGTTGACTTTTTGGGCGAATTTGTGTTCGGCTCACCGAAATCCAAAATTAGACGTACCATTGAGTTCGTATTGACGTTTAGAATTAGTTTGACCTATAATTTGTCCTATCTAGGGACCTTTACCTCTGATACGCTTTTCGGTGCAAAGTAGGCCATATGTGGATCCCGCTTTGACCGAAAATACCGTTTTGTCCCTGTGTCTAAATTGGATGAAAGGGCAGTATTTTTTAGCTATCTCGCTCATTTTGGGAGCGTTGGTGATGTTTATTTCAGCATCCGGAGATGTTCATTCTGAGGCCGTAGTTTCTGATCCTGTGTGCTTGACTCCTGGACGTTATACTTTGCAGCTCCCTTGCCAGGCAAGATACCTTGTAATTTGCATGCTTATTATATTTCTGTATATTCATTGCATGATATTTTCTTTCATTCATAATTATATGTTATATATTTATATATATGTTGACACACACTTGACACATAGTATCATGGGAGGGGAGGACAATCAGTAAGCGTATGGGCTATAACCACTCTGGTAAACCATAGTAACTCGCACGTACTATGGTAGTCGTGTCCGATGGTCGCTACCCCTGCGGTATGTCGGCTGATGGAGTCACAATGGTCGCTACCCCCGCGGTATGACGGCTAATGATGTTCCTGACGTATGTGTGAGTTGTGAGATTTAGATCGAGTAGCCTACCCATGCCCATACGTCGAAAACTTGTCCTCATTATGCATTTTATATAGATTGTCTTGTCCAGCGTACTTATATATTTTTTACCTATTATGCATGTTTATTGTATTCAAATTGGCATACTTCTATGTATCTTGTTACGTCCCTCTGAGGACCTGGTCCCTTTCCAGGTGTAGATGTTCATGACTATTTGCAGGAGCACAGATCAGGACTTACCACTCATCTCTTCCGAGGAGGTCTTACCTTCTGAGCATCATTGATTATCTCTAGCGAGGGATCGCTTCGCTGATACACTTCTATCATCACCTTATTTTATATTGGAGATTTTATATCCCTCTCTCTTTTTAGTATTGGCATAGTCATTTGTAGTGGATTTGTCTCCACCCGACTATTAGTTTTGGATTATTCAGACTCATTATTCTAGTTTAGTTATTTCCTTTTTGTGACTTGTTGTATGGATAAGATTTAGTATATATGTAACTTATGACCATATATATAACACATGTGAGTTTATATTCATATTACAGCGTACGTGTGTATTATGGTATCCATATATTAGAGTTGCCATATACATACGGCTGGCATGCTTACGTGTTCCTAGTCCTACGTATTTTGGGACTGGGGCGTGACACTCCAAGTTCTTGCAACATTACTCGGTTAATCCCATCGGTATCCTTCTAAGACATTATAATCAAATTTTGGTCTAAGCACTTCTTAATATTCACCATCATCCTTTCGGTCTTAACATATTCATAATTCTTTTACCTCGTTCATAGTATTTCTCCATATAACTAGTTGCCACAATCGCTATACTACAATGCATCAAATATAAAATTCTCAGGGACTGCCCAGATTAGGCTACTAGCTCAAGCACAATAATTAAGTATTCCCAACAAAATCGACCGTAACTTAATTTCCATCAATTCGTATTGCAATATTCGGTCTTCCAATGTCAATTATGTCTTTCCTATCTCTTATGAATAATGTTATCTATTGTCACATTGTTTCGATACACCCAACTTTTGTCAATTGTATTAAGACTATCTCCGGCCTTCTCTTTATTGTAACCCCAAGTATATTTATAGTCGTCCCAAAAAAATTCTCAATATTAAATTTATTTCATTCAAACTTCTAGCAACTTTTCCCAACATTATTAGTATCAATTTCTAATGAATCCAGAGTTCCCTTTGATCGTATCAATATCTATGCTACAAAATTATTTATAGTTTAATGATCATAATTCATCCAGTGCAATAGGCGCATTAGCCATATCATATATCAAGTTTCTCTTACCAATGTATGAAATTTCCATCCAATTTTTTTAGCTATGATTACCATCTTTTATCTTAATTTATTCCTCATCTTGACTTGATTCTAACAGAATATATTCCAAGATAATCCATCCAACCGAACCCATTATTGAGTTTCTATTCTAATCAAGGCAATCAAATCCTTCTTTAATAATCATCAATTTCCAAATTTTCTCATACAATATTTTAACCATTCCAACCCGACCTGCTATTCTGAAACACTGATTCCCAATTCCCGCAACCAAATATCCAACACAGGCTACACACAGGTTGACTCGCAATCCACTCTTGCACTCTCACGATGCTACATTACCCATGCAACATCAATAGGGTAATCCTATGGGTCTCTGACAACCATCATTACTCTTCGGTCAATTCTCTATGGTTAGCTATACCGATAGCTAAATCTAGTATTTATGGGCAACTCATCTCATGCTAGACAGCTGATAGGGACCATACTCATCTTTATTCTTAGGGATAACCGTAATCCGACCAATCTAAGGGACTTATACCCAACTCAACCCATAATGCATTACCACTGCCCAATCCACTATAAGGAAATGTCCGACAATTTAGGTCAGGTCTTATCTACCCATGGTCAATTTCTTAAGGGTTTACCTCAAATAAAAGTTTATTCTTACCCTAACCCGACAAGGTCAATCTAGGACTATCTGTTCAATTTCCTTACCCATCAAGTAAATCACAGATGATCGAAATATGAATTGCTTTAACATATTGTTTCATTTCTGATTTCATAGCCATACTCTAGTTGTATCTTTATAACATTCTTGAGTTCTCATACATTCGATTATCTATGGGACATGCAACCAATCCAAAACTCAAATTTTGACCGATCATCTTTACTCGTATATTGTTCATGATCCTTGCTCCCAATTTATTTTCATTCATATTACGTATTCTGTGTTCAGGTTCATCCAAATGATTTATAACTAACAATATCACTCAATCAATACCTTAAAGATATCTTTCTTTCAATTCATTCCATCGAACTTAGTTCTACCAATTTTATTTTGATAGGGTCAACTTTTGTTTGCATAAACCATCAACATAATTATATCACCTCATCACTGTCTCATAGAATTCCATCTCGCTAAGCCATATTTGATAGTTATTCACGTGTTCACTATATCGGTCATACCCCCATTGTAAAGATCATCCACAATTTAAAATTTGGACAATTATATCTGTCATCCAACTGTCATCAAAGCGACTAAGTTTTCAGCCGACCAACTTTTATCAATACGGTAAAAAATTTCAACCGAAAGTATCTATCCCAACTTGTTATACATCAAGCTTTATTTGTATTTCATTCGACGAGTCCTCATAAATAACTTCCATATGATACTAAGTAATAAGGGTCATCGATTTATCATTTCCAATCCGTCAAGTTCATATGCTGACTAATTATTATCCACCAATTGATAACTCCAAGTATTCCTACTTTACAGTTGTTATCCTTTTTAGTTAGGCCTGTAGTAAATGCTACACACCTAAGGTCAAAGGGAACAGTTTCCCACATACTCTGTCCAATTGTAAATAAGTTTTCGAGAACTTCCAACTTAGGCAACCAAAGATTTTAACCCGCCTGTGACTTCCCAATCATTTCCAACCATTTCCATTTGATACATGATCCAACTTACTTATCGATAGTAACATTCGGTCATTTGAGGCTAAATTTGAAACTTTCACCCAGTTGATTCAAATCACTGTCTAAATGTATAATCTATCACGTTGTTCCTAGCTAAGGCATCCATCTTATACTTCTCACTCCCTTGCTACCCAATATAATATTAAGCCATCGAGGGTCTACTATTGATACTCAAACCAAAATACCCAAGGGACACTCGCATCATATTAGCACACGGCATCAATCCCGACTAAGTCTCGACACTACCCTGTTCTTACTGGTAGACTCAATATTGTCACTTATGTAAGGGTCATACACAAGCATCACTAAGACGGTAGAGACATATACCACTCAAAGACTAAGCCATTCCTGATAATTATTATGTCCTTACACTGATCCGACATCCATTATGTACCACCTTCATATGGTAGCATTGCCAACTGCAACATAATTCTCAACACTCAGGTATAAAACAAAATCTCGCCATCGCACATGAATCAACTTAGCATTACTGTTGATTTCCTCTATTGAAATTACTCATAAAAATTTACAGTGATTATATCTGTCACGACCCGCACCCGTTTTAGGGGCACGAGTACGCGGGTACGTCCAGCCTACGCTGCAGCATCGGTGGTAGAACGCTGTCTAGGTCAAGTACTATCTAATCAATCTCACACTAGTATCCAACTCCATAAGGAGACACGGATAACAATATAAAAGAACAACATACTCAATCACATAACTACAGCACGATAAGAAATCAAAAAAATAATATAATATACAACACAAGTCTAATGTAAATAAATCTAAATCAATAATAAAACCAAGTCTCAACAAATTGCCGGAGACAAATCCGGTACCAAAATAGACAATTGAGAAACTAACTAGATAACTTAGTGATTCTGGCTAGACCTTCCGGAATCACGACTACACTACCAAGCCAAGTCTCAGCTACTCACCCTGTGGTCCATCAGTGTCAGATACCAGTCCTCTAGGCGTAGTCTGGAAAATATTTTCCAGTCAGGAAGAGAGCAAAGTACATTTCTAAATAGCAGTTCTATATTAATGATATAAACTATGTAGCAATATATAGATAGAAATATACAAGATGCATGTGTATGTACAAAAAATGTACAATAAGGAAATACTGGAAATAAATGCAGGAAAGGAACCAATATGTCAAAGAGCAAGAATCCTATGACTAAGTGTGTGAGTACTAGCTTTAACATGTGATCGGCTTGGGACTAGTAAACTCATTACATTGGTTAGCGATCATCCTTGAGGTCAGGCTAATCCGTAAGAATAGCTATGATGCGAGTAATAGTCAGGCTAACCATATGTAACAGTGATGAGGCATGTAAATGGTCAGGCCGCACCCGACGTGAGATGTGGGGTGAGCTATGATACATGTAGAGTTGGGTATGATCACATATCTACACTAAAATACTCCCCACCCCCGACTGGTATAGTAGATCTAATCATGGTACGCTATGGCACGGGATTCCCCAGGAAGGTAGCAAATCTTCCCGGAAATCAGTGTCCGTACATGCACAAGGTAACAAGAAAACAAGTCTTGTACAAGCTACACCATGAACAAGGAATAACATCTCATGACGAGATCCATATACACCAATCCGTGTAACCAGCGTGTCGAAATATGGATATTTACACTAGATACAATGAACATAGGAGATATCATAAATTAGAAGCTAATCAGAGAATGTACTCGCCTTGGGTCCTTAGCTGGTAATACCAATATCCTGTTCCAGAGTATCGTCTGGATGATCCAACAGTCCAAGATCAAATATACTCGTCGGGGTACATATCCTCTGCCTCGTAGATAGCGTCAGGACTTGGTCCGTAAAACTTCTCGTAATCTAGCTCAACAAAACCTGGGTCCGTAAGTTGGAAAGATGAAGATGACGATAAAAAGCCCGAGTCCAAAGAACCAAAGATACCTAGAGAAAGTATGTAAATATATTAGAACAAATTAACCAAGATGCTAATTAATCAACCCTTTATAAATCAAAATATCATAATTAAACCCTTCAGGCCCATCTCAATTTACAAAATCTCTTATAGACATTAGTCTTACCATTTAATATTTAGGACTTGGCTATGGTTAAACGAGGTCAGGGACCATATCAAATACTAGCACACATATGCTTGGACAGAGCACCCACACATCTCTAAATGTGATGAAAGTGATTCATTCTAGCTAGTATAGTTACTATTCCATTTATATTCTCACTCTTTCCCAACAATTTCTCTAATATATTTAGATGGCTTAGTCGAATACCTGTGCAAATCCAATATCTTAACTAGCCACTGCACTAGGTTCTTGTTGCTACCTAAAGAACACACACATCAAGTACATCCCTTTGCTTAACACATAAGATCTCTCCTTTTTATCAGCCAACATACATTGTAATTCGTATACGAAATATTCTTGGGTTCTCCTATCTTTTGTATTCAAAAACATGGGGCCATGTTGTTTCTTCCACATATAAAAATTTATGCTTAAGAAATCACACTCAAAAAGTAGCTATGATACCACTCATAATCAAATCTCTTCTGGGACATCATATTACATCTATTGTTCTCTTCCATACAGGTGCTAAGTAACCAAGCTATGCTAGTAAACCTAAAATATATCTTGAACAACTACTAAGCCAGAACAATAATAACTTGCAAGTGTTTAATAAAAGAAAAACTGAGGAAGGAAGAAGAAATACTCAGAGACTTGGTAGTGTCTGGACGTGAGTTCAGAATGCAGATGAACAGACGGTCAAAAGGATGAAGATAGAGCGGAACTTGGTGCTAGAGAGGAACATCGATGCACTTGCTCGTCGGGCGACGATGACGTCGAGGAGAATCCGCCAGCGCTACTATGCTCGAGAATGCATAGCCTCGAGCTGGCAGCCACCGGAGACTGCTTCTACGCAGCTAGTACACTCGCCGGCAGGAGCTGAACGGGGGCGGTGGAGAACGACGGGGGAAGAGGTCGGGGTGTGGAGCTCGGGGCAGTGAAGTGGCGGTGTGGGGGATCTCGTCGGGGAAGACGAGACGAGGGTGGTGGTATGGGCGCTACTGATACGGTGGGAGGAGGGAGGTGATACGGGGTGGCCGGAGTAGAGGCAGCGGGAGGAGGGAGCAGTGGAAGGTGGTCGGAGTCACTGTAGACACTCGGGGCTGAGGGGGAGAACTTGTCGGGGCAGCAGCTTGGTTGGGAAGACGCCGGAGAAGGAGGCCGGATGCTTGGCCGAAGTTGAAGGTAGAGCGCCCATGGAGAAGAGCTCGGTTGGGTGGACGCCAGGTTGAAGCACGTGGTAGCTCGAGATGAAGGGCAGCGGATAGCTCGAGAAGAAGGCCAACGGGTGGCTCGCCAGGGTCGGCTACCGGAGCTGGGCCGGAGTGCTCGGGACTGAGCTGGGTCAGGGATGAAGGAGATGGCTTAGGTTTAGTTTTAGTTTTGTGTTGGTGATGGTGATGAAGTAATAATATGGAGGTTGGGTTTATGTAGGTGGGAGGAGTGAGGTAACTCCATAGAAATTAGGGCCGGGCAAGTATTGGGATGGGGTTGCCTTGGGAAGAGAGTTGAGGGAACATGCAAGGGGGTTGTGTGGTGGGGATGGCTCCATTTGAAATGGAAGGCCTAGATTCAACATGAGTAAAAATGCAACAAAAGAAAGGAGGAGAGAGGTTGAGTAGGCTAGTCAAAGCTAGGGGGTTGATTTCCTTCATTTGGGTTAAACCAATAGGATGGTGACACATCATTGCAATTTTGCAATTAAGTCCCCAATAAATGAAAAATTACACAGAAATGAGTTTCTGAATTTAATTAATTAAACTTTAGATACACTTGGCGTTTTAAAATTAATTAGGAATACATGGGGCCAAAATCAGGTCGGGTCACCAATATCATTGATGAAGAAGACTCATAACAGAATATTACCCTAATTTGGGCCGCACGAAAAATAGGTCAAGATTGCCTCCAGTTTCGTTTGGAACGCACAACGATATAGAAATTGAATTTATTTTAGGAATTAAATAAACGTCCGCGATGAATATTGTGCGGCTAAAAATGAGGTACAGAGAGCATAATTATGAGTTGCAAAAATAGCAGAATGGAAGGCGGGCATGTCTAGGGCAATGTTGTGAAATTCGTTGGAAGGCAAAAGCTAGGGTAGCGCTCCAAATATCGAAGCAAGGGTAGGGCGCAATAATTAATTAAATTACGGTGATTAATTACTATCTCAATAATTAAATCCTAAATAATGCAATTAACACATAATCCTATAATTCGGACAGGTGTTCGTCTAATGGCTTCTAGGTCAAGTCTACCAGCTCAGACATTAAGAAACAGTATATAATATAATATATTTAAATACACACCTCATGTAATTATTTAATTTAAATACCATATTGAGAAATCATTTAATATAAATACCACAATACTAATAATTATAAAAAGTCAAAAATACCCCTGTTTCAGAATGTGGTAGTGACAAGTCTACCCTCCTTAAAAGAATTTCGTCCTCGAAATTTAAAATCCTCAATAGTAGTATTTACTCATACACGTTATTATTTTCCATCAATAGCTAATTCATCAATCACAAAATCAGGTAGTAATCCGCCTTGCCATTCCACAATCTCAAAAATTTCTGAAATTACTGTATTCCTGCAATATCCTCAAAAATAAAAATCAACTTCCATTTCCTCACAATTTCCTCTGAATTTGAATTAAAAATTTATACTCAGAATTTGACATCCCTTCCTCTAATTCACTCAATGCACATTAAGACTCCCATCTAAAACATAATCCATAAATCCAACCCTTCAATTCAATTAATCCACTATATTCATAAAATTGGAATTGTCATCCGAAAAGTTTGAATTTAAACACCAATCCGTTAATGATTTTTATTCCTCAATTTAAATCCACTCAATGCATACTCAAAATCTAAATCCTCATCCCGAGAATCGAATTCGACACTATCCATTAATGGTTTTATTTCCTGATTTCCCTTTTTCCTCAGAATACTCAACAATGCGATACTTACGGAATCTTCAATTGCAACATAATATAAATTTTAAAATTCATAACTTGCAATCAAATAATTATAATGATAATCTCCTTAATTTCCTCAAATTTTTAATGATAAATTATATCATATCAACCTTCCTAAAATTAAAAAATCCTCATTTTTGCCATGTTAATTTATTAGCTCTCCATTTAAGTTAATATTTATCCTCGAGTTTCAATCATCCTCAATCTTCGTAAAATCAATGATCCATCAATTTTGTTATATTAACTCCTTAACTCTTTATGCTTATCTTCCAAAATTTTAGCATCTCGTTTCTCTTGTCAAGTCATAACCTCTCATAGATCTTTGTTATGGTCAAAACCCCAATGATCATGGTCTAAGAAAAATTTTACCTACAGTCATACAACATACAACTTAGAGGAAACATGCATGGTTATGGTCTGTCTTATCATGGTATTGCATTCTCTGTCAGGGTGTACTACTAACTACATTCTAAGAAAATCATGCATACGAACTATAGTACTAGAGAAATCAGTCAATCAATCAAATAGTAAGGAACTGAAGGAAGGAAAGAACAGAACCTGCTAACACATTACCTGCAGTATCGGTCTCCTCGACCGTCATCGCAAATGCACCGCCCTGCTGGGGTGGTTCCTTTCGCGGGTGCTGAGCAATATTTGGTTCCACAGGTAGCCTAACTGGATCTCTATAATTTGGAGCTGCGCGCTGAACTAGAGGGCAATCCTTCATTCGTTGTCCTGCATCGCCACAGCGCAAACAAAGTCCTAGCCTCGCTCTACAGCTCTTCCTAAAATGACCTGGCTTCTTACAATAAAGACAAGTCTGATCCTGCTGAACACGAACTGGTGCCTGGTACTGTTGTTGATACTGAAACACCCTTGGCTGCCGCTGGCCAGGATACTGTTGGGCAACTCTCTCAACTGCCTGTAGTGCCATCTGGTGAGCGTTCTCCATGCTCTCTCTCATTAGTTCAGTCTGCGCCTGTTGCGCTTCTGCTTGTACCCTCAGAGCCTCAGCTTGAACTCGCTGAGCATCTGCCGTCACTTTCTGGGCATCTACCATACCCTGGATCAAGGTAAACATCTGTGTCCTGTCAATGGGCACACCTCCGAAAATCAGAGTCGGTAAAGGAGGCTGGTTGTCCGTCACAGCTGCGGCTATCCTCTGAACAGGTGGGGGAGGAAGACCCCCGGAAAGTGCAGATACTCCCACATGTATCGGAGATTTAGGAGGAACTACGACTGTCTGTCCATCAGGTGGAGAGGTGACAGACCCCTCTAAAGCTGGTGCTCCTACTCTCATAGATCGTGTCCTCGGCGACATCCTGAAGACAGATCCAAAAGAATCAATTAAGGCAATAGATGCGATATCATCAAGGAAGGACAGTAAAGTTCTAAAGAAGCAACATTCAAGATAATTAGATGGGAATATTCCTAGTTGTGATTGCACAGGTCAACGATGCATCCAAGGTTTGATACCTCTATCCCTTTAGGTACCACAGTTCTACTACAAGCACACTCACTGCTAGCTTCCTTACCTACTAAAATTGTTCATACTAGTTGTTCTCGTCACTCAAGTGCACGCCAATTGCAACACACCATACTAAGTACTGTTCTCCCTAATACAAAATGGATCCTTACGTATGCACTTCATCCACCCATATATTATTATACATTTCTTACCCACCAAAAATTAATCCTCAAAATAAGATCATCAAAGTTTTAACTCCTTTAAAATAAAATGCATTTACTTCCTCAAAAATTCAATACTCAATATCGAAATAAAATGGTAATCAATTCTAAAATCTTCATAGTCTTGACCATGTTTATTGAATCAAATTTAGTCCTCAAACATTTAAATAACATAAAAATCTCAACTCCTTAAAATTCAAAATTTTTGTAATTCACTCCCATTCTTCAAACGATAAAATTGAATCCTCAAGTATACATATAAATACTCACAGTCTCTAATACCCAAGGTGCACACTAATACACTAATTATTTACAACCTCAACTGTGTACGAAAATTGTACTTCCCAAATTATTTGCACTATTACTTCCAAATGATCATCATCACTGATATTCCTTCTCCTCTATCTATAGTGCCAATACTAACTATATTACACCTATCTTAGAGCTATTGCTACAAGGCACTACGCTATGGGTTACTTCTAGATTAAGGCCTACTTCTCACATGTCCAACTAGGAAATACTTACAACTTACTAGCAACACTCAGTCAATACTAATACTCAAGACACAGACATAATTACAAGTCGTTAATTATCATACTTAACAAAGAATCTTCAAAGAATAGAAGCTTTAAAGAAACTGGGTTGAGGACTAAAGGTATTTCTACTGCTAGCAACAAAAGAAACGATGGAAAAATCCTGTATAACAGAATAGATAAGTATTGAGATGATACTTTAAGAACAAATTTTAAGACACAACCTGATAATCATACACGTCGGTCAGAAATCATGACGCTGAGAATCCTCGCCATGCCAGTAAGCATAGGTGCGATAAACGACAGGTTCTGTAACTAAAGTACGCAACCCTATAGTCATGTCATCTAGAATCTTTGCCACGCCAACCGGTACAGCTGCGATAACTCTAGGTTCCATAACCAAAACAGACGTTCCACCTTTCGCACTGTTCTTATCAATATATGTTATCAGATGATATCATAAAGTTTAGTCTGTAAAATTCATCTCGTTATGAAATCAAACTCTACCAAGATCCTAATTACTGATCAACAATAATCAATTTTAATATCAACAAGTGAGGACGGACTGAAACAAGGGCGAAGGATTTTAAATTGGAATTATAATAATATTCTCAAGGGGTCGTCCCAGGAATCTCTCAAGAATTTGTGATTGAGTATCCTCTCTCATCCTAGTATCCTATGTCCTATATTCTATAGCAGGCACGTAGTAGTACAACTATGACGTCGCACTACCACGACATCACACAACTTGCGAAGTCTGACCAGAATGGGCCACCACTAAAAACGTGTCACGACCCGCACCAGTTTTAGGGGCACGAGTACGGGGGTACGTCCAGCCTACGCCGCAGCATCGGCGGTAGAACGCTGTCTAGGTCAAGTACTATCTAATCAATCTTACACTAGTATCCAACTCCATAAGGAGACACGGATAACAATATAAAAGAACAACATACTCAATCACATAACTACAGCACGATAAGAAATCAAAGAAATAATATAATATACAACACAAGTCTAATGTAAATAAATCTAAATCAACAATAAAACCAAGTCTCAACAAATTGCCGGAGACAAATCCGGTACCAAAATAGACAATTGAGAAACTAACTAGATAACTTAGTGATTCCGGCTAGACCTTCCGGAATCACGACTACACTACCAAGCCAAGTCTCAGCTACTCACCCTGTGGTCCATCAGTGTCAGATACCAGTCCTCTAGGCGTAGTCTGAAAAATGTTTTCTAGTCAGGAAGGGAGCAAAGTATATTTCTAAATAGCAGTTCTATATTAATGATATAAACTATGTAGCAATATATAGATGGAAATATACAAGATGCATGTGTATATATGGAAAATGTACAATAAGGAAATACTGGAAATAAATGCAGGAAAGGAACCAATATGTCAATGAGCAAGAATCCTATGACTAAGTGTGTGAGTACTAGCTTTAACATATGATCGGCTTGGGACTAGTAAACTCATTACATTGGTTAGCGATCATCCTTGAGGTCAGGCTAATCCGTAAGAATAGCTATGATGCGAGTAATAGTCAGGCTAACCATATGTAACAGTGATGAGACATGTAAATGGTCAGGCCGCACCCGACGTGAGATGTGGGGTGAGATATGATGCATGTAGAGTTGGGTATGATCACATATCTACACTAAAATACTCTCCACCCCCGACTGGTATAGTAGATCCAATCATGGTACGCTATGGCACGGGATTCCCCAGGAAGGTAGTAAATCTCCCCGGAAATCAGTGTCTGTACATGCACATGATAACAAGAAAACAAGTCTTGTACAAGCTACACCATGAACAAGGAATAACATCTCATGACGAGATCCGTATACACCAATCCGTGTAACCAGCGTGTCGAAATATGGATATTTACACTAGATACAATGAACATAGGAGATATCATAAATTAGAAGCTAATCAGAGAATGTACTCGCCTTGGGTCCTTAGCTGGTAATACCAATATCCTGTTCCAGAGTATCGTCTGGATGATCCAACAGTCCAAGATCAAATATACTCGTCGGGGTACATATCCTCTACCTCGTAGATAGCGTCAGGACTTGGTCCGTAAAACTTCTCGTAATCTAGCTCAACAAAACCTGGGTCCGTAAGTTGGAAAGATGAAGATGACGATAAAAATCCCGAGTCCAAAGAACCAAAGATACCTAGAGAAAGTATATAAATATATTATAACTAATTAACCAAGATGCTAATTAATCAACCCTTTATAAATCAAAATATCATAATTAAACCCTTCAGGCCCATCTCAATTTACAAAATCTCTTATAGACATTAGTCTTACCATTTAATATTTAGGACTTGGCTATGGTTAAACGAGGTCAGGGACCATATCAAATACTAGCACACACATGCTTGGACAGAGCACCCACACATCTCTAAATGTGATGAAAGTGATTCATTCTAGCTAGTATAGTTACTGTTCCATTTATATTCTCACTCTTTCCCTATAATTTCTCTAATATATTTAGATGGCTTAGTCGAATACCTGTGCAAATCCAATATCTTAACTAGCCACTGCACCAGGTTCTTATTGCTACCTAAAGAACACACACATCAAGTACATCCCTTTGCTTAACACATAAGATCTCTCCTTTTTATCAGCCAACATACATTGTAATTCGTATACGAAATATTCTTGGGTTCTCCTATCTTTTGTATTCAAAAACATGGGGCCATGTTGTTTCTTCCACATATAAAAATTTATGCTTAAGAAATCACACTCAAAAAGTAGCTATGATACCACTCATAATCAAATCTCTTCTGGGACATCATATTACATCTATTGTTCTCTTCCATACAGGTGCTAAGTAACCAAGCTATGCTAGTAAACCTAAAATATATCTTGAACAACTACTAAGCCAGAACAATAATAACTTGCAAGTGTTTAATAAAAGAAAAACTGAGGAAGGAAGAAGAAATACTCAGAGACTTGGTAGTGTCTGGACGTGAGTTCAGAATGCAGATGAACAGACGGTCAAAAGGATGAAGATAGAGCGGAACTTGGTGCTAGAGAGGAACATCGATGCACTTGCTCGTCGGGCGACGATGACGTCGAGGAGAATCCGCCAGCGCTACTATGCTCGAGAATGCATAGCCTCGAGCTGGTAGCCACCGGAGACTGCTTCTACGCAGCTAGTACACTCGCCGGCAGGAGCTGAACGGGGGCGGTAGAGAACGACGGGGGAAGAGGTCGGGGTGTGGAGCTCGGGGCAGTGAAGTGGCGGTGCGGGGGATCTCGTCGGGGAAGACGAGACGAAGGTGGTGGTGTGGGCGCTGCTGATACGGTGGGAGGAGGGAGGTGATACGGGGTGGCCGGAGTAGAGGCAGCGGGAGGAGGGAGCAGTGGAAGGTGGTCGGAGTCGCTGTGGACACTCGGGGCTGAGGGGGAGAACTTGCCGGGGCAGCAGCTTGGTTGGGAAGACGCCGGAGAAGGAGGCCGGATGCTTGGCCGAAGCTGAAGGTAGAGCGCCCGTGGAGAAGAGCTCGGTTGGGTGGACGCCAGGTTGAAGCAGCCGTGGTAGCTCGAGATGAAGGGCAGCGGATAGCTCGAGAAGAAGGCCAACGGGTGGCTCGCCAGGGTCCGCTACCGGAGCTGGGCCGGAGTGCTCGGGACTGAGCTGGGTCAGGGATGAAGGAGATGGCTTAGGTTTAGTTTTAATTTTGTGTTGGTGATGGTGATGAAGTAATAATATGGAGGTTGGGTTTATGTAGGTGGGAGGAGTGAGGTGACTCCATAGAAATTAGGGCCGGCCAAGTATTGGGATGGGGTTGCCTTGGGAAGAGGGTTGAGGGAACATGCAAGGGGGTTGTGTGGTGGGGATGGATCCATTTGAAATGGAAGGCCTAGATTCAACATGAGTAAAAATGCAACAAAAGAAAGGAGGAGAGAGGTTGAGTAGGCTAGTCAAAGCTAGGGGGTTGATTTCCTTCATTTGGGTTAAACCAATAGGATGGTGACACATCATTGCAATTTTGTAATTAAGTCCCCAATAAATGAAAAATTACACAGAAATGAGTTTCTGAATTTAATTAATTAAACTTTAGATACACTTGGCGTTCTAAAATTAATTAGGAATACATGGGGCCAAAATCAGGTCGGATCACCAATATCATTAATGAAGAAGACTCATAACAGAATATTACCCTAATTTGGGCCGTACGAAAAATAGGTCAAGATTGCCTCCAGTTTCGATTGGAACGCACAACGATATAGAAATTGAATTTATTTTAGGAATTAAATAAACGTCCGCGACGAATATTGTGCGGCTAAAAATGAGGTACAGAGAGCATAATTATGAGTTGCAAAAATAGCAGAATGAAAGGCGGGCATGTCTAGGGCAATGTTGTGAAATTCGTTGGAAGGCAAAAGCTAGGGTAGCGCTCCAAATATCGAAGCAAGGGTAGGGCATAACAATTAATTAAATTACGGTGATTAATTACTATCTCAATAATTAAATCCTAAATAATGCAATTAACACGTAATCCTATAATTCGGACAGGTGTTCGTCTAATGGCTTCTAGGTCAAGTCTACCAGCTCAGACATTAAGAACACAGTATATAATTTAATATATTTAAATACACACCTCATGCAATTATTTAATTTAAATACTATATTGAGAAATTATTTAATATAAATACCACAATACTAATAATTATAAAAAGTCAAAAATACCCCTATTTTCAGAATGTGGTAGTGATAATATCACACACATTGATTCTCTTTATTCCCACTTGCAATTGATTAATCATAAGTTATTTTTCTATGGTATCGAATCATTGTTGGGTTCTTAGTATCTTTTACCATTCAAGAATCACAACTTAGGAAAATCACAATATTTAGGCTTATTGTATGGAACATTCAGTGAGTGTAGCAAGCGGTCAAATATTCTCGATTACGGAAGCATATTCGAACAATAGTGGAAGAAACACACAACGATCGTAGATGAAAATATAATAATCACAGAAGAAACTTTGAATACTCACAGAAAATAACTTTGGATACGCACTGAGGCAACTGTGACTATTCCCAGAAGAGACTTTGAATAGTCACCGAAGCAAGTTTGAGTATCCACAGAGGCATCTTTGAGTAATCGTTAAAGCAACTTTTGATTTAGAATTTGTCAAGTCCAAGGATGTGTAACCTGACTCAGATACCAATTTGTCACTCCCCGATTCCGAATAATCGAAGGTAGCCACAGACGTGATATCGTACACGTCTAGAATATACTTGTACAAAGCAAAAAGATAGACAAGTCATGGTATTGCTTAGAAATATCGATATAGAAGTGGAAAGTAAGCAAACAAATTGAAAACACAATGAATATAATAAAAAGCTTCTTTTTATTGATAATGATAATTGAGTACAAGGCTTACAACAGATTACAAAGCTTCTCAATTACAACTGATACTTGGTCACTTAGCTTACATTATTTGCCGTCTTGGCTTACAATCTCACTAGTATAAATGAATAACATTGTTCCATACATTATGTCCCTTATAACAGAAGATGCCTCCAATGGAAGAAGAGCTTATACGCACCCCAATAATGCTTCTATGTCTCGGAATAGTTCTAACCACTCCCCTAAGCTGAGTACCTAGGGATGCCCACAAACGTGGGTCAGTACATATCGCGTACTAGTGAGCAGAAACTAGTCCACTCACCTAAACCAACACTACGTAATCATGTGAGAAGCATGCATATTTATTTAGTTGTCTTTCTATAAGGTATAGAAGCATAAAAATGCACTTCCTGAAGACGGTGCAGTTTTCTACAAATAAACTTAGTAGTGGAAGAATACAGCACTTTCTATTTGTTTCAAAGCTTGACGCACTTTCAAGCTGCTTTCGTCAACAAAGACAGGCACACAAATCTTATGTCTTCTTTCCTCCCAAATATTAAATACAATAAATCTGACAGACTAGAACAACAGTCGAGGAGTCAGAAGTCATCATTATAGCTGACCTGCAGCACGCAGACCCAAGTTGTCATTTAATGACCAATATGAACCAATCTTTTCAAAGTGCGCTCGTCTACTTCCTCAAAAGTGCGCCATCGTGGCTACTTCCTCAAAAGTGCGCCATTACGGCTACTTCCTTAAAAGTGCTCCATCATGGCTACTTCCTCGAAAGTGCGCCATTATGGGTACTTCCTTAAAAGTGCGCTATCATGGCTACTTCATCAAAAGTGCGCCATCACGGCCAATTTCCTCAAAAGTGCGCCATTACAGTTACTTCTTTAAAAGTGCGCCCATATGAATAATTTTATCAAAAGTGCGCCAGTCACCAGACCACTTCTAAACTGTGTTTACGATCCTAACTGACAAAGAGAAGTTATGATTACATGTCATATATCACATATTTCTTGTGAAACGTGCACAAATAACTGTCTTATGACCTTTGCTTTCCTCGTATAAGAAGACACGTGTCTAGCAGGCAGCAATTTGTGCACCATCAAAAGTGCATACACACTGTCATAACTGCTCTAAAATCTTATAAATATAGGATCATTATGTACATTACAAGGGAAAATTTTAATTCTTTGAAGTTCAAGAACACAAGGAGAGAAATAGAAGTTTGTCGTGTCGTTGTTTCCAAAGCTTTCTCATTGCCTAACTATTCAAGTTGTTCACAGCACCCTTGTATTTCTTCATCGTCGTGTGGTCCAAGGAGTAGAGTGATCATCCGTAGATCAGATATCTACAACTATACTTCTCCAGAATCAATTGCACGTAGATTCTTGTCTAGGATCTTTTGTACTCTTCTTTCTTTTAATAGTTTGTAATACAAAGTTCGTACAACTTTTGTTCATCGCAAACAAAATAGTGATACTGTTGTGGACGACTTTCTCCTCTGACGAAAAAATGATAGCCCAAAGCGACGCTGCATCGGTCGGCTCGATGTAGAAGACCTTGGTCATGAAGTTCGACCAATAAGTATACGAAGGAATGCTCCATTCTAGGGGTAGTGATCGCCCCACATCCGCACTTAAGTCAAGGAAGACCCGTAAAGTGTGGGTGCCCAAGCCTCGTCATACATATCCCGAAGTTGCTGTCAACAAGGGAAAAAATATTCTGATTGACGAGAACTCCCTTGTCAATTATGTTAACCAAGTCCAAGTAGATAATTTGGTAGACAACTCCCTTCCGTTAACTAATGGATAAAAATTATACAACTCGTCCAATATCAAGCAAAGGGTGATCCACACCCAAGCTTCTGATCCCCTGTATATTCGTTGTTATATGAAAATCATTACAGGTGCGCTCGTCAAAGGGAGACAAAAGCTTCTCCAGAATCTACGCCAGCAGAAGAAAAACTACAGGCACACTAATGAAGCATTATTGAAAATCATTTCCCTAACATCATGATTACACGCATTGTGGAGGGAAAGTTATGCGCCATTCGTTAGGAGGCTACTATTAGTGCGCTATGCCAAGACCTTCGTGCAAAATTAAATGCACATAGGAAAACTGCGCCAACTCTGTCTGCTCCACAGAAAGTAATCCAAATAGGTGGAACCTCTTCACAATATGTTGTTAGTGCGCGTGTACATAAGAAGACTGTTAGGAACAATTTTCTCTTATCCTTGAAGAACAAAAGCTTGAGAGATGACGAATTATTCACCAATCAAGCCAGTACCTCACTCTACACACAGAAGACCAAAAATATGCATAGAATATTCAATGTATCTCATATAAAGAGGCAGAGTCTGCCCTCTTTCTCCTCTTCTCTTTTATCTTCTGATTTACGTGAGCTTATTGTATAAAAGCGTAAGGAGAGAGGTCCTTCTGACTTTGCAACGGTTCTTCCAAATGAAAATTGTTGAAATTATCATAAAGTTTTAATCAAATATTGATGTGCATCAGCAAAACGGTATGTGTTTGACCAGTTGACTTATATTATGTCTCTGAAACCTCGACATGCAAAGCAAGCTGACAACCAAGAGTATGATGATGACGAACCGTTCTTTGCTCCAGCATACATGGCTTCGTATATTCCCCGTGGTGGAAGACAATCAAGAAAAAGTTCTTCAAGAACACCCAACCAGAGGAGGTTTGACCAACTCGTCAACTCCTTTGAAGGAGTATACCAAAATACCCGTTCTCAAAGACGGGAGCTCATTCTTTACAGAAATTCTCATTCCTCATAATCCGAGGCTGGGGTAGCAATCCCCATAATTCTGAAACTGACAATATAGACTCCAATTACACGGTTCTTTCTACCAATCTCTCTTTCGTACACAGAGATGTTAGCATCTATGCCATCGATGACGAACAAGATGCTTCTCAATCAGGAAGCACCGAACAATGCCTTTACTCATTAGAGGCCGCTCTTAGGGACATGCATACCATGATATAAATTATGCATCAAATAATGACAGCCAAATATTCTGCTACACCAGCTCCTGTACAAGTAAATCCGTTCATACTTATACAACCTACTCTTGGAACAACACCTCTACAGGGTAACACAAATCCAGAAGCAGTCCCAAACTAAGAGTTAGCAACACCAACTCTTAATCCTCTCAATATTGGGAATGGACCTTCATCAGTAGTAATACATTTTCAACCAAGATCTTACCAGTCAGCTGCATCACTCCAATTCGAAGATTCTCTTGAAGCTATCTGGGAGTTGCGTTCACAGGTCGATATTTTAAAGAATAATGACCAACTCTGCAAGCTGGGGGTGAAACAACCTTATCCTCCTCATTGGGATAATGTTTTCTTTCCTCCTAAATACAAACCCCAATCAATAGTATTGTTTGAAGGAAAGTCATCGTCAAGCCAATATATTAATTACTTTAATTGATAACGGCTTACCTACAGAAAGATGATGCTCTCCTCACCAGATTGTTCATAGGATACTTGGCCGGCATAGCCTACGATATTACAGTTTACCTGATAACTGTATATCCTCGTTTAATGACATGAAGTATCTTTTTCTCTCACGATTCTATGAGGGAAGCATAGATAGGATGATGTCTTTGCTCATCAATATCAAAAAGGAGAAAGAATTCGCTCACGAATTCACAGAGCGTTTCAGGCAGACAACTCTAAAGTTGCCCCCCGGTATCCCAAATTCTGTATTTATTGCTACTTGTCAAAAGAATCTACTACATATAGTAGGGCTCTGGATGGGTCTAACTCAATTTTAAGACTGGATGGCGTTCATCATCTGAGCCGAAGCTGCTGAAGGTAACACAAATGTGGCACATAATTTAGAATTACAAATAACCAATACGGAAGGGAAGCATTCTTCCAATAACAACAACAATAATGCGAATAATTACAACAGCAGAGAAAATGGGACCTTAGCAATAAATTTGGCAAAGTGACCCACTTCTCCTCCAGCACAAAGGACTCATGAATCTTTCAGACCTAAGGAGGAATATTTCTTTAACGGGAGCGATATCCACAGCATTTTTAACTGTCTGATGAAGAGCGACAGATTGTAGTTGCCCAATATCAAATGACCGGAGGAGGCCTGTAAAATAGATGACCCAAAGTACTGCTTATACCATCGGTGTGTACTTCATCCTACCAAGGCTTGTTATGTCTTGAAAAGAAAAATATAATAGTTGATAGATGCTAATGCTATCACCCTTCATAATGAGGAGAAGACAGTTACCGTCAATAAGGTGTCTCTTCAATTTGGTAATTTTCCACCACAAGAAGTCCCTAACGGCGTTACTCCAATACCTTGAGCTACAATAGAAGTGGTAATTCTTTCGCCTCCTCGAAGTCAAACAGAGAGGTTGGTGCCTCTTACTACAGATCATAGCGAGATTATGTGGATTCATTCTGACTTGCTACCGGATTGGGACCAGGGAGTAGCATATTTTAATTCAAAATCCAAGAAGGGCAAGAAGTATAAACCATGCAATATAATTTCTTTGGATCATTACTCAGACATAGATCAAGATCAAACTCAAGAAGATATACCTATCGAGATCAGATTTCAAAATTTGAACATTACCCCACCAAGCTCTACTCGTAAGCTTCGCTTGACACACCAAAAATAGTTCATGATTGGCAGTGTTCTGCTGTATAGGCACAACAAATCATCATTGGTTATAAAGGTGTTCTTAAAAAAATTCCCCACCTTATTCTACAATAATTAGAATATCGACCTCAACTAGTGTGGCTGAAGAGAAGTGTCCCAAATTTCATCAATACAGCCAATAATCTGTATGCTTGATGCAAAACATGGGATATGATTTCCAGAAAATAGAAGATTTGAACTTTGGCAAGGGACATCGTATTCCTCTATCACTCCAAGGGCAGTCTAAGAAATTCCGTAGCGAATTGGGCTACGATCAAATTAACCCACATACTCACTCCAAAAAGAGGCATGCCAAAAAGAAACTCAAGTCTTGTAACATGGTGCATCTTTCTCCGATGTATGAAGAAAAGTCATGACTGGTACAAGGTCTGGGAAAGATTATCATAAAACTTATGATTTTGTCCCAAAATATGCTCATGATGCTCCTTTTTCTTCATCAACACTGGTTGCTCCAGTCATAACCGAACCTGCTCCTTCGAAGCCTATTGCAGCAGAGAAAGCGAAACAAAAAAAAGTACGCTTCAAAAAATCCCTAAAGAAGAATGTACCTCAAGAACTTGAAAAGGCCTACAATTTTGACATATTGGCACAACTAGCAAATACTCCAGCCCGACTTTCCATATTCGAGTTACTTCGTTTGTCGAAGGAGACTCGTGAAGCTTTGAGCGAAGCTCTGATAGATGCAGACTCATACTTAGCTCAACTCAAGACTCCTGATGAAGATCCACTAACGTAACCTCAATGCCACAGCGTGATCGAGAAGATTCCTACCATTACCTTCACGCAAGATGACATGCTACTCAAGGATAACTGGCATGCCAGACCTCTGTACTATATCAGTTATATCGGATCTATTAAGGTGAACCAAATTCATATCAACCCTAATTTTTCACTCAGCATCATTCCTAAAAGCCAACTGAGAAGATTGAAGATACCAATGCACAACCTGTCTACCACTAACACTACCATTCTAGGCTTTAATGCTGGAAAAAATAAACTGCTAGGAAAGATATGCCTAAAAATTTAGATAGATGATCTACGTACTGAAGTCACATACTATGTGATCGACTTTGACGTATCCTATAATATTTTGCTAGGACGACCATGGATACACGAGCATAAAATTCTACCCTCCATCATGCACCAATGCTTGAAATATGTGGACAGTCGAAGAGAAGTCAAAATAGAGGTAGCTGACCTCAACCCATTCAAAGGTATCGAAGCCTATTTCTCTTACTCTGTACTTTATACACTAAAGTACATGAAAAAAAAGGCTGATCAAGCTATAGATGAAGCCAAAAATACCTTAAAATAAGAAGCTAATCAAGTTGGTGATAAAGTTGAGAACACCCCAAAGGAAGAGCCTTTGATGATCCGAGTTAAAGGACATACTACTTGTCTGACTCACTTGAAGCCTTTCGTCATCAACCTGCGCAAGTTACCTCCATTGGTCATCAACCTTCGATGCAACGAACATCCGAAGCCGGAGAATTAGCCACTTGTTATCGACCTTCATCGTAACAAGCAACCAACATCAGCAAATAAACCCATAGTCATCAATCTTGCCAAGCCTCCTGTCGAGGATGAAGTTTCTGTTGACTATATGGAAGAAGAGGAGATCTTGTATTTCATGAATAAAGAAGACATTAATTCGTACTAGATTGATATTGAACCCTTTTTTAAAAAGTTTTTAGAGGCTTTTCATCTTTACGAACCTCTATCCACGCCCGTGGTATCTCCATTTTATTATAGTTCATTATATGAACCATATGAGGATACATACTTTATAGTACCAGGAATACATGACAAGCAATATCAGATAATTTTTGGCAAATCTATAAACAAAATAGTCACTCAGACTAATAATTCTGACGAAGATATTAGGAAGATACAACTATATCGTTACAACCAACCAGCCAAGAATATTATGCAAGGGATGGGCAACAACTTAAAGTCTTGTTTAGGACTGAATTATGGAAAAGGCAGACGGACTCCTATATGTCGCTTCTCTCCAAAAGGCAAGCCAAAAATATACTACCAGTGAACTAGTCATGGTTTGGGATATGTTACACCATCAACAAGTCCTGAAATTTTAGAATCGGAAGAAGTGACGCATTCTCATTCCTCTGACTCATCATTGTGGGATTCTGATGAAAGCATGGGTGAGGTATTCAAACATCATTTCTCTGTAAATATGGTATCAATTGGCCCAGATGATAAAGACGATGAACCATTGGAACCATTCGAGAATGATCCATGGGCACAACGGATGGATACTCAATAGGAGGTTCAGTTTGAGAAACGTGAACCACCTACAGAGGATGAAGTAGCCCAAATTAATTTAGGAGAAGAATATTGTGAGCACCCCAATTTTTACATAGGGTTAGTTCGGTAATTAATATTTTTTTATTTTAATATTTATTCGATAATCTAATTGAACTTTGGAAACCAACCACCATGGTTTTAAGATCTTGAGTGCAACACTAGCATTTTTCTTCCAACCAACCTAGCATGCTCGACTTAGATGAGTCAAATTAGGCTCCTGCCATGACTGTCCCTCACAAATTCGTAATCTCATGCCTTGTTTTGGTCGCACAACTTTGTGACACAATTATGAGAAAATGATGATTAATTAACCCTTTTGTCATGGCGTACGATTTTAACATGACACACCAACCCATTACTTCTAAATAAATCCATGCTATGAGCCTAACTGGTCCTATTATGCAAATGACACTCGAGTTGCGTTATTTGAATCCCCTGCATGCTCCCAATATAATATTAAGTAGAAAATAGAATTTATAGCTTTATTTAATTATTTTAATATTTATTAATATTTGTTGAATACATTTTTAATTAATATAAATTTGGTTGTAATTATTTATTGAAGGAAATATAAATTTTCTAAAATTTTTTCAAGTGCCTAACTATTTTTAGGAATTTTCTGTATTTAGTAATTGAATTAAAAAATAGAAAATAAACCCAAACCTAAACTCTAATTATCCAACCCGGGTGCAGGAACCACCCCCCTTATATATATATATATATATATATATATATATATATATATATATATATATATATATATATATATACATTACAACCTAAAACCCTAACCCACGCCTACACCACCTCCACCATCACCCACGCCTATACTACCTCCACCACCCGCCGGAGCCGCCGACTATCGCAGCCCCAACGACCGTCGCAGCAGTGCCGGAGCCCCAACGACCGGCCGGCAGCAGCAACGCACAGCCTTGTGGCCCCCCTTCGTGCGAAGCTTCCACCCTCCTCGCTCATCTGTTTTGTGCCCCATCTTTGCTGGTATGTTCACAACCTAACCCTCTAGGATTTCCTTGAAGTGGAACATATTTAGGCACCCGGTTTTGATCGAAAAATCGACCGAAAGTTGGCCGAAAAACTGTTCAACAATAGTTTAGAAATTTAGTCCAAGTACCCATGTTCATGTCCAATTTTCTACCATCTCATTAATTATTTTCAAAATATAATTGAAGATACTTTTTCACAATATAACCAAGATTTTTACTGTTCTATTAGTTTTTATTAGTTTGCTATAATGGTTAAATTATTCTGGTTCCAAACAAAAAAAAACTTTTTTTTAAATACCCAAAATCTCGTGATACGGGGTATATTCCGCCAAACGAGGCAAGTTTGTCATGTGCGAGTTGTATTGAAAGATGCATAACATAAACGCGAACTTGTGGACTTTCGCAGAACTTGATTTGGATGTATGTGCACACCGAAATCAACGCGTATCCATCGAAAAGTACCGTATCGGCCTGTTCTGATACTCGTCATAACTTCGTGTGTACTCTTCAATTCGTAACAAAACTTGTGCCATTGGATTCATAGCGTTACGCTGGTCCTGTGACCCAAGTTTGGTTCAATTCTGAGAACGTTAACAAAATATCTTTTTTTGGGCCCCACAGTTCCATATGAGGGGCAATTTCATGATCGGCTTATCGGAATCCAGTTTTGGACATTTTGTTGGGTTTGTATCTTCGTTCTGGACTCATAAACACCAAGTTTGACAAATTTGGAGAACTTTATCTCCGACATATTTTTCGGTGTGAAGTGGGCCACTTGTGGACCCTACTTTGACCCAAAACTATCAATTCTATCCCTGTGTCCAAATTAGATTATGGGTAGTCAATCCTAGCTATTTTAAGTATTCTGAGAACATTGATGATGTTTATTTCAGCATCCGGAGGTGTACGTGCAGATTCTACTTTTTCAGGAGTAGTTGACGGAGTTCAAAGCCCAGGCAAGTGTACCTTGCCAAACCTGCAGAGATCCTGTTATATTATTTGTTTGTGTTCTTCCTTTTTATATATACTCTTGTGATGTGCCTATTCAACCTAGGACCGTGAGATGTTGCTTAGCATCCGAACGAGATTCGGGTGTCGACGTCGTATGCGGAGTCGTGCAACGTCACCTAGAGAGTTAATTCCATGATCATATTTTTACGTGCATGCTTTACCAAGTACGCTATACTGTAGGACACTTGACACTTTTTTATGTGACATAATCTTTCTTAAGTTATTCATATTAATTCTGTATAGGCTTACAGGATTCGTGATATGAGACGTGTATATTACATGGATATTATTATGACTCGTTGTACTAACTAGGGGTCATGATCTTGCGTGTTACGGACATGAGATATCGTGGACATGAGACATGAGGTTACATTGGGTAGGAAGAGACACACAGTCTGCAGGCCGATTATTTATATATATACTACTGGAGGTGCCTTATACTCTGTCTTAGATCTTTGGCACATATACTGGAGTTGGGATACTACTTGCTGCTATGGGCTCCCCGACACAGAGCCTGTAGTGGTCTCAGCCTGAGTACTAGTAATGCTCTCATTTGGTATTTCACTTAGCTGGTTATATAGCTTGACCTGAGGATCTGTTTTTACTTACTGTATTTTATTTGGCTTGAGTGTTTATTGTACCTTGCTATGTCTCCTGAGGACCTGGATCTGGATTATGTCCCCAGGTATAGACGAGGAGAGCTATCCCGAGATTTATGGGATAGATGCTACTATTGGAGACGTACAGGTTGCTGAGGATGAGGTTGTTCCGGAGGACTTCTCTTGAGCACACAGTATTCTCACTATTATTTTATTATGCTTAGTGTCCTTAAATATTTGATCTTGTATTGACTTCTGGATATTGTACTTGGATTTATTTCCTTTCCATTTTGATGACGGGTTGTTCCCCATGACATTATTTATATTTCTTTGGTTGGACAAATCATTTTATATTATTGTGACTAGACTTGTCTCTTTGTGATTTCGTTACTTATTGTGGATGAGATTAGATATATAAAATATGACAGGTATTCGTAGACCATTTTTTTATGTATTACAGCTTAAGTGCACTCTAACGGGTCCATTAAATTGGGTTTGTCCATTGAAGTTGTGCTGCTGGCCATTGCCACGTGGCTAGTCCCTTGGTATTTTGTGACTGGAACGTGACATAGTTTTTGTGGTGGCCCATACAGGTCTACGAATATATTGCTTTGGTTTCAACTAAGGGACCGAGCAAGCCTGCGATTAGGATAAGAATAAATTTATTGGATCTCATGCATATGTTGACACTTTCTTGACCTCTATATTAGACTCGAATAAATTTCTTGACTTGTATTATGCTTGATTCAACTGTTCAACCCTACACTAATCCCGATGAAAGAAGAGAAGGCAAAGAAATTCTTGATGGACTGAGCTTTGAGTTATAAAGAGTGATTGGCGCAGTTGTACCTACTTCTTATCGAACATTCTTGCCACAGCTCGACGCATGGAGCGCATCCACAGGAGGGAGTCCCGCCAGAAGAGACCGTATGCATTAGTACCAGCTCGAGCACCACACGGGGAGCCTACAAAGCGACCCCAGATAAATCCACCCCAGAGAGTAGCATTACGAGCCCCATCCCTTCCTACTTGTCACTACTGTGGCAAGGTAGGCCATATTGAGAGAGAGTGCAGATGCAAATTGCGATTATGTTTAGCTTGCAGATCCAGTCAGCATTCAGTCAGGGATTGCCCTGAGCGCCAGGGAGGAACATCAATGGTTCACCGACTAGCTTTACCAGCACCGGAGCTAGTCCAACAGCCACATCGACCAGCTTATCCAGCACCAGGAGCATCACAGACGGAAGATGGAGGATTCAGACCACCAACATCGGGAGGATATCAACCGAGGCTACCCTTGGCACCACAGGCAACATTCTTCCAGCAGGCCCAGCAACAACAGAGGCACCACCACAGGGACGTGGATAGGCTTTTACGATGACAGTGGAAGAGGCACAGACTCGAGGAGTAGTAAATATGGGTAAGATTTAGTCTTATCATATCTAGCTATAGTAACGAATATTCCTAGTAATACTTTAGCATGTGCCTGTTAGTTCCATTTCCTAGCCTATACCTAGTATTATGTTAGCATGAGCTTGTTAGTCTATATTAGTAATATGTCAGTGGTACCCAAGTTTTTATAAGTTGTAGTTGATCCTCGCTCTAATCAGACTCCTTTACTCTTGAGTTACTTATCTCTCATTTTCTAAGTAAAAGTTTTTATTACTTTCCTACTGTTCTGCTTGAACAAAACCCTCACCATTCCTCTAAAAAATTTCTTGTTCATGGTCCTTTATCATTTGTGTCATGCTTCAGCAAATGTTATACAACCGCGTCATCTCTTCTGGAGCAAACCTTTCCTGAATGGTTATATTTTATTTTTCTTAATTGTGAGGACGCAATTCTTTTAAGGTGGGTAGATTGTGAGCACCCTAATTTTTACATAGGGTTAGTTCGGTAATTAATAACATTTTTAATATTTATTCGATAATCTAATTAAACTTTGGAAACCAACCACCATGGCTTTAAGATCTAGAGTGCAACACTAGCCTTTCCTTTCCAACCAACCTAGCATGCTCGACTTAGACGAATCAAATTAGGCTCCTACTATGACTATCCTTAACAAATTTGCAATCACATGCCTTATTTTGGCCACACAAATTTTGTGATATAATTACGAGAAAACGATGATTAATTAACCCTTTTGTCGTGGCGTATGATTTTAACATGCCACACCAACCCATTGCTTCCAACTAAATCAATGCTATGAGCTTAACTGGTCCTATTACGCACATGACACTCGAGTTACGTTATTCGAACCTCCTGCATGCTTCCAATATAATATTAAGTAGAAAATATAATTTATGGATTTATTTAATTATTTTAATATTCATTAATATTTAGTAAATACCTTTATAATCAATATAAATTTGGTTGTAATTATTTATTGCAGGAAATATAAATTTTCTAGAATTTTTCCAAGTGACTAACTATGTTTGGAAATTTTCTGTATTTAATTATTGAATAAATAAAACAAAAGAAAAGAAAAAAAATAGAAATTAAACCCAAACCTAAACTCTAAACTACCCAACCGGCGTACAGGAACCATCCCCCCTCCTATATATATCTCATATATATATGTATACATTATAACCTAAAACCCTAACCCACGCCTACACCACTTCCACCATCACCTATGCATACACCACCTCCACCACCCGCCGGAGCCGCCGACTGCCGCAGCCCCGATGACCGCCGCGGCAGCGCAGGAGCGTCGTCGCAGCAATCGCACAACCGACAGCAGCAGCGCACAACCTTGTGGCCCCCCTTCGTGCGAAGCTTCCATCCTCCTCGCTCGTCCGTTTCATGTCCCGTCTTTGCTGGTATGTTCATAACCTAACCCTCTATGATTTCCTTCAATTGAAACGAATTTAGGCACCCGAGTTTAATCGAAAAATCGACCGAAAGTTGGTCAAAAAACTGTTCAACAACAGTTCAAAAATTCAGTCCAAGTACCCCTGTTCATGTCCAATTTTCTACTATCTCGTTAATTATTTTCAAAATATAATTGAAGGAACTTCTTCACAATATAACCAAGATTTTACTGTTTTTTTAGTTTTTATTAGTTTGCTATAATGGTTAAATTATTCTGGTTCCAAAACGACCAAAAACTTTTTTTAAAACACCCAAAATCTTGCAATACGGGGTACGTATAGGATTTTGCGAAACTTGATTTGGATATGCGTGCACACCAGAATCAACGCGTATCCTTCAAAAAGTACCGTATCGGCCTGTTCTGACACTCGTCATAACTTCGTGTGTACTCGTGATTTATAACGAAACTTATGTCATTGGATTCATAGCGTTACGCTGGTCCTGTGACCCAAGTTTGGTTCGATTCTGAGAACGTTGACGAAATATCGTTTCGTGGGCCCCACGGTTCCACATGATGGGCGATTTCATGATCGGCTCATCGAAATCCAGTTCTAGATGTTCCATTGGATTCGTATCATCATTCTGGACTCGTAGATACTAAGTTTGAAAATTTTAGAGAACTTTATCTCCAATATATTTTTCTGTGCGAAGTGAGCCACATGTGGACCCCGCTTTGACCCAAAACCGTCAATTATGACCCTGTGTCCAAATTAGACTTATGGGTAGTCAATCCTAGCTATTTCAAGTATTTGGAGAACATTAGTGATATTTTTTTTAGCATCCGGAGGTATACGTGCAGATTCTACTTTCCCAGGAGTAGTTGACGGAGTTCAAAATCCATGCAAGTATACCTTGCCAAACCTGCAGAGATCCTGTTATATTATTTGCTTGTGTTCTTCCTCTTTATATATACTCTTATGATGTGCTTGTTCAACCTAGGACCGTGAGATATTGCTTAGCGTCCGAATGAAATTTTGGTGTCGACGCCGTACGCGGAGTCGTACAACGTCACCTAAAGAGTTGATTCCACGATCCTATTTTTACTTGCTTGCTTTACCAAGTACACCATACCGAAGGACACTTGACACTATTTCATGTAACATAATCTTTCTTGAGTTATTCATGGTGATTCTGTATAGGCTTACAGGATTCGTGATATGAGACATGCATATTACATATATATTATTATGACTCGTTGTATGAGCTAGAGGTCATGATCTTGCGTGTTATGGACATGATACGTCGTGGACATGAGATATGAGGTTACATTGGGTGGGGAGAGATACGCAAGCTATAGGCTGATTATTTATATATATACTACTGGAGGTGCCTTAGACTCTGTCTCAGATCTTTGGCACATATACTGGAGTCGTGATACTACTTGCTGCTATGGGCTCCCCGACACAGAGCCTGAATACTAGTGATGCTCTCATTTTGTATTTTACTTAGCTGGTTACATAGCTTGCTCTGAGGATCTGTTTTTACTTACTGTATTTTATTTGGCTTGAGTATTTATTGTACCTTGCTATGTCTCCTGAGGACCTGGATCCGGATTATGTCCCCAGGTATAGACGATGAGAGCTATCCCGAGGTTTATGGGACAGGTGCTACTATTGGAGACATATAGGTTACAAAGGACGAGGTTGTTCCGGAGGACTTCTTCTGAGCACACAGTATTCTCACCATTATTTTATTATGCTTAGTGTCCTTAGATATTTAATCTTGTATTGACTTCTGGATATTGTACTTGGATTTATTTCCTTTCTATTTTGATGACGGGTTGTTCCCCGTGACATTATTTTTATTTCTTTGGTTGGATAGATCATTTTATATTATTGTGACTGGACTTATCTCTTTGTGATTTTGTTACTTATTGTGGATGAGATTAGATATATAAAATGTGACAGGTATTCGTAGACCATTTTTTTATGTATTATAGCTTAAGTGCACTCTAACGGGTCCATTAAATTGGGTTTGCCTATTTGAGTTGTGTTGTTGGCCATTGCCACGTGGCTAGTCCCTTGGCATTTTATGACTGGGATGTGACATAGTTTTTGTGGTGGCCCATGCAGGTCTACGAATATATTGCTTTGGTTTCAACAAAGGGACCGAGCAAGCCTACGATTAGGATAATAATAAATTTATAGGATCTCATGCACATGTTGACATGTTCTTGACCTCTATATCAGACTCGAATAAATTCCTTGACTTGCATCATGCTTGATTCAACTGTTCAACCCTACACTGATCCCGACAAAAGAAGAGAAGGCAAAAAAATTCTTTGACGGACTGAGCTTTGAGTTACAAAGAGTGATTGGCACAGTTGTACCTACTTCTTATACGGACATCCTTGCCACAGCTTGACTCATGGAGCGTATCCACAGGAGGGAGTCCAGCCAGAAAAGACCGTACGCATTAGTACCACCTCGAGCACCACACGGGGAGCCTGCAAAGCGACCCCAGATGAATCCACCCCAGATAGTAGCATCACGAGCCCCATCCCTTCCTACTTGTCACTATTGTGGCAAGGTAGGCCATATTGAGAGAGAGTGCAGACGCAAATTAGGATTATGTTTAGCTTGCGGATCTAGTCAGCATTCAGCCAGGGATTCTCCTGAGCGCCGGGGAGAAACATCAAAGACACTCGAGTTATGTTATTCGAATCCCCTGCATGCTCCCAATATAATATTAAGTAAAATTAGAATTTATGGATTTATTTAATTATTTTAATATTCATTAATATTTATTAAATACCTTTATAATTAATATAAATTTGGTTGTAATTATTTATTGGAGGAAATATAAATTTTCTAGAATTTTTCCAAGTGCCTACTATCTTTGAGAATTTTATGTATTTAATTATTGAATAAATAAAAGAAAATAAAAGAAATAGAAATTAAACCCAAACCTAAACTCTAAACTACCCAACTCGCGTACAGGAACCATCCCCCCTCCTATATTTATCCCATATATATATGTATATATTACAACCTAAAACCCTAACCTACGCCTACACCACCTATACCACCTCCACCATCACCCACGCCTACACCACCTCCACCACCCACCGGAGTCGTCGACCGCTGCAGCCCCGACGATCGCCGCCGCAGCGCCGCCGCAGCAACCGCGCGGCCGGCAGCAGCAGCGCACAACCTTGCGGCCCCCCCTTCGTGCGAAGCTTTTGCCCTCCTCGCTCATCCGTTTCATGTCCCGTCTTTGCGGGTATGTTCACAACCTAACCCTCTAGGATTTTCTTCAATTGGAACGAATTTAGGCACCCGGGTTTGATCAAAAAATTGACTAGAAGTTGGCCAAAAAATTGTTCAACAACAGTTCAAAAATTTAGTCCAAGTACCCCTGTTCATGTCTAATTTTCTACCATCTCGTTAATTATTTTTAAAATATAATTGAAGAGACTTCTTCACAATATAACTAAGATTTTTATTGTTCTTTTAGTTTTTATTAGTTTTCTATAATGGTTAAATTATTCTGGTTCCAAATGACCAAAAACTTTTTTAAAACTTCCAAAATCTCGTGATACGGGGTACGGCCCGCCAAACGAGGCAACTTCGTCGTGTGCAAGTTGCATCGGAAGATGGGTAACATAAACACGGACGTGTGAGATTTCGCAAAACTTGATTTCGATGTGCGTGCACACCAGAATCAACGCGTATCCGTCGAAAAGTACCGTATCGGCCTGTTCTGACACTCGTCATAACTTCGTGTGTACTCGTAATTTGTAATAAAACTTATGCCATTGGATTCATAGCGTTACACTGGTCCTGTGACCCAAGTTTGGTTCGATTCTGAGAACGTTGACGAAACGTCGTTTCATGGGCCCCAGGGTTCCACATGATAGGCGATTTCGTGGTCGGCTCATTGGAATCCAGTTCTAGATGTTCCGTTGGGTTCATATCGTTGTTCTGGTCTCGTAGACACTAAGTTTGAAAATTTTGGAGAACTTTGTCTCCAACACATTTTTCGGTGCGAAGTGAGCCACATGTGGACCCCGCTTTGACCCAAAACTGTTAATTCTGTTCATGTGTCCAAATTGGACTTATGGGTAGTCAATCCTAGCTATTTTAAGTATTTGGAGAACATTGGTGATGTTTGTTTCACCATCCGGAGGTGTACGTGCAGATTCTACTTTCTCAGAAGTAGTTGACGGAGTTCAGAATCCAAGCAAGTATACCTTGCCAAACCTGCAGAGATTCGGTTATATTATTTGCTTGTGTTCTTTCTCTTTATATATACTCTTGTGATATGCCTGTTCAACCTAGGACCGTGAGACGTTGCTTAGCGTTCGAACAAGATTCGGGTGTCGACGCCGTACGCGAAGTCGTACAACGTCACCTAGAGAGTTGATTCCATGATCCTATTTTTACGTGCTTGCTTTACCAAGTATGCCATACCGTAGGACACTTGACACTATTCCAGGTGATAGAATCTTTCTTAAGTTATTCATGGTAATTCTGTATAGGCTTATAGGATTTGTGATATGAGACGTGCATATTAAATGGATATTATTATGACTCGTTGTACTAGCTAGAGGTCATAATCTTGCGTATTATAGACATGAGATGTCGTAGACATGAGACATGAGGTTACATTGGGTGGGAAGAGACACACATGCTACAAGCTAATTATTTATATATATAATATTGGAGGTGCCTTAGACTCTGTCTCAGATCTTTGGCACATATACTGGAGTCGTGATACTACTTTCTACTATGGGCTCCCCGACACAGATCCTATTGTGGTCTCAGCCTAAGTACTAGTGATGCTCTCATTTTGCATTTCGTTTAGCTGGTTACATAGCTTGTCCTGAGGATCTGTTTTTACTTACTGTATTTTATTTGGCTTGAGTGTTTATTGTACCTTGCTATGTCCCCTGAGGACCTGGATCCGGATTATGTCCCCAGGTGTAGATGAGGAGAGCTATCCCGAGGTTTACGGGACAGGTGCTACTATTGGAGATGTACAGGTTACAGAGGACGAGGTTGTTCCGGAGGACTTCTCTTGAGCACATAGTATTCTCACCATTCTTTTATTATGCTTAGTGTCCTTAGATATTTGATCTTGTATTGACTTCTGGATATTGTACTTGGATTTATTTTCTTTCCATTTTGAAGATGGGTTGTTCCCCGTGACATTATTTATATTATTTTGGTTGGACAGATTATTTTATATTATTGTGACTGGACTTGTCTCTTTGTGATTTTATTACTTATTGTGGATGAGATTAGATATATAAACTGTGACAGGTATTTGTAGACCATTTTTTATGTATTATAGCTTAAGTGCACTCTAATTGGTCCATTAAATTGGATTTGCCTATTGGAGTTGTGCTACTGGCCATTGCCACATGGCTAGTCCCTTGGTATTTTAGGACTAGGGCATGACAAATATTTTCCAAGACCAATCTTTATTAGCAAGAGTCTTCCTGAAGAAGATAAACAAGCTTTAGTCCAGCTAATAAAGGATCATGTCGATGTCTTCGCCTGGAGTTACAAGGAAATGCCTGGCATGGATCCTCAAATAGCCACACACAAGCTCAATATTCTTTCAAATGCTAAGCCGGTAAAATAGCAACAACGGTGATTCCGTCCGGATATGATGGATGCAATTGAAGCAGAAGTCAAGAAACTCATAGCATGTGGCTTCGTTCGAGAAGAGAAGCATCCCGAATAGGTATCCAATGTCGTCCCAGTTATGAAAAAGAATATGAAGGTCCAGGTTTTCATAGATTATCGAGATCTAAACTCTGCCTGTCCAAAAGATGAGTTTTCTCTCCCCATCACAGACATCATGATCGATAATACACGTGGCTTTGAACGTATGCCCTTTATGGATGGATTCTCGGAATACAACCAAATAAAGATGTCTCCTGATGAGAAAAAATACACCTCTTTACGTACACCACTGGGAGTATACTGCTATATAGGCATGTCCTTCGGCTTGAAGAATACGGGAGCAACGTATCAACGAGCCATGAGTACAATTTTTCAGAAACATTTACGGAAGACAGTAGAATTCTACATGGATGATATTGCTTTCAAGAGTCATCTTAAAGATGATCACCTTCAATATTTGAAGACTGTGTTCGAATTGATGCGCCACCACCAATTAAAGATGAATTCAACTAAATCCTTTTTTGGAGTCTCCGATGGCAAGTTCCTCAGATTTGTTATAACTTACAAGGGTATTCATATTGACCCCGATAAAATCAAAGCAATCCTCAAAATGCGGCCTCCACATAATCTCAAAAAACTTCGTGGTCTGTAAGGCCGTCTGACATACATCAGGAGGTTCATCTCCAATCTCTTGGGATGATGTCGACCCTTCACTCAGTTAATGAAGAAAGGTGTATTCTTTGTCTGGAATGAAGCATGTCAATAAGCATTCAAATACATCAAACAATATCTCATAAATCCACTAGTTCTGGTGTCTCTGATCGTAGGAAAGCTATTTTGGCTGTATGTTCGAGCAATAGATCACTCCCTAGAAGCTCTTCTTGCACAGAAGAGTAACAAAGGCCATGAACAGGCGATCTATTATCTTAGTCACATGATGGTCGGTGCTGAATATCGATACAATCCTATGAAAAAAGAATGCCTCGTCTTAATATTTTCTATTCAAAATATACGACAATAATTGTCGGGTCAAACTATTAATGTGATATCCAGAGTAAATCTCCTCCGGGTATTGATGACCATGCCAAGCACTCTCAATTCTCGGTTAGCTATATGGACAATGCTGCTATCGCCTTATGACATGCTATATGTTTCGCAAAAAGCAGTGAGGAGTCAAGCGCTAGCTGATTTCCTGGCAGCTCATCATGTACCAGAAACTTCCAAACTGTACGATGACATACCAGATGAAGTCTTAGAGTCTAATATGGTAATAGAAGATGACACCTGAAAACTAGTCTTTTATGGCGCATCAAGAATAGGACCCAAAGACAATATAGTAGCTAGAGTGGGCATAGTCCTAGTATCTCCTAACAAACTACTCATTCATCGAGCATATTATCTCAGTGAACCATATTAAAATAATATGGCAGAATATAATGCTCTACTCATTGGTCTCCAATTAGCCGAAGAATTGGACATAGAATATCTTGAAGCCTAAGGAGATTCCAAGCTGATAGTCACTCAAATCAGGGAAGTATATGAGGTTCGGCATTGTAAGCCCCCTGATTTTCAGAAATTTTTAATTTGGATTTTCCTGGAATTTTCCGAATTTTTTTTGTAATTAAACCCTAGGTTTTGGTAATGGAATGATTTTTAATTACTGTTAATTAATATTAAAATATTATAGAAATAATATTTTATGGTGTAAAATGGAAAACTGGACATAGGATAATTTTCTGTGAATTTATTGGACTCCAGAAACATTTTTAAAGCCCTAAAAACTATTTATAAAATAAACCAATTTAAACCGAGAAATAAACCGGGTTTATTTAAAATAAACCAAACCTGGCTGAACCAAACCGAACCGCTACCCTGAACCGAACCAACCCAGTTTAACGGGTCGGGTCGGGTCGGATCCGAGTCAAACCCGACCCGGACCCGAAACCCAAACTGAATCCAAATCGGATTCACTGTTCCTATAAGCTATTTAACCCCGACGCCGCCTACCGGAACCCTAATTCCCCACTTTTCCTCCTCCTCGCTCCACCGCCGAAATCCCTCGCCATCACTCTCTCCTCCTCCGCCCGGACACCCCCGCAGCAGCCCGACCATCGGCCACCCCTCGTCCACCCCGCAGACCCGTCTTCGATCAACTCTCTCCTCCTCTCCACCTCCCTACCGTTCCCGACGAACATCCCCCTCGCCTCCGCCCTAGCCTCGCTGCCACCGCCCTTTCCCCTGTCGATCTCCTCTGCCTCCAGCCACCACGGAGCACCACCACCCTCCGCTCTCAGCCCTCTCCCCAACCAGCAGCCTCCTATCTCCGGCTCCACCCCAGCCGTCGATCCCCCTTCCTCCTCCTCTAAACGAACCAACCCGCCGCCTTCCACCTAAACCGTAGCCGCCTCACCTCGAACCCGGACGCCTAACTCCCCGCTCCGGCGGCTGTGCCACTTTCCCCCATCCGACCTCTACTGGCAGACTTCACCACCGAAAACAGTCTTCACGGAGCCCTGTTCAGGTAACGTTTCCTCTCTTCTCGCTGATCCAATTTCTATTCCGTCAGTTGCATCGCGTAGCCTGTATAACCCTCTCGGTGCCCGTGTAAACTGCTCGGTGCATCGGGTCCTGTGGTGATCGCGAACCGCGATCCAAAAACAGGAAAAATAATACCCTATTTTACCCCGGAACCGAGTACGCCCCGCCAAACGGGACGACTTGGTCGCGTGCTGTCTTTACCGATACATGCGCGTCGTTGATACGGATGTGCGTGATTTCGCAGAAGTTGATTTGGATGTGCGTGCACACCGGAATCAACGCGTATCCGCCGACAACGCCCCATATTCGCCCATTCTGGAATACGTCGTAACTTCGTGTACACACGTCGGATCGAGACGAAACTTGCACCATCGGACTCGTAGCAATACGCTGGTCCTGTGACCCAAGTTTGGTCCGATTCTGAGAACATTGACAAAATCGCGTATCGTGGGCCCCACCGGCTCCACTTGACAGGCGATTTTGTGATCGGCTCATCGGAATCCAATTCTGGAAGTTCCATTGGGTTCGTATCATTGTTCCTGGCTTGTTGATACTAAGTTGGACGAATTTGGAGACCTTTGACCCATACACATTTTTTGGTGCAAAGTGGCCCACATGTGGACCCCGCTTTGACCCGAAAATATCATTTTTGCCCTTGTGTCCAAATTGGACTCAAGGACAGGCGTTTCTAGCTATTTGATATTTTCTGAATCTAATGGTGATGTTTATTTCAGCAACCGGATTAGTACCTACAAATCACACTGAGATCAGAGCTAGAATTGGAGCCAGAACCCCAAGCAAGTGTACCTTGCCAAAACTTACAGTTCTTGTTACTTATTTCCTTGGCTTATATATATATATATATATTGTGTACATGCTTGACCTAGGACCGTGTGACTTACTTAGCGTCCGATTAATAGTCGGGTGCCAACACCGTACGCGACGTTGTGTATTGTCATCTAGACATGGATACCGAGACCCCATATTTCTCGTACTTGTCTTATCAAGTACATGATAACCCAGGACACTTGATACTATTCATGAGACAGAATCTTCCTGAGATATTTATGGTGATTCTGTGTAGGATACAGGTTTTATGACATAGACATTATATTCCTAGACATTATATGACTTGCTGCATTAGATATGATCTTGCGTGAGATGGACATGGGGCCTCATGGACATGAGACGTATGATTACATTGGGTGGGGAGAGACACACAGGCTACAGGTTGACTATATTGTGCCGGCATCTCAGTCTCTCGCCGAGCTAGACGACCACATGATATCACTGCTACCGGCTCCCCGACACAGAGCTTATAGTGGTTTCAGCCTGAGTTCTAGTGCTGCTCTCATCTTGCATATCACTTAGCTGGTTATTTAGTGTTCCCCTATTGTTTCATTTATTGTTGGAGAGACACACAGGCTACAGGTTGACTATATTGTGCCGGCGTCTAAGTCTCTCTCTGAGCTAGACAACCACATGATATCACTGCTACCGGCTCCCCGACACAGAGCTTGTAGTAGTCTCAGCCTGAGTACTGGTGATATTTTCACTTGTATTTCACATAGATGGTTATATATTTACCATATTTATTTTATTGACTATTTTACTGCATTATTATGGCTTGTATTATCTGTACCTTGCTATGTCCCCTGAGGACCTGGATCCGGATTATGTCCCCAAGATTAGCAGAGGAGATCCACCCAGAGTTATACAGTACAGGAGCATTAGCAGGAGCAGAAGCAGGAACAGGAGCAGTTACTGGAGCAGTACCAGATCCAGTAGACGAGTGATCACCGAGCTTATCTTCTGAGTATATACTGTTCCATACTCAGTATTTGCTGTAGTTATCTTTATTCTTGTATCTTGACAGTTGTATCAAACTTGTTTCGGGTTATTTCCCGAGTTTATATTTTATTAAGATTGATCTTGCTTATTGATTCTGATATTGTTGTATTCATATTTGTGGATGAGATTACTATATCTAGACCCTTATTATTGTACTACAGCTTAAGTACGCCCTGGTGGATCCATTAAATTGGGTTTGTCCCTCAGTGTGTGTTGCTGGCCATTATCACGCGTCCGGTCCCTCGGTATTTTGGGACTGGGGCGTGACATGGTTTTTGTGGTGGCCCATGCAGGTCTACGACTAAATTGTTCGGTTTCAACTTAGGGACCGAGCAAGCCTGTAATAAGAATAGGATAAGTTTTTAGGATCTCATCCACTTGCTTGAAACGATCTTGATATCTATATCGGATTCGAATTAAATTATTGACTTGCATCCTACCTTGATTCCTGTACGCCTCTTATTGTTTATTTTGGTTGCAGAGTTATGGATTCACGAGCAAATGATGAGACTCCTGCAACATCACCATGGGATGCTTTGGTAACCAATGAAGAGAAAGTAACACCAGTAGAAGAAGGTCAATCCGCTCAACAACGTAGTCAAGCAAATCATGCCTCGAGAATTCAGCAAGATGACGTTCCACCATCGACGCACTTTACTCCACAAATGCCCATATTTCCACAAGGGCAGGCCATGGACGGGCAGCAGATGTTTCAATGATTTATGCAATAATGCAAGCTCAACAAGAGGCTTTGAGTCGCAGCCTAGTAACCGCACTAGAGCAGGCGAATCTACCAGCACGATGACCAACGACGGGCTCTATTTCTGATTTCCGCCAGCTGAAGCCCCATACCTTCTCAGGCAAAGAGGAGCCCACAGAAGTTCATGAGTGGCTCACCAACACTCAACATCAATTAGAAGCAGCCGAGCTTCCAAAGGAACGTTGGATGACTGCCGTCAGAATGCAGTTAACGGATAATGCACATCACTGGTGGCTATCCGAGGAGACACGGCTCGGACCAGACCGAGTCACTTGGGAAGAGTTTTCCAGACTCTTTTTGGAGATGTACATACCAGCCATCGCTCGATCAGAACTTCGTGACAAGTTTAATCGTCTCATTCAAGACAGTATGACAGTAGAAGAATACAACGCAGAATTTATTCGTTTGAGTCGCTTTGCCCTAACCTTGATTTCGACAGAAGAAGAGAAGGCTGAGAAGTTCTTCGACGGATTAAACATTGAGCTACAGAAACTAATTGGATCCGTTGCACCTATATCTTACTCAGACGTCCTTGCTGTAGCCCGACGCATGGAGCGTGTCATCAGGAGAGAGGCCAGTCTGAAGCGATCATCCACATCAGCACTAGCCGGAGCACCACAGGAAGAAGCTACAAAGAGACCTCACATGCACCAGCCACCAGGAGCATCCCTACAGGAACTACCTATCTGTCAATATTGTCGCAAGCGAGGCCATATTGAGGACGAGTGCAGACGAAAAAGGAAAGTATGTTTAGCTTGCGGATCCAGTCAGCATTCATTGAGGGAATGCCCTGAGCGTCGAGAAAGAGCAACAATGGTTAACCAACAAGCTTTACCAGTACCGAGGCCAGCCTATCCAGCATTGGGAGCACCGCAAACGAAAGATGAAGGAGTCCTACCACCAGGCCAAGGAGGGTATCAGCCGAGGCCACCTTTGATACCACAAGCAGCACTCTTCCAGCAGGCCCAACAGCAGCAGAGGAATCGATTGTAAGGACATGGAAAAGCCCTGACGATGACTTTGGAGGATGCGCAGATTCATGGAGTAGCTAGTACGCGTAAGTTTTTATAGTTATTCGTTTCTAGTATTGTTTTAGCTCGTGCCCGTTGGTTCGTGACATCAGCCTTAACCTAGTAATTTCGAACTTGCTATAATCAATAACCTAGTATATTTTATATGTGATAACCTAGTTTTTTAAAAACTGTAGTCTTCTAGATCTTCTTCATACGGGAGATTGCATAACTTCTAATGCTTAGAGAAATGATTTTCCCTTATTCTTACACCCTCAACCTTGATTTTCCTTGATCATGCTGTGCTTCGAATAGTGTTACAGCCGTGTCATCTCTGTTGACCAATTATTCTTTGATTGCAAGGATGCAATCCTCTTAATGGGGTAGATTGTAAGCCCCTTGATTTTCAGAAATTTTTAATTTGGATTTTCCTGGAATTTTCCGGAATTTTTCTGTAATTAAACCCTAGGTTTTAGTAATTGAATGATTTTTACTTGCTATTAATTAATATTAAAATATTATGAAAATAATATTTTATGGTGTAAAATGGAAAATTGGACATAGGGTAATTTTTTATGAATTTATTGGACTCTAGAAATATTTTTAAAGCCCTAAAAACTATTTATAAAATAAACTAATTTAAACCTAGAAATAAACTGGGTTTATTTAAAATAAACCAAACCTAGCTGAACCAAACCGAACCGCTACCCTGAACCGAACCAACCCAGTTTAACGGGTCGGGTCGGGTCGGGTCGGATCCGAGTCAAACCCGACCCGGACCCGAAACCCAAACTGAATCCAATCGGATTCACTGTTCCTATAAGCTATTTAACCCCGACGCCGCCTACCGGAACCCTAATTCCCCACTTTTCCTCCTTCTCGCTCCGCCACCGGAATCCCTCACCATCACTCTCTCCTCCTCCGCCCGGACACCCCCGCAGCAGCCCGACCATCGGCCACCCCTCGTCACCCCCGCAGACCCGTCTCCGATCAACTCTCTCCTCCTCTCCACCTCCCTACCATTCCCGACGAACATCCCCCTTGCCTCCGCCCTAGCCTCACTGCCACCGCCCTTTCCCTTGTCGATCTCCTCCGCCTCCAGCCACCACGGAGCACCACCACCCTCCGCTCTCAGCCCTCTCCCCAACCAGCAGCCTCCCATCTCCGGCTCCACCCCAGTCGTCGATCCCCCTTCCTCCTCCTCCTCTAAATGAACCAACCCGCCGCCTCCCTCCTAAACCCTAGCCGCCTCACCTCGAACCCCGACGCCTAACTCCCCGCTCCGGTGGCTGTGCCACTTTCCCCCATCCGACCTCCACTATCAGACTTCACCACCACCACCACATCAACCGACTCCGAGCTCCACCTGCCTGCGACCCAACACAGCAGCTCCCCGACCCGCTGACCTAGCCCCGGATATGGCAAACCCTAGCCTGGACACGGTAGTGCAGGACACAGTGGACATGAGCACATCAAACCCTAGTACTGTGGACACAGAGACTCGGACACATCCAGGACACGAAGGAGACACTCGGACCCAGGAAATCAGTCTTCAAGGAGCCCTGTTCAGGTAGCGTTTTCTCTCTTCCCGTAATTCTGTTTTCGATTCCGTCAGTTGCGTCGCGTAGACTGTATGACCCTCTCGGTGCCCGTGCAACCCGCTTGGTGCATCGTGTCTTGTGGTGATCGCGAACTGCGATCCAAAAACAGGAAAAACAACGCTCGATTTTACCCCGGAACTGAGTAGTCCCGCCAAACGGGACGACTTGGTTGCACGCAGTCTTTACCGAAACGTGCGCGTCGTTGATACGGACGTGTGGGATTTCACAGAAGTTGATTTGGATGTGCGTGCACACCGAAATCAACGCGTATCCGCCGACAACGTTCCGTATCCGCCTATTCTGGAACACGCTGTAACTTTGTGTACACAAGTCAGAACGAGACAAAACTTGTGCCATCGGACTCATAGCAATACACTGGTCCTGTGACCCAAGTTTGGTCCGATTCTGAGAACGTTGACAAAATCGCGTATCGTGGGTCCCACCGGCTCCACTTGACGAGCGATTTTGTGATCGGCTCATCGGAATCCAATTCTGGAAGTTCTGTTGGGTTCGTATCATTGTTCCTGACTTGTTGATACTAAGTTGGATAAATTTGGAGACCTTTGACCCAGACACGTTTTTTGGGTACAAAGTGACCCACATGTGGACCCCGCTTTGACCCAGAAATTTCATTTTTGCCCTTGTGTCCAAATTGGACTCAAGGACAGACGTTTCTAGCTATTTGATATTTTATGAATCTAATGGTGATGTTTACTTCAGCAACCGGAGTAGTACCTGCAAATCACACTGAGATCAGAGCTACAATTGGAGCCAGAACCCCAGGCAAGTGTACCTTGCCAAAACTTGCAGTTCTTGTTACTTATTTTCTTGGCTTATATATATATATATATATATATATATATATTGTGTACATGCTTGACTTAGGACCGTGTGACTTACTTAGCGTCCGATTAATAGTCGGGTGCCAACACCGTACGCGACGTTATGTATTGTCATCTAGACATGGATACCGATACCCCATATTTCTTGTACTTGTCTTATCAAGTACATGATAACCCAGGACACTTGACACTATTTATGAGACAGAATCTTCCTGAGATATTTATGGTGATTCTGTATAGGATACAGGTTTTATGACATAGACATTATATTCCTAGACATTATATGACTTGCTGCATTAGATATGATCTTGCGTGAGATGGACATGGGGCCTCGTGGACATGAGACGTATGATTACATTGGGTGGGGAGAGACACACAGGCTACAGGTTGACTATATTGTGTCGGCGTCTTAATCTCTCGCCGAGCTAGACGACCACATGATATCACTGCTACCGGCTCCCCGATACAGAGCTTATAGTGGTTTCAGCCTGAGTTCTAGTGCTGCTCTCATCTTGCATATCACTTAGCTGGTTATTTAGTGTTCCCCTATTGTTTCATTTATTGCTGGAGAGACACACAGGCTACAGGTTGACTATATTGTGCTGGCGTCTCAGTCTCTCTCTGAGCTAGACAACCACATGATATCACTGCTACCGGCTCCCCGACACAGGGCTTGTAGTAGTCTCAGCCTGAGTACTGGTGATGTTTTTACTTGTATTTCACATAGATGGTTACATATTTACCATATTTATTTCATTGACTATTTTACTGCATTATTATGGCTTGTATTATCTGTACCTTGCTATGTCCCCTGAGGACCTGGATCCGGATTATGTCCCCAGGATTAGCAGAGGAGATCCACCCAGAGTTATACAGTACAGGAGCATTAGCAGGAGCAGTTACTGGAGCAGTACCAGATCCATTAGACGAGTGATCACCGAGCTTATCTTCTGAGTATATATTGTTCCATACTCAGTATTTGCTGTAGTTATATTTATTCTTGTATCTTGACAGTTGTATCAAACTTGTTATCGGGTTATTTCCCGAGTTTATATTTTATTGAGATTGATCTTGCTTATTGATTCTGATATTGTTGTATTCATATCTGTGGATGAGATTAGTATATCTAGACCCTTATTGTTGTACTATAGCTTAAGTACGCCCTGGTGGATCCATTAAATTGGGTTTGTCCATCAGTGTATGCTGCTGGCCATTATCACGCGTCCGGTCCCTCGGTATTTTGGGACTGGGGCATGACAGGCATGAAGACCTCATACCTTATTATCAAGCGACAATCGAACTAGCTTTTACTTTCAAAAGATTCTTCATTGAACATGTGCCTCGGTTACAGAATATGGAAGCAGATGCTTTAGCCGGCCTAACATCATCATTGGTCGTTCCCCTAAAGAGACAACACTCAATTATGCTAACAGGTCGATACTTATTCTGTACCAAAAATAATCTGCACATTGAATATAGTTATGTCATAAATTCAACCTCCATGGATAAAGATTGGAGAGACCCTTTTATAAACTATGCTGCTTATGAGATTCTTTCAGAAGATCCAAAATAAGCCATTTCTATTACAAGACGCTCACTCCGATTCTACTATGACACATCATCCAAAATATTATATCATCATTATTATCAGGGATTACTGCTACGTTGTCTTTCCAACCCTGAAGCAAGATAATCACTCCGTGAAGCTCATAATGGCATCTATGGAGCACATCAGCTATGTCCTAAATTATAAGACCGCCTCAGAAGAATGGATTATTTTTGGCCCACCATGTTGGCAGATGCCGTAGATTACGCTCTTAAATATAGATCTTGTCAAATACATGCTAATTTTATCTACCAACTAACAAAGTTCTTACACCCTACAGCTGCCTACTGGCCTTTTAAAGCCTGGAAAATAGATATTATTGGTCTAATCAGCCCTTCTTCTTCTAGAGGATATCGATTAATACTTGCAATAATCGATTACTTCTCCAAATGGGCAGAAGCAGTCCCACTCATCAAAGTAAAAACGTCTAACATAATTAGCTTCGTCAAACACCATGTTATCTATCGTTTCGGTGTTCCCCGGAGGATAATACAAGACAATGGGCCACAATTCGCCAGTCAAGCATTTTATCGATTCTGTGACAAGATCGAATCCAGAATGTAGCATCTATGACCTGTAATCTAGTAGCCAATGGTTTAGTAGAAGCCTTCAACAAGACCATAATCAAATTCCTTAAAAAGTTTGTCTCATCCAACAAACGCGATTGGAATGAGAAGCTTGGAGAATTTGTATGGGCTTATCGTACAGTAGTTCAAAATCCAACTGGTTATACACCATTCTCTCTGATATACAGATGTTAAGAAATTATTTTGCTCAAAATTCAGATATCTTCTCTCAGACTAGCTATTGCTAATGAGCTAACAGTAGAGAATAATGATCGATTATGCCTGTAAGAATTAGAAGCATTGGATGAAAAGCGCATGTATGCTTAACAGCGTATTGAGCTATATCAAGCACGCATTTTCAGAAATATTAATCAAAAAGTCAAGAAAAGAATATTCTGGGTCGATAAAATATTCTTGATCGGTGAATTATTTCTTACAGTAAGGAGACCTATGATCACAACTCATAAGAGCAAAGGCAAATTCTAATCTAAATAGGAAGGTCCTTATGTGGTGGAGACAACATTCTCCAACGAAGCCTACAGGCTCGCTAAGCCTAATAGAGATTTGATAATGATGCCTATCAATGGAAAATTTCTCAAAAAGTATTATGTCTAGGCATGTCACTACCACGTTTCGGAAACAGGGGTATTTTTGACTTTTTATAATATTTAATATTGTGGTAGTTACAATTAATTAATTGCATGATAGTGTATTTGATTTTAAAATAATTATGAGTGATGTGTAATTTTCGCATAAATAAAATATATTTCCACTTATGTACATACAGTTATACCTATTTTGTATATACTTTGGAATAACTATATATATGTATTATATTTGATTATTAATAATATGTTTAATTGGTGAATGCACTCGATAACCCTAGTTGACTAGTGCCATACCTGGCACGGCCCTGAATTCAGTGTTTTTAGACCGTGTGTTAGGGTAGCACCTGATACAAGTAATATTGTGATATGTTTATAGGACTGTTGCTTCGCCCAGGGGATACTCTGGAACAGGACATCAATAAATACCAGCTGAGGACCCAAGGCAAGTACATTCTCTGATAATTTCCAATTTCTTGATAATTTCTATAAGTTCAATAATCTTGAAATGTTACAACTGAATCTTGACACTGTGCTACACGGACTAGTATAGCTTGGATCTGCAGTCATGAGATGTTACATTGATTATCGTATTGATATTATACACGACATGTATATTAGACATCGTACATGATAGACTGGACTTGCTCGTGTATCGTGACGTGTCATGGTTGGATCCACAGTACTAGTTGGGGGCGGGGAAGTAGTTAGTAAGAAATGTGATCATAACCTCTTATTGTAGTATAGAACAATGTAAGTGTTAATCATGCTCTTCACCCATGATTAGCCAGGCCCTATAGCTATCGTACATGTTCCCAAGCCGATCATATTTTGAAACTACTATTTCAAACACTTAGAATAGATTACAGTTCCCTATTTAAATCATATACTTCATTACCCGTATATGATACTGTTCCTTGTTCTTTTCATTTTCATACATGCACTGACTATATCATATTGCCTATTGCCTGTCTCTTTACATTGCCTGTCTCTTTTTAATTGCCATTGCATTTATTTCACTGTCTTCTCAGTAGCTAGCATCACATGTTTATTGCTTTATAGTCCTTATCAATTAAATGGAACTGTTATTTGAGATTTGTACTTTGCTCCTTCCTGACTGGAAATATTTTTCCAGACTATGCCTTAGAGGATCGGTAGCCAACACTTTATGGACCATATGGTAAGTAGCTGCAGACTTGGTAGTCTAGTTGTGATTCCGGAAGGTCTAGCCGGAAATTACTATTTTTAGTTAGTTCTTTAAGTAGACTATTTGGTACCGGATTTGTCTCCGGCATTTTGATGAGACTTGGATATTTGTTGAGTTAGATTACATTCTGGACTTGTGTTGTATTTAATTTTTGTTCGATATCTTATCGTGCTATAATCCTGTGATTGAGTATGTGTCCATTTTATTGTGTCATCTGTGCCTCCTTATGGAGATTTGATGCTTGTGTGAGATTGGCTAGATAGTACCAAGACCTTGACAGCGTTCTACCGCCGATGCTGCGGCGTAGGCTGGACGTACCCACGCACTCGTGCCCCTAAACCGGGTGCGGGTCGTGACACATTTTTAGTGGTGGCCCATGCAGGTCAGACTTCGAGAGTTGTGCGATGTCGTGGTAGTGTGGCATCTTTGTTACACTACTGCATACCTGTGATAGGATCTAGGACATAGGATACTAGGACGTGAGCGAATACTCAATCACAATTCCTTGAGAGATTCCTGGGATGACCCCTGAGAATCTTGTTAAATTTTCCAATTTAAAAATTGTTCCCTTGTTCCGTCCATTCTCACTTGTTGATTGTTGATTAGTTATTAAATTAGGATTTTGGTTTCATAGTAGGGTTTTATTTCATATCAAGATGAATTTGCAGACTGATTTATGGTATTATCTGATGACGCATGACGATGAGGACAGCGAGGAAGATTAACATTAGAGCTATTGGACTGCAGAAGGTGGATTTAAATCTTTAATTGAAGATTAAAAAAATAAATTATAAATTTTTAAATTTTTAGAAGTTGAGATGTTATTAAAAGATTTATTTTGAGGAATTCAGATTCGATTCAATGAACCTAGACAAGTCTGTAAGGATTTTGTGATTAAGTTTTCATTTCAGTATTTAAAAATTAACCTTTGAGGAAGGTATATGCATGTTACTATAAAATTTATTCAAGGAGTTATTTTGAGGAATTTTATTTTGAGGATAAAATTTTATAGGGGGAGAGATATATTAGTATATAAGATGCATGTGTAAGGATATGTTGGCTTGAGCATGATTGAGATTTCACTGCCAACTGGCTTAGGTGTTCATCTAGGATTGTATTAGGAAGAGCAGTACTTAGTATGATGTGTTGTATTTGATATGCACTTGAGTGATAAGGATAACTAGTATCAGCGATTGCAGTAGGTAAGAAAGCTAGCAATGAGTGTGCTTATAGTAGAACTGTGGTACCTAGGGGATATATGTATCAGACCATGGATGTATCTTTGACCTGTGCAATCACAACTAGGAATATTTATTTCCAATCTTTTACCTTGAATGTTGCTCTTTAGAACTGTACTGTCCTTCCTTGATGATATCGCATTTTTGCCTTAATTGATTCTTTGGGATCTGTCTTCAGGATGTCGCCGCAGACACGGTCTATGAGAGCGGGAAGATCAGCTTTAGAGGGGCCTGCCACCTCTCCACCTGAGAGACATACAACCGTAGTTCCTCCTACATCTCCGATGCACGTAGGAGTATCTGCACTTTTCGGGGATCCCACTCCCCCACCTGTTCAGAAGATTGCCGCAGCTGTGACGGATAACCTTCCTCCTCCACCGACTCCGATTCCCGGAGGTTTGCCCATTGGCGGGACACAGATGTTTACCTTGATCCAGGGCATGGTAGATGCCCAGAGAGTGACGGCAGATGCTCAGCGAGTTCAAGCTGAGGCTCAGAGGGTGCAAGCAGAAGCGCACCAGGCACAAACCGAGCTGATGAGAGAGAACATGGAGAATGCTCATCAGGTGACTCTCCAAGCTTTGGAGAGAGTAGCACAGTACCAGCAGTTTCCTGGCCAACAGCAGCAGAGATCAGGCACTATAGTGGATTTTAAGAGGATGATGCCTCGAGAGTTCAAAGGCACTGAAGGGATACTCTACGCTGACAACTGGCTAGAGGATATAGAGAGGAGCCTGCGATTGACCCAGATTCCGGAGAACTTGCAGTTAGAAGCCGCTGGCAGTCAGATGTTCGATATCGCACTCACGTGGTATCGCACGGAGCCGAGAATTACTGCGCCAGGACTTACTTGGGAAACCTTCAAGGAGCTCTTCAAGGAGAAGTTCTTTCCCGACGTGGCATTGGGAACCTTGGAAAGTCAGTTTCATGACTTGGTTCAAGGAAACATGTCGGTCGACGAGTACGCTGCAGAATTCTGTAGATTGAGCCGTTTTGCATCGTCTATGATTCGGGACCCAGGAGATCGAGCCCAAAAATTTAGAAAGGGGCTGACGAGAGAGATTAGGTCGCGCACTTCTGGTCGTCGTACCGCTACCTTTGAGGCTATCTTGATGGATGCTCAGATTGCAGAAGAGGATCTGGATCTCAGGCCTAAGAGGAGTCACAATACTTTTGGAGATACGAATGGTAGCACAGGACCAGCCAAGCATCCCCGTATTCAGCACCAACAGCAGTACCAAGTACCATTTCATATTCAGCAACAACCATGGATATCTCAGCATCCACCGCAGTACCTGGCACCAGTTCCTATCCAACAACATCCAAGGGCGTATCAGTATCAACAACAGTACCAGGCACCAGTCCATGTTCAGCAGAATCAACAACCGCCTCCAAGAGAGACACGGCAGACTTGTCATTTCTGTAAGAAGCCAGGTCATCTTTGGGAGAGCTGTAGAACGAGGCTAGGACTTTGTTTGCACTACGGTGCTGCGGGACATCGAGTAAGGGATTGTCTTCTAGCCCCTTATCTTCCCGGCCAGCGCGCAGCTTCAGATTATAGAGACCCAGTTAGGCTACCTGTGGAACCGTATATTGCTCAGCACCCGCGAAGGGAACCACCCCAGCAGGGCGGGGCATTTGCGATGACGGTCGAGGAGACCGATACTACAGGTAATGTGTTAGCAGGTTCTGTTCTTTCCTTCCTTCTGTTCCTATCTACTTGATTGATTGATTGATACCTTAGTACCGTAGCTTGTATGCATGATTTTTTGTTATAATGTAGTTAGTAGTACCCCTGATATAGAGACTGCAATACCATGACAAAAGACACCATGACCGTACATATTCCCCTTAGATTGCATGTTGTATGATTGTAGGAAGATTTCTTAGACCATGATTATTGGGGTTTAACCATGACAAAGATTCATGAAGGAGTTATGGCTTGACAAGAGAGACAAGATGATTAAGATTCGAGGATAACCATTGATTTAAATACAGGGTTAAGAAATTAACATTTGCATAATTGGTGGTTTATTAATTCCAGGAAGATTATGACAAGTTTAAATTGGTTATTAAAATTAGAAATTTTGGGAGATTTATCAATATATTTATTTTATTGCAAGTTATGAATTTTAGAATTTTATATGGGATGTTGCAATTAGAGAATCTTCAAATATCGCATTGTTGAGTATTTTGAGGAAAGAGGAAATCGAGAAATAAAATTAAGATGGATAAATGTTTAAATTCAAACTTTGTGGGACGAGGTTACATTTTATATTTGTGCATTGATAAAAATCAAATTAGAGGAGTGGATATTAAATTCCGAGTATTGAATTATTAACTAAAAAATTTCGAAAATTTTTTGATAAAAAATGGACTTTGATTTTTATTCCAAGGATTTTTCAGGAATGCAATAATTTCAAAATCTTTGAAAATTGTGAAAATACATTGTGGATTATTACCTGATTTCGTGGTTGATGAATTTAAATTTTGAGGGAAATAATAATGTGTATGAATAAATGCTACTTTGAGGATTTTAAATTTCGAGGACGAAATTCTTTTAAGGAGGGTAGACTTGTCACTACCACGTTCCGGAAACAGGGGTATTTTTGACTTTTTATAATATTTAATATTATGGTAGTTACAATTAATTAATTGCATGATAGTGTATTTAATTTTAAAATAATTATGAGTGATGTGTAATTTTCGCATAAATAAAATATATTTCCACTTATGTACATACAGTTTTACCTATTTTGTATATACTTTGGAATAACTATATATATGTATTATATTTGATTATTAATAATACGTTTAATTGGTGAATGCACTCGATAACCCTAGTTGACTAGTGCCATACCTGGCACGGCCCTGAATTCAGTGTTTTTAGACCGTGTGTTAGGGTAGCACCTGATACAAGTAATATTGTGATATGTTTATAGGACTGTTGCTTCGCCCAGGGGATACTCTGGAACAGGACATCAATAAATACCAGCTAAGGACCCAAGGCAAGTACATTCTCTGATAATTTCCAATTTCTTGATAATTTCTATAAGTTCAATAATCTTGAAATGTTACAACTGAATCTTGACACTGTGCTACACGGACTAGTATAGCTTGGATCTGCAGTCATGAGATATTATATTGATTATCGTATTGATATTGTACACGACATGTATATTAGACATCGTACATGATAGACTGGACTTGCTCGTGTATCGTGACGTGTCATGGTTGGATCCACAGTACTAGTTGGGGGCGGGGAAGTAGTTAGTAAGAAATGTGATCATAACCTCTTATTGTAGTATAGAACAATGTAAGTGTTAATCATGCTCTTCACCCATGATTAGCCAAGCCCTATAGCTATCGTACATGTTCTCAAGCCGATCATATTTTGAAACTACTATTTCAAACACTTAGAATAGATTACAGTTCCCTATTTAAATCATATACTTCATTACCCGTATATGATACTGTTCCTTGTTCTTTTCATTTTCATACATGCACTGACTATATCATATTGCCTATTGCCTGTCTCTTTACATTGCCTGACTCTTTTTAATTGCCATTGCATTTATTTCACTGTCTTCTCAGTAGCTAGCATCACATGTTTATTGCTTTATAGTCCTTATCAATTAAATGGAACTGTTATTTGAGATTTGTACTTTGCTCCTTCCTGACTGGAAATATTTTTCCAGACTATGCCTTAGAGGATCGGTAGCCAACACTTTATGGACCATATGGTGAGTAGCTGCAGACTTGGTAGTCTACTTGTGATTCCGGAAGGTCTAGCCGGAAATTACTATTTTTAGTTAGTTCTTTAAGTAGACTATTTGGTACCGGATTTGTCTCCGGCATTTTGATGAGACTTGGATATTTGTTGAGTTAGATTACATTCTGGACTTGTGTTGTATTTAATTTTTGTTCGATATCTTATCGTGCTATAATCCTGTGATTGAGTATGTGTCCATTTTATTGTGTCATCTGTGCCTCCTTATGGAGATTTGATGCTTGTGTGAGATTGGCTAGATAGTACCAAGACCTTGACAGCGTTCTACCGCCGATGCTGCGGCGTAGGCTGGACGTACCCACGCACTCGTGCCCCTAAACCGGGTGCGGGTCGTGACAAAGCACGACATATTCTATTCCATCTCCAGCAGAGTAAAATAAGATCTACAACAAGTATATTTTTCCAATCCCCAGCAACTTGTAGCCTACACGGTATCTTAAACTATTAATTATATTTATTCTTGAATAATACATGGATAATGGGTCCTCAAAGTTTTTCAGTGGGACAATCCTCATATCCAACAAAACACACTCGTTGAGATCATCTAAACGATTCTCTCTAACAAAAATATCCTATTATTAAAGCCCAGTTGTTTTAAGGATATCCTATTCTTGATCCCGAGTTGGGTTACGAATAATCTCACATATTTCTTTACCAGTCATTAGGTGTAATATGATACATGTACATATTACCTCTAAATCATATTCCATTTATTATCCCTAACAGAGAAGATAATAGTTCTCCCTTGAACTACTCTTTCTTTTTTTCTCCAACGAAGTAAACTAGCGAGCTATCACGCCCATATCACCTCTGATAGTATTGCATCCTGTAAAAAATTCATTTATACTCAACATGAGTATGCCACGGGTGACAAATTCACATAATCCCCCACTAAATTATATTTTTCCATTTTCATGTTACATTTGAGCAGATATATTTGGTGGGATCCCGTTCGAAAATATATCACGTCCACATTACCTCTGATCTTGTTTCACTCTAATCTATTATTTGTATCTAATATCATATACACAATAAATAAATAGGTCCACAACAAATAATTATTATTCGAAAAGCTAAGTTTTAATTTATTTTATTGAAAACTTACAAGAAAATAAAATAAGGAAAAGCATAAGGTAAATTTTACTCAGGTGGAGTAGAAAGATCAAGGAGGAACTATGTCAGTCGAGCTAGTTGCTGGTCTTTATTCAATGTCGCTCTTCTACGTGTTGCGGGCATTCTCTAATTATCTATAGCAAAATGATCCATAGAAGCATATGACTCTATAATCTTGTTCCGAGCGTAGTCAAGCTCGTTCTTGTTATGCTCGAACTCCAAAAGCTATTTTGTTGTTAAATCATAATGTGCCAGCTCTTCCCGATGCCAGTCCACGGTCACCTTCAACTCTTCTCTCTCTTGCTTAAGTTGGGCTTCAAGTTCTTGGATCTGAGTTTGGAGATTTAGCGCCCTGGCATTATGTTCATCATGGGTAGAATGATGAAAAGCCAAAGAAGAAGTCACTTCTTTCACAGAAGCATTTATTCGGACAGTCTTCTCAACATGGATCTCCATATGCTCCTAGAAAATAGTATGACGCTCCATGAACTCAGCAGTGATTGACTCATACTCAGTCTAAATTAGAGCGCCTAAATGTCCCCACTCTTAAGCTACATATATTCATTAATGAGTTGTTCGAGGCCTACCTAAATTTACTCAAGAGCAGCAGCCCTATCTTCATCCTTGAAATTTCTGATGAGTTGAATCATAGACGAGCTAGCATCTTTCACATCTTCAAAAGATAAACCTTTTTCAAGTACCAGATTTATCAACTCTTTCAATGTTGTGTAGAAAGCAGACGTATAAGTTTCTACTAAATCATTAAAATGAGTGTTTGAACTTGGAGTTGCTGCAATTTCATCTAACCCCCGACTATGATGCACAAAAGCAAAAATCGTGATAGTTGTAGCCTCGACACTAGGAACAGAAGAGGAAGAACCTGCTTCTTATTCTTTCGGGCTAACAATGGAAGCCATTTCGGCAACACTGGTCATCTCTACCACAAGAGCAGTTGAAGCTACTGCTGGTATTGATACAATATCCGCAGTCGGAACAGTAATATTAGTAACAAAAGTTGTTTCAGCCTACGAAATAACTGTCTGCTCGACCCTCTCCGGAGCAACTTCTACCATAACTTTATCACATACAAGAAATATCAAAAATAATACGATCAATAAACAATACATTATAATTAAGATATATGCACAATGAGTTAAGGAAAGAAGTGACACCTTGACCTGTGCTAGCCTAAGTTGCATTGCATAAATTCGTGTCAACGAGGCATGCAATGAAATAACTTTTGGTATAGAAAGAATAGAGAGGCACGTACTAATACTAGTTGGTACATATTCATCTTCAGGAGTCTGCCCCCCAAATAACTCCCCAAGTCTGTCAATGAAGCCTCCACCTCAGACGAATCGGCTTGAAGGAGCAAATTATCGTAATCGCTCATAGTCATGCTTGCTTCTGAAACTACAGTTTCAGTATCAATATGCTCCGTAGAATCTTTAAGCCCAGTTGTAACTGTAGCAGATTGAGGTTGAGCATGAATATCCTATTCAGGAATATCTTCGAGGGCTATGGAAGCAATGTCAGCTTGTGACTCGATCTTCTCACCAACTTCAACCCGAGAAGGTAAAATTATTTTTACATCAACGTATTCTTCATCACCACTGACTCTGGGGTCAGAACTTCCCATAGCATGTTGAGCCTTCAGATCTACTAACGGAGCAGCCTGATTATTTAGATCCATTGACGGAGGAGGTATGAATGCAATCGGTAGGATAAGTTGACCCGCAACATCGAGGATAGGATCCGCAAAACCAACTGTTGTAGCAGCAGGAGCAACACTTATCCCTATAGTAAATGTAGGGGGAGGGATGTAAGTGCTAATCCTCTGCACCGCTAGAGAGGCGACAAACGGTCCAGGCTGCTCCGACGAACTAATCAATTCATCAACCAAATTCCTTCTTTAGGGAATAGAAGTCTTCGATTTTGACTTCCTAGGCTTCGCAATAACAGACCTCTTTTTGGCAGATCGGCCCCCAGTTGGGGATGTAATCTTATGCTTCCAAAATTTTTGAACTACTATGGCAAGGGCGGGTGTATCTGGTTGTACATGCGGAAGAGCTTCCAATATCTCATCCAGAGGCGCATCATCTTCCTCCTCGAATAAAGAAGGTCTTAGTGCCTTCATAATGGCTCCTTTCATCGGGATTCGAAAACTAGTTCGCATATCAAAATTCCTGTGAAATTGGTTGATGGAACAATAAAATTGTGCAATGGAATATGGCGTGCTGTCGTAAGCACCCAAAAATAAAACCTTTACTCTTGAAATAATATGTAGTAGTGAGAGTAAGGATCGTTCCCACGAAGAGTAATTAGTTTGATCTTTATGCTATGTAAAATAAGATTGGGAGAGAGTTTTTTATCAAAAGAAAATTAAGAAGAGCTAAAAACAATTAAAGTATTAAAACAATCAAAGAAATAAATGTTGGTCTCAGTCAACATCCACCATTGGAATCTTAAAACTGATCATCGATGCAAGTATATATTAATTCATACTTTGAATATTCATCGTTGGAATTATTTTCCTATCTCCTTCAGCCACAATTAATTAAAAACAAGCGATCTAATTAACCTTAACTACTAGACAACCCCAGACAAGCGCTAAAGGTTTAATCTAGTAGCGTATTAAACTCGATAAGATCGATGAAGCAAAACAACACAAGCACACGCGGTTGCATTTAATTTTGTCAAAAGTTTTCCTCCTAAGATCTAATAAAACAAAGCAGTTCATTAAATCTTGGTTGCTTCACAAATTAGAGGGATCGAACAATTACGGATTCGATATCTAATTTAGCATTAGATTGTCATGAATAATAAACTAGTATGCATCCTAGTCATTAAACAAGATAATCATAAAAATATGCATAAGAAAACATTCGATACTTAAAGCACAAATCAAAAATATAAACACAAATTAGATCTCACAAGTTTTTATTCATTCCGAGGCTTCCGTTTCCTTCGACCAACAAGACTTTTAGCTCCGCACGTTCATGAAAACTTCAAAAGAATATTGGAGAAGAGGAAGAATAGTTGTGTGTTCTTCTCCTTTTTCCTCTTGATCTCTACCCCTTTTATACACTCTAAATAAGTGTTTGAAGATCACAATATCTTCCCAAAAATCCTCTAAGAGTTACAACAACCCAACAATAAAATAAAATCTTTGAATAAGTTGGGAAATGGTTATATCAACTCCACTTTTTGTGCACAGCATAGTTGTCTCAACTTCAAGCGTGATTTGGTCCATGATGTAGCCAAAATCTCGGGAAAATCAAAACAGCAAAATTGTGCCTCTATCACTTAGCTTTCCGAATCAATTTGGATCAGCTCAATTGGACTTCGGATGAGCAAGTTATGACCATTTTTCTACAAGGTGTCAGAACTGTCTAGAATTGATAATTAGCTCCATTTTGCTTTTAGTGACTCAATTGTATCCTAGATCAAAATATAAAAATAATGAGTATCTTTAGACATTAAATGAGCATAAAGGAGTATACATTAAGGAATAAAAATATGATATTTTATGTTCTCATCAAATACCCCCACACTTAACCTTTGCTCGTCCTCGGGCAAAACTCTAATTTATTTTTCCAAAAAGAAATCAAGGTTGCAATGTCATAAATAAATAATAACCAAGTTCTTCAAAACTCATAACATATCATGAACATATATTCTTAAACAACTTCTAATTACTTAGTAGGTATTTTTACTTAAAAAATGGAGTAAACTAAATAGGTAGACCCTCACGGGAATAAACACTAAACTCTCATGTGTTTGAAGGTATATATTTCTCTCGAATTCATTCCAAAAGAAATGCTCTACCATAAGCTTGTATATTTTCTCATTCTCCACCACTGGGATCACATGCATAACATAAATCATAAGGACTTTTCATGGGTTGTAACATGGCTTAGGATTAAGGTGGGATATATTTAGGAATGTAGCTCAAAAGCCATCAAAACTAGTGGAGCAAAAATGAATCAACTCAATCTCAATATAAACATGTAAAATCAATCACTCCATTTTGCAGCGTCTTCAATTTGGCTTTTAAAGCATTTAAACAATGCAAAATCAATCACTCCATTTCTTTTCTTTTGTTTTTTCTTTCTTTTTTTTTTTTTTTTTTACTTTTTATTTTTTTAACAATAATGGAACTTAGGAAATTTGAGGATAAAAATATGTTCCATTTTGTTGGTTATAACCAAACCACAAATTTAGATACCCCCACAATTATTTTTTCGTATACCCATACATATCATAATGATCAACAATGCTCCACTAGCTTTGCGACTTGGGTAAAGGTATAAATATTATTGGTTGAAAGCTTGTAATGTGGGTATACCAAGAAAAAGGCAATAAAGCTCAAAGGGGTTCAACAAAAAGAAAATTAATTACAAGGTGGGCTATTTGGCTTATGTAACGTATAGCAAAGATGGCCTTAATCATGTTCATGCATGCATGTGTCAATGTGACCTCGAAGAGAATCAAAGCAAGTTCTAGAGAAACAAATCAGTGGAAGAATATCTCTCATGAAAGAATAATGAGACTGATGTGTCAGTCTAAAGGCTCAAATCCTCACTGGCTTTTGTCTACCAATTTAGATACTACCATTTTCAATAAAAAATAACTAGACTAATTAATTCTAAGTTGAAAAAAAAAATTTATTTATTCAATCGTGTTATGAATTTTTCAAATTTAGTTTAATCTTACTCATGACATACACAACCAAAAATTATTAAAAACCACAAAAACAAAATCCTTTTATTTAAAAAAAATCTCAATTATTATTATTATTTATTTATTTTTATTTTTATTTTGAGAAAAACACAAACTCAAACTGCTTAAAAAAAAATTTAAATCTTTCCCCCACACTTAAAACAGACATTGTACCCAATGTATGATTAAATGCAAAGAAAAGACAAAATAACAAAAAATAAAATGCGAGAATAAAAATAAACTTCCCTTGGGTTGCCTCCCAAGCAGCACCTTTGTTTAATATTGTCGTTGGCTCGACTCTATGCACACTTGATATAACTAGGCAGGAGTTTCAAGTCTAGAATGCATACCTGCAAAACAGAAGGTAAAGGTCTTTTGTCATTAATTGGTAACAAAATATATGGAATGTTACCTGACTGTTGTCTTTTTGAAAGATCGTTCAACACTGCAACAGTTTTATGTAAGTGAGTACTCAAAGTTAACTCATATTCTTTCTCAAAATTCTCACTGATGGCAACTTTTACTCCATCTTTTCCATCAATTTTAAAAACTTCTTTTCCATTAGGTACTACATCGTCGTTAGGAATGTTCGTGTCTGCAACGATATTTTTCTCTTCTTCTTCTTTTGATGATGCACATGCTTCTTTTTCTGGAATTTTAACTTCTTTACAACTTCTCAAAATGATTGAACTTACAGTTTCTTTTGGATTTACTATCGTTTCAGATGGTAAGTTCTCCAAGCTTTGTGCCTCTAGCTTATTAATTACAGTTGTCATTTGACTCATTTGATTGTTCAAATTTTCGATACTAGCCCTCGTCTCCTGTTAAAATTGTAAATTATTAATGGCAATAGACTTAACAATATCTTCTAAAGACATACCATAATTAGAAGTTTGGCTTGGTTGTAGGTATTGCTGCTTGTATTGCTGGTAACTTGGGCAATTTTGAGTTGCTGGTTGATTTAATTCTGGACTCCCATAGGTGAGATTGGAATGATCTCTCCATCCTATGTTGTACGTGTCTGAATAGGAATCATACTTCATTTCTGGTAGTCCAGAAAAACCACATTCCGTATTCACTTGTTCATTGGACTCCTCTTGGAGAGTTGGACACATATCGGTTGGATGCCCTGATACTAGACAAATCCTACAAGCCTTTGTTATTTTCATGTTACCTACAACCATCTGACGAACAAGAGAAGTTAAACAAGAAATTTGTTGTTCTAAGGAAGAAACATTTACCTCATCAGCATGTCCAGATGGAAGATCTAGCCAAGTGCCAAATATTTGAGAATTGGCCGCCATTTCCTGTTACCGATTTTTTTTTTTTTTTTTTTTTGCTAATAGGCAAAAAATTATTTGATCACAAGAACGAAATAAAGATCACAAAAAGCATAAAAATCAACTAAAATTACTCCCCAGCAACGGCGCCAAAATTTGGCGTGCTGTCGTAAGCACCCAAAAATAAAACCTTTACTCTTGAAATAATATGTAGTAGTGAGAGTAAGGATCGTTCCCACGAAGAGTAATTAGTTTGATCTTTATGCTATGTAAAATAAGATTGGGAGAGAGTTTTTTATCAAAAGAAAATTAAGAAGAGCTAAAAACAATTAAAGTATTAAAACAATCAAAGAAATAAATGTTGGTCTCAGTCAACATCCACCATTGGAATCTTAAAACTGATCATCGATGCAAGTATATATTAATTCATACTTTGAATATTCATCGTTGGAATTATTTTCCTATCTCCTTCAGCCACAATTAATTAAAAACAAGCGATCTAATTAACCTTAACTACTAGACAACCCCAGACAAGCGCTAAAGGTTTAATCTAGTAGCGTATTAAACTCGATGAGATCGATGAAGCAAAACAACACAAGCACACGCGGTTGCATTTAATTTTGTCAAAAGTTTTCCTCCTAAGATCTAATAAAACAAAGCAGTTCATTAAATCTTGGTTGCTTCACAAATTAGAGGGATCGAACAATTACGGATTCGATATCTAATTTAGCATTAGATTGTCATGAATAATAAACTAGTATGCATCCTAGTCATTAAACAAGATAATCATAAAAATATGCATAAGAAAACATTCGATACTTAAAGCACAAATCAAAAATATAAACACAAATTAGATCTCACAAGTTTTTATTCATTCCGAGGCTTCCGTTTCCTTCGACCAACAAGACTTTTAGCTCCGCACGTTCATGAAAACTTCAAAAGAATATTGGAGAAGAGGAAGAAGAGTTGTGTGTTCTTCTCCTTTTTCCTCTTGATCTCTACCCCTTTTATACACTCTAAATAAGTGTTTGAAGATCACAATATCTTCCCAAAAATCCTCTAAGAGTTACAACAACCCAACAATAAAATAAAATCTTTGAATAAGTTGGGAAATGGTTATATCAACTCCACTTTTTGTGCACAGCATAGTTGTCTCAACTTCAAGCGTGATTTGGTCCATGATGTAGCCAGAATCTCGAGAAAATCAAAACAGCAAAATTGTGCCTCTATCACTTAGCTTTCCGAATCAATTTGGATCAGCTCAATTGGACTTCGGATGAGCAAGTTATGACCATTTTTCTACAAGGTGTCAGAACTGTCCAAAATTGATAATTAGCTCCATTTTGCTTTTAGTGACTCCAATTGTATCCTAAATCAAAATATAAAAATAATGAGTATCTTTAGACATTAAATGAGCATAAAGGAGTATACATTAAGGAATAAAAATATGATATTTTATGTTCTCATCAGAATGCAATATGCGTAAAGAAGGTTGCAGGCAGAGTAAAAGTAGCTCATGTACAACCCATAATAAAATATCTCCATCTTCGGGCACCATCGATTAAACCTCCAAAATTTTCTAAGCACGGAGTAGCATTTCCAACGTGCAATTGATCATAGCTAAATTGCCGTACAAAGCGGCTAGGTAAATACGGTTCGAGGGTGCAACCGTTGCCATTTCTATACACCAAATGAGATGGACGGATAAACATCAGCCATGAAAAATCCCTTGATGAAAACCTCGATATGGTGGTCCCCTCGTCAGTAAAACTCGAACCTTGGTGCTCAGTTGCTACGTCAGGAATAGCGCAATAAAAGCTACAGATGTTCCCCATGTTTAAAGCTCGTCTGGTCTGAAAAGGTATAGTATAGGCCTCGATATGGTGGTCCCCTTGTCAGTAAAACTCGAACTCCAACTCGCCACGTGGAGTAAAAATAGTTCTAGTGCTAGAGTTATATAACAAAGCCAAGAACATATTGGTGTTGGGTGCAATGCCGTAGCAAGTTGCTAACAAGACATTGTATAAACCCGAAGATACGAGATTCTTAGTATATTAATCCAATATCCATGTCGTTGATCGATGCTAATAGATACTTTTATCGGTCAACCATCCTGGCAATCGGACGTTCTTCTAAGAATAAATGCCTCCAGCATCAGTATAAGTGTTGGCGAACAAAAGAGACTGAATAGGTTGAATCAACGAAGAATCTTCACTTGGTACGTTCCCGGGATGAAGTCCTCGCATTTGAGCTAAATGTCCATCGCTAGAACTGGAGAAATAACCATGTTTGTAGCTAATTTTCCCCGGCTTAGCTCCATTAGTAGGGGGAGTCAAATCCACTCTATCTTCCATCGATAAGTAGCATGGGAGAAGGCAGATAGGGAAAAAAATTGACATCTCTGGGAGATACATGACCCTACCATGAGCATTGAATAACCACTTCTCTTTCTTTTTCTTGGGCTGAGATGATTGATGAATGGCGTCGCCAAACAAAAAAGACAGCTTAGTATATGTCTCATTAGCGAAGGAAGTGAGAGGTTCGCCGCTTATCAAAGACGATATCATTCGTTCCTTTGCCCGGCTATCAATAATTGGCGTATGTTGGACATCTTCTTATCATATTGGAGAAATTTGGTATACGATAAGTCCTCTAGATAATTAGTATGCAGAAGTCCAGCAGTGGATCACATCAGTTCAAACAAAGGATCCGTACCCAACTCTGCAAAAACCATAAACGAGGAGTAAATAAATCTCATAAAGAGGAGTACGTAAAAATAATCATATTACAAGTCTTTGAAGATTCTAAAGGAGGCGCATTTTTCTAAAATTTGGAAACTAGGTGCATTTTATGAATACTTCAGGATATCAACGCATTTTATGCACCAATTTGCTAAAACAGGCAAAGAATGCGCCAATCTGTCAAAACTGACGAAAAGTGTGTCGACTCACCAATATTGGAGAAAGTATGCCATAGTGAATGTTTCCTCTCTGAACGAGGAAAAGTATGCCAGATGATTGTTTTTACTCTGAACGAGGGAAAATGCGAGATGATTGTTTCCACTCTGAACTAGGAAAAATGTGCCAAAGAGGCTATTTTTGCTCTGAACAAGAGAAAAGTGCGCGTGTACGTGTCTCTGTGTTCCATGTTTTTTCCTTCTTCTTTCTTTTATTTTATTTTTTGCCATTTATTAGAGCTTACATTGTATACGTAAAAAGAAAGAAAGAAGATAAGGAAGAAAAAGTTAGTCGCCGTACCTATCAGTGGAGGGTGTGCTACAGCCCCTGATGCTACTCTCGACGGGCTGATCCAACGTCGACCTCGTCGGCGGCCTCTCCTTCTTTGCTCGAAAAGAGGAGTCAAATCCCTTCCCCTTGCTGCCTTTCTTGGTCGCTTGAGTTTGCTTGGGGGCCATTGTTGTTGCTCGAAGAAGAAGAAGAAGAAGAAGAAGAAGAAGGATTATGGTTTTAGAGAGAATACGGAGGGTTTCAGAATCAGTAAAAGAAAACTTTTGTCTCTCTCCCTAAGTTCATTTATAGCTTTGGATCAAGACTTTTCGAATCCTGTACATTAATCATGTTGTTCAGCTACGTCAACAATCAGTTGGATTTTGCCCAAAATATGCGCACAAAATCTCAACAACTTTTTATACTTCTAATTCAAAATATTTTGAATTCTTCTGGACGAATTCAAAATATTTGAAGGGAGTCTTGTAGAAGCATAAAAATGTACTTCCTGAAGACGGTGCAATTTTCTATAAATAAACTTAGTAGGGGAAGAATGGCGTAATTTTTCTCTGTTTTAAAGGATTGCGCACTTTTAAGCTGCTTTAATCAACAAAGACAGGCGCACAAATCTCATGTATGCTTTCCCCCCAAACATTAAATGTAACGAATCTAACAAACTGGAACAAAAGTCGAGGAGTCAAAGTCATCATTACAGCTGAGCTACGACATGCAGACTTAGGTTGTCGTTTAGTGACCAATACGAACCAATCTCTTCAAAGTGCGCTCGTATAGCCAATCTTTCCAAAAGTGCGCCATTATAGCTACTTCCTCAAAAGTGCGCTATTACATCTACTTCCTCAAAAGTGTGCCATTACGGCTACTTCCTCAAGAGTGCGCCATCATGGGTACTTCCTCAAAAGTGCGCCATCATGACTACTTCCTCAAAGTGCGCAATTACGGCCAAAATTCTCAAAAGTGTGCCATCATGGCTACTTCCTCAAAAGTGCGTCATCACGGCCAATTTCTCAAAAGTGCACCATTATAGCTACTTCTTCAAAAGTACGCCAATATAAACAATTTTATCAAAAGTGCGCCAGTTTACAGACCATTTCTAAAGTGCCCTACGATCATAACTGACAAAAAGAATTTACGATTATGTATCATATATGCCATGTTCCTTGTGAAACATGCAAAAATAACTATCCCATAACCTATATTCTCTACATATAGGAAGCCACGTGTCAAGCAGGCAGGAAGTTGTGCACCCACTCACTAGATCGTGGGATATTATCCCATCAAAAGTGTGCACATACTATCATAACTGCTCTAAAACTCTATAAATATAGGATCATTATGTATATTACAGGGGGAAATTTTAAGTCTTTTATGTTCAAGAAGAGAAGAAGAGAAATAGAAGCTTGTCGTGTCGTTGTTGCCAAAGCTTTCTCATTGCCTAACTTTTTAATTTATTTACAACACCCTTGCATTTCTTCATCGTCGTGTGGTCCAAGGAGTAAAGTGATCGTCCGCAGATTAGATCTCTATAGCTATACTTCTCCAAAATCAATTTTACTTAGATTCTTGTCTATAATCTTTTGTACTCTTCCTTTAATAGTTTGTAATACAAAGTTCATACAACTTTTGTTCATTGTAAACATTAGGGACTAGGTTCATTTCAATGTAATCAAGATATCTTAGCAGCACAATAAAAGCATCATTATCGGTTCAGCAGCATAATGGAAACATGTTATAGATCAGCAACATAAGTTGAATAGAAGGAAAATATTACACATCGCTTATCAGCGATTCTTACCAATAGCCCACTTGTCGTATTCCTGCAAAACAAGGATTAGCGATACAATAATCAATATAAAGAATACCTGCGACTGATCTGTTAAGTAAGCATAATTGTTCTTGTCAACATGCAGCCTAACTATATGAGGGTCATTGGCGTTATTTCACCATATAAGAATTTTCCACGGTACGCAGTACGCCTTCTCAAGAAGGTAGCTAGCCTCCATTGAGAATCCCGCAATACCTGGTGCCTATAAGCATGTCCCAATGTTTTCCCCTAGGACGAAGCAGTACTCGGTGCCCCGGGTTCAGATCGAGGAAACTTACTACTTGTGCACAAGTTGTCTATGACTATGCAACGTATATGCAAATAAAATCTTAAGCATAATTGTACGGTACAAGAATATACATAGATGATCTTTTGATCATGCTCGCGAATTCAACATTCTCATTTCATTCTCGGTGTTGCATAATTTCATTCTTTCTTCCTTGCATAGTTTCATTCTCGGTGTTGCAAGCAGATAAAACATATTGCACCAAATTACTTCTTTCTCATGTAAGAATTACTTTATAGCATTCTTGTGTTGATAATACTAATAGTTATCATTCATGTATTTTTTGGTTTACAGCAGCATTGAATATAAGGCATCACTATCTTTATGTGGACTAGAGCAACATTTAGAAATAAAATACAATAAGAAAACACTAACATTCATTCATTTTATTATGGCATAAAGGAGTAGGAGATAAGGGGCAGATCCACTTACTTATACAAATATCGTTTTCATGTCATGATCACATATTCGCCTACGATCCCTCAAGAATGATCTGACACGATGTACAGTCGTCTAACTTGGCATAATTATACCCTAAAATCATGCTTCATAAAATATTCCATCCGACCATGCTAAGCAAGACTGCATCATCACACCAAGAATCTCAAATTCCCACACAACTTGTATCCCCTCGGTCTAATCTATCTATAATTTCTGTCACACCCGTTTTCAGATTTGGTATTTCTTAAATTTCTGATATTTATATATATTTTTTGTAATGTATTTCTTCTGTATTTGTATGATGCTTCATATCATTTGTATTTATTTATGTTGTTTAGAGAGACTAACAGAGACCCGTAGAATACTCATTAGCATTGTCATATATCCGATTTAGGACCCGCATATAGAATGGACACTTGGGTTGGTTCATTTTGGTTGAACCCATGACTAAACCATCTCCCTTTTCCCTTTGTATAAACATGAGTATTTTCTCTCCTCTCTCATTTTTCTTCATTTTCTACTTCCTTTTTTTCTTTTTTCTTCCTCCTTGCTCCTCCCCTTGGCCGACCAAAGCCCTAGCCCTAGACTTGGTTCTAGGAAGAGGTTTGTTAGTCCACCAAGGCAAGTACATCTTGCTCAAAGTGTTGAAGCCATGGATTTTTGGAATTTTTTTCATATATATATTAATTAAAATATATTTGATGGAAAATTTCCTTCTTGATGTCCTCTTTAATTTTAGTTCTTGGAGTTTTTTATTTTGATGTACGATTTTAAGTTGATCTGAGTTTCAAAGTTAGGATTTTTCATGGGTTCCATGAGTTTTTCTTGGTTTTGATCTATTAAAACTTAATGTTTTTGAAAACTAGTTGTTCTATATGATGGAGATTTTTATTTCGTGTAATTTGGCTTTCGAATCATTGGATTTAGAGTTAAAATGAAGATTTTATGAATAAAATAAGTTTTTCAGATTTTTGGAGCTTTTTTCATGGAGTTAGTGCTGTTTTGGGACGATGAAGTTCCATGCGCCCATCTCCATGCACCCTCTTCTAGCATGCGCCCATCTTGTTGGGCACATGACTGATTTGCATGCGCCCTGCATCCATACGTCCTGCATGCGCCCAGCTCCATGCGTCCTCTTCCAGCATGCACCCATTTTGTTGGGCACATGACTGATTTGTTTGCGCCCTGCATCCAAGCGTCCTGCATGTGCCCTGCATCCCTGCGTCCTGCATGCGCCCTGCATCCTATGAGTCCTGCATTCTCTGCGTCCTACATTTCCTGCATGCGTCCAGATCGCATATGCAGCCAACATTTTCATGCGTCTGGTTTTATCATGCGCTCTTTCCTTTTTTGCTTGGGATATTTTTTTTGTATTATATAATTAGATGTTGTGCTCTTACATATAAATACATAGTTTTGATCCTCACGACACCGTGGAAATTGTTGTGTAGGTTAAACTATTGCATTCGACATCGAACAATCGAGTGTGAGTATTGCCCAATGTATCGCGTATCACGGATACTATAAGTTCGCAAGTGATAACTCGTGAATAGCTCGTATTCGTAACTCGTCATTTTAGGAAGATTCTCGAGTATCCATGACTTAAGAATTTTTATTAAATTTGGTAATGATTAGACAAGCTAAGATTCACCTAGATCATTAGAAGGGAAGAAAATTGCACTACCGGCTGCCCCGATCTCCAAGGGCCCCATGCCGCATGGACCAACCCTGCTAGGCAAGGGCTCCATGACTGACCAAGTTTACGTGTTCTACGGCACTACAAGTTGTTGTTATTGAGACACGGTTCATAACATTATGTATTTCAGTATATGTACTCCAGTATATGTTCCAGTTATGTTTCAATTTCAGTTTATGTTACAAGATAATTTACAGATAAGTTATGTTTACAAAACTAGTTTATGTTTACAAAACCTCTTTATGTTTACAAAATCAGTTTATGTTTACAAAACCTCTTTATGTTTACAAAATCAGTTTATATTTACGAAACCTCTTTATGTTTACAAAACCAGTTTTATTTATAAAACCTCCTAATGTTCTCAAAACCAATCTTATTTACAAAATTTATTTATATTTTCAAAAATCAGTTTATGCCTACTTTATGTTGTGTTATGCTATTAGTTATCTGATTTAGTTCTTTATCCATCATTGTTTATTGATGTGCATTATAAGTACTAGATTAGCGTACCCTTGGCTATCCGGGTTGATTGCAGTGTCGGTGGTAGCAATTTTCTTCAAAATATGTATTTATTAAAAAATAGGTTTGTGATAACCCTAGTTAGTTAATTATAGCAAGTCGTAGGCATGTTTAGCCATGATATGTTGTTTGCCTTGTCTGACAAGCTCGCCCTGTTGTATTCTATTTTCTTTCGACGCGTGGTTATAGTGCAAAGTTCTGCTCGGGTGAAGGTCTGCAATCCCGGTCCTTATTTGGTTTAAAGGTTGTGGTCCTTATCCAGAGTAGTTCCTATGCCCTCTTGTCGTTCGTCGCCTTATTTTTCTTTATAGTTAGTATGCTATCAGTGCACCACTCCTTATAGTTATTTTATCGAGACAAATACAATACTCTGCTAGTGCAGCATTTTTTATTCACTAGCTTCATGATCATATGTGACATATAATTTTGGGATGCCTCTTTACTTTCATGTATGATATACTCTTGAAATTGTTGTTAATGGATTGAGATACGAGGAATTTTTTGCCTTAGGAATAACGTCATAGCATGCTAGAGTCCACCCATTTGTCTTATAGACAACCTTAGCATATTGTGGCTTACTTCGGTATTCTGCAAGGCGTGGATGGCCATGTCAGTCCTAATATTTATCCAGTATTCTGGGAGCGGGGGGTGACAATTCCAGCATAGTGCCTTTCCGTGGAACGGACATTACAGAACAATCGCCAGTGCCCTAGCTCTCGGGTTGCTCCTGAAAGGGAAATATATATATATATATATATATATATATATATATATATATATATATATATATATATATATATATAACCAATTATGCATCCCCAAGCATCCCCATGTTTTCAACCATTGGATCTTGTTTAAGTCATCTAATCTTAACCGTTGCTTTGAACCATTCAAAGCAACGATTAAGATTTTCAAAACAACGGTTAAGATTAGATGACTTAAACAAGATCCAATGGTTGATAACATGGGGATACGCAAAAAATAGGAGATGCGGATCCCTCTCCCATATATATATATATATATATATATATATATATATATATATATATATATATATATATAAAGTTAGAATTGGCAATCGGTAAAAGAGTCGAGGGGTTATAGGTAATTTTTTACCTATAATTATTCTTAAGTAGGGGTTCGTCCTCTCTCTTCTATTACTTCTCCTCCTAAAGCATAGAAAAAGGGGAATTCGAGGTTTTCCTCCTCCGATCTGGAGTCGACGGCTGTGGCTATGGCAAAATCTTTGCATCGCGGAGGGATCTGCAGGCTTTGGTGACGAATGTTACGCAATAGAGGCGAGGCTGAGGTCTGCGATTCTCTAGGGATGATGACTACTTCTGCGGCGATGATTCGGTAGCATGAGGCAGTCCCAGTGATATTAGGATAGCAGCAAAATGAAAAAGCCTGGCTCTGGGCTCGGGCTGGCTGACTCGGGGAGCTTAGAGGCAACGGTTGCTAGCTTCTAGTCGACAACGGAGGTAAGGTGGCTTCGATGAAGGGGACACTGCGGTGCGTCCCATCAACCTGATTAGAGGTCGAGGAGTCTGGGCAGTACATTGTTAGGTCTCTTTCCCATGGAGCCATGATTTGGGGGAGATCTAACTGTCCCAGCCATCAATGGTGGAACTATGCTCTGTTTATTGAAGAAGAAGAACAATTACAAGAAGAATGGAAACTAGAAAAAGCTAAGTATACATTTTCTCATACATGCCTCATCCTCTCTTCTTTATGCTATTTATACAGTAGACAGCTACTGATGCTTTCCTTTCCTTGTGGTAGCAGGTGATGCAGTTGGTTGTTGATTGCAGTTATGACAGTTATGGCAGTTGGTTGTGGTGATTGGCAGTTACTTCAAATCTTGATACTTCAGACCTGTATCAATACCTCTCCCCTCAAATTGACCTTGTCTCAAGGTCAAAGGAGGGAAATTTCTTGATGAACTCCTCATATGGAACCCATTGAGCATGCCCAGCAGCACTGTCCTTCCACTGAATGAGTAATTCAGTGATAGCTCTATTCCCCTTTTTCACAATTCTCCTGTCCAAGACCAACTGTGGTTCTAAGACTGTTTCTTCATGTAGTGTAGGGGTACCCTCTTGTACTGAGATCCTTCTACTGAGTTTTGCCTTCAACTGAGAAACATGAAAAACAGGGTGTATTGAGGAATCATCTGGGAGGAGCAACCTGTAAGCAACAGGTCCTACTTTAGCACACACTTGGTATGGCCCAAAGAACTTTGGGGAGAGTTTTTGGGGTCTTCTATTACCCACAGAAATCTGTCTGTAGGGTTGAAGTCTGAGGTAGACCCAGTCACCTACTTCAAAAGACCTATCAATTCTGTGTAGGTCAGCCATCTTTTTCATTCTGTCTTGAGCCATCAGTAAGTTGTCCTTCAGCAGCTGCAAAGCATTGTCTCTTGAAGCTAAAGTTTCTGCTACAACCTTGTCTGAGGGTAGCTCAGGGATGTAAGTTAGTAAGTTGGGAGGGGGCCTCCCATAAACTGCCTCAAAGGGTGTAATCTTAGTTGCTGAATGCCAGTTGGTGTTAAACCAATATTCAGCCCATAACAAATGTCTGGACCATTCCTTGGGTTTATGGCTACAAAAACATCTTAAGTAGCCCTCAATACATCTGTTAGTTACCTCTGATTGTCCATCTGATTGTGGGTGGTAAGAGGTGCTGTACTTAAGGTGTGTTCCCTGCATTTTGAAGAGCTCTTTCCAAAATAAACTAGTGAAGATAGCATCCCTATCAGAGACAATCGATTTGGGCATCCCATGTAACTTGAAAACCCCATTCATAAACACCTGGGCAACATTCTGGGCTGTGTAAGGGTGACTCAAGGCAAAGAGATGTATATACTTTGTGAGTCTATCCACTACTACAAATATAGTAGATTTTTGATAGCTAGAAGGTAGTCCTTCTATGAAATCCATAGAGATATCTTCCCAAACTGCATTGGGGATAGGTAGGGGTTGTAAAAGCCCTGCAGGGGATGTAGTCTCTGCTTTGTTCCTCTGGCAAGTCTCACAAGTTTTGATGTATGTCTGAACACTCTTCTTCATCCCTTTCCAGTAGCAGGACTTCCTCAGCCTTTGTAGTGTCTTGGTCAAGCCAGAATGGCCTGCTGTCAATGTATCATGGTGTTCTTGGAGCATAGTAAGAACAAAATCTGATTGGGGATCAATGAAAAGCTTGTTTTTATAGTAAAGCAATCCATTCTTTAAGGAATACTTATTAGGATCCAGCTGATGAAGGAACCATTTGTTTAAGTGCTCTTGGTAATATGTGGATTGTTGCATTTGGTCCTTGAATTGCTGCAGCCATTCTGTGCTCACTACTGAAATGGTAGACAGGGTGTGAACTTCATTAAGGCCTGGGGTTTCAGACCTAATGCCACAGTCCATCCTTGACAAGCTATCAGCTGCTCTATTTTCCTTCCCTTTTTTATACTCTACCATGAAATTATAACCATGTAGTTTGAGGAGCCACTTGTATTGGGCATCAGTGTATACCCTTTGTTCCAACATGTGTTTCAAGGCCTGGTGATCTGTTTTGATAATGAATTTCCTTCCCCATAAGTAATGGTTCCATTTTTTTACTGCTAATAGGATAGCAAGCATCTCTTTCTCATAAGTAGATAGAACAGTGCATCTACCTTTGATGGTTTGGCTTAGGTAAGCTATGGGTCTTCCTTTTTGCATTAAGACTGCCCCAATTCCTGTGCCAGATGCATCACATTCCAGTGTGAATTCCTCTGAGAAATCTGGCATGGCCAGAACAGGTGGTTGAGTCAGGGCCCTTTTCAGTTGCTCAAAAGAGTCTTGAGCTTCTGAGTTCCATTTGTAAGCATTTTTCTTGAGAAGGTTTGTGAGAGGTTCAGCAGTAGATCCATAGCCTCTGATAAATTTCCTATAATAGCCTGTCAGGCCAAGAAAACCTCTTAGTTCCTTCAGGCTCTTAGGGGTAGGCCACCCCATTACTGCTTGGATCTTCCCTTGATCAACCTGCAACCCTTGTTCAGAGATGATGTGACCCAAGTAGGCTACCTGTTTTTGAGCAAAGAAGCATTTACTTTCCTTGATCTTGAGTTGGTGCCTGTGTAGTAATTTGAAAACTTCCTCTAAGTGCATATAGTGGCTTTCCAAACTAGGACTGTAAATGAGAATGTCATCAAAAAATACCAATACAAATTTCCTGAGAAGTGCCTTAAAAACATCATTCATCATAGCTTGGAATGTGGAAGGGGCATTGGTGAGGCCAAAAGGCATAACTAGAAACTCATAGTGGCCCTCATGTGTTCTAAAGGCAGTCTTGTGTGTGTCCTCTTCTGCCATCCTGACTTGATGGTATCCAGCTCTTAGATCTAGCTTAGAAAAAAATTTTGCACCATGTAATTCATCAAAAAGCTCTTCTATGAAAGGGATAGGAAACTTATCCTTAATGGTGTTCTGGTTGAGTGCTCTGTAGTCAATGCACATTCTCCATGTACCATCATTCTTCTTAACTAGTATCACTGGTGAAGAGTAGGGGCTTGTACTGGGCTTGATAATTCCAGAATTCAACATCTCATATACTTGTTTTTCAATCTCGTTTTTGTGAACATAGGGGTGTCTATAGGGTCTTGTACATACAGGCAGTGCACCTGGTATTAAAGGGACTTTATGATCATATGCCCTTTTTGGTGGTAACCCCTTTGGCTCATCAAACAAGTGTTCATAGCTTCTCAGTAATGCAGATATCTTTGCTTCATTTTCTTCTGATATTCTGTTACTACTGGGTTCATACTCTTCCTTCTGATTATCCAAACTGTAGAGTTGGATAACAAAGAGTTGTGGTTTCTGTCTCAGTTCTTTACTTATAGGTTCACTGAGTGTGTGGAAGTCACTCTTTATCCCTGTGAACTGCTTGATTTTCCCTTGGTCTTCATACCTCATAGTTAATTCCTGAAAGTTCCATACTATGTCACCTAAAGTACTGAGCCAGTTGGCCCCCAGTACTATGTGACATCCACTGATAGGTAGTGGCAGCAAGTCAGTGGTAATTTTCTTCCCTTGGCACTCAATGGTCACTCCTGGGCAGAAACCTTTACTAGACAGCTTCTCCCCATTAGCAACTAATACCTCAAATGGCTTGTTGTTAGCCCTTGCCAGCCCCAACCTTTCACTGAGTTGGTTATCCACAAAGCTATGGGTTGACCCTGAATCTATTAATATGATTACAGGTTTGTTCTTGACAGTACCCTTGATTTTCATAGTGGATTGATGTGAACTACCAGACAGAGCCTGTAAGGATATCTCAAATAGACTTTGTGCCTGTGGATCTTCTCCCTCCTCTGTATCTGGACTTGTATGCTCATCTGTATCCCTCTCTTCATCTGCTAATATCATGAATAATTTCTTTTCTTTGCATTTGTGGCCTCTTGCCCATTTCTCATCACAGTGAAAGCATAATCCCAATCCCTTCCTTCTAATGATTTCAGAAGGGGAAATGGTGCCAGTTTGTTGTCCTGTGCCCCATGACTGGTTGCTATTCCTTTTTGGTTCACTTGAGGTGGATTGATTACTGCTTGCCCAGCTCTGTGTTCTGGGAGTATAGGAAGCAGGTTTGGACAGTTTCTTGGCTGCTGCCAACTTGGCCTCATATAATTTGGCTAACTGCATGGCAAGTGGTAAGCTAAGGGGATTAGCTACTTGTACTTCATATCTTACTTCCTCCTTGAGGCCTCCAATATACTGACTAATCATGCATTTTTCAGGTAGGCCTATCACTTTCTTGGACAGCTTTTGGAATTGTTGTGTGTACTCTTGCACAGTGTTTTCTTGCTTGAGCAGTTTCAAATCTATGCCATGGTCAGTAAAATGGGAAGGTCCAAATTCCAACTTGATGGCTTGACAAAATTCCTCCCACCCTATCATGCCCCCTTTGATGGTTGACAACCAATCAAACCAATATGATGCTGTCCCTTGCAATTGTACTGAGCAGAGACTCACCCTGTCTCCCTCTGAGACCCTATAGTAATTGAAATACCTGTTGACTCTTAAAAGCCAGTCTTCCACATCTATCTCTCCATCAAATTGAGGCAGTTTAAGCCTTATTTGAGATGGACTCCATGTTGGTCCTCCCTGTGGTATCCCAGTTTGTGGGGTTCCTTGCCATGGAAGTTGATTCCATACTCCCTGTGGCTGTGGCAACCCAGGTGATGATGTCCCTTGCAGTGGAGTTGGGGCAGGAACCTATGTTCCTTGTGGCACCCCAACTTGTGGTGTAGGAACCCATGTTCCCTGTGGTATCCCCATTTGTGGTGTCCCTTGCACTGGTGCTGATCCAAAAGGGGGGTTTGCACTCTGAGCTACTGGGTTGACAACATGCCCATTTTGTGTTCTAGCATTGTGATTCCCAAGGTTTCTTGGATCCCATTGAGAACAGGATTCAAGATTTGTTCTGTGCTCAGGTGGGGGCATTGGCATCTGGTCAAATTGTGGGGGTGGGCCAAGTATTGGTCTCCCATAGTTGGTTTCATGATAACTGGTGGGTTGCAAGAATCCCATGGATCCAAACGTTGGTATATGATGAGTGCTCAGGGAAGAGGAGGGTCCTGTGGTGGAGTTTGGGTAGGGGTTCAACCCAGATGGCAGAAAACCCATGAGAGGAGCTTGGGGTACATGGGGATTTGGCAATGGTGCACGGTTGGGTGTTGTGGTCATGGCTGCATTCCCAGATGGAACAATCCCACTGCTCCCTTTTTCTTTCACCAGGTCCTCAAGAATTCGATTGACATTGTCAAATTTGGAATTTAGGGTTGAAATAGTACCTTCCAAGGCTGTCAGTCGTTCCTCTCCGGTGGAGCTCCGGTGGCCCTCCGATGATCCCCGTCGAGAGCTGCGGCTACTCGACCCTTCCTCTCGACTGGTTTCAAGAACCGTGTCGAGTGGCTCTGATACCAAGTTGTTAGGTCTCTTTCCCATGGAGCCATGATTTGGGGGAGATCTAACTGTCCCAGCCATCAATGGTGGAACTATGCTCTGTTTATTGAAGAAGAAGAACAATTACAAGAAGAATGGAAACTAGAAAAAGCTAAGTATACATTTTCTCATACATGCCTCATCCTCTCTTCTTTATGCTATTTATACAGTAGACAGCTACTGATGCTTTCCTTTCCTTGTGGTAGCAGGTGATGCAGTTGGTTGTTGATTGCAGTTATGACAGTTATGGCAGTTGGTTGTGGTGATTGGCAGTTACTTCAAATCTTGATACTTCAGACCTGTATCAACATTGTATCTGGGGTGAGGGATTGGCCGTATCGTCTAGGCTGGGTGCTCTGTGTAGTCGATCGGCAGGGGATGGCAGTATATACGAAGCGACGACTTCACGCTTGACTGGTCGCACATGGAGGTTGGGTTGAAAGTAGGCTGGTTACCGTGGAGATATGCTAAGGGGAGCAGGAAATGGTGATGTTGGTTGATAGGGAGGTCATCTAGATGAGATGAGTCGGCAGCGCACGAAAAAAATTGATTACTATAGTGGAGGGACTAATGTGGACTTGGAGTACGAAAAAAGAAGAGGAAGACGAGTCGGCAGCGCACGAAAAAATTGATTACTAATGTGGACTTGGAGTACGCCATTAGTGTATGGACGAGTCGGCAGCGCACGAAAAAATTGATTACTATAGTGGAGGGAAAGGGGACCCCGATGTCTGCCGACGGAGCAATCGAGGCTCGTGATGTGGGGAGGCTGGCCAATGTCCAGGTCGAGGAGGAAGGCGATGGCAAAAAGAAGTTTGGGGGTTATGTGTCTACACACTAGCAGAGCAGTCGTGGCGAGGCAGGACAGGGGGGTAAGATCCACTGTATTAGCTGTTGAGGCTGATAATCTTCTTATTGTTAATTCTGTTATTGTATCTGCTGTTTGTCGTTTTCGTCTCTCTTTTGTTGTTGCTTAGTCCTTGTGGTAGCTGTGCTATTCTTGTTGTTGTGAACCAGTGGAGGGAGGGTGTGAGGAAGAAGAGTGAGTGAGTGAGTGATAAAAGAAGAACAAGTTGAAGATGATAGTTGGATGAATAAGAAGTAGAAGTTGTTTCCTATATTTAAAAAGAAACTAGCGGCAGAGATTAGGGGGTCTGGTTGGCTTGGCAGGGTGGGTCAGGATGCTAGGATTGGTCGAGGTCACTATGGTATTAAAGAGCTAGAGAAATATGTACAAAAGCATTGGGGCAAGGACGAAACCAGAAATTTAAATTTTGGTGGGCTGGAGTGGATTAGGGTATGCTAAGTATGGAATGACTCACATGAATTTGGGGGCATGGGATTCGAATCTAGGACCTACCGGTGGGTGTCCTCCCGCACTACCACTAGGTTAGTGTGTGTATATAATTTTATCTACTAGTATTTTATTTATAATATCTCAAGAGCTAATGAAATTATTTTAGTAAAATTTAACTGTCTCAACTCCCGAGCAATCGTACCAAAAAAATTAGTTCTTTTTGGATTTCCTTCTTGATCAATGACAGCCGCTGCATTGTCATTATATCGTATTATCATACTATTGTCACGTTTGAGTTCTTTACGTGTATGTACAATTACAACCATAATTATTTCTGATCTTTCTAGAGGCATATTGGACACTTCTTCTTTAATTACAGCAACAATAATGTCGCCAATATGAGCATATCGTTGATTACCAGCCCCTATGATTCGAATACACATCAATTCCAGAGCTTCATAATATATATATATATATATATATATATATATATATATATATATATATATATATATATTTATTATTTTTACTCCTAAGCTACTCTCGGGATTCAACCTGTCCCCCCCCCCCCCACATATATATATATATATATATCCTCATATCCCGTTTACACACACACACACACACACACACACATATATATTCTTACATGAACCAATGCACATGTAGACCAATAAGAATGAAGTGTACTAGTGCACATGAGGTGTACATGGAATGTAAGATCCCATTTCTATTGGTCCATATGTGCATGACTCATATAGAAATATGAGCATATAACTCATATCATGTATACCATATATATATATATATATATATATATATATATATATATATATATTTGTTAGAAATACAATTGTATTTCTAACAAATATATATATATATATATATATATATATATATATATATATATATATATATATATTACACACACCAAGGAGGGAGTGTTAAATTAGTAATTCGTTAAATTTATAAGATAAATGCTTTGTTCTAGAAAAAAACGTGGTGAATTATCGTTCTAGAAGAAATTTATGAATCATCGTTCTAGAATAACATCGTAAAGCATCATTCCAGAAGAACTTATCATGGCATACATCCACTTTATCTAATCTAAACTAAATTAGGAGAAATTATTCTGTATTTTATTGCAAATGAATTATTAGATGCTTACTTGATGACTTTAATAATGAATAAGTTCTACATTTAGAACGTGTAGACCTAATGGTTCTAAAGATTTAGCTCTCCAGAAGAAAAGGCTGAGTAATATAATACACCATAAATGCTCTTGAAGAAACATGTCCTGAAGAAGCATCTCCTGCATAGAAAAGTTCATGGCGGTCCGAAAGATGCCATGAACCAAAGATCCAATTTCTCCGGTCGAGAATATACCTTAGATCCCAAAAGAGACTGAGAAAGAGGTACCGATACCCAATAAACCTATGTTTTATACATATTCAAGAGAAATTGGAATCAAGAAGAATTTGTCATAGATGACATTATCAAATAAGAATAAAAATGGTGATGAAAATAAATGAGAATAAAAAACCACAAATAATCCTTGTATATAGAAAAAAAGATAATGAAAAGATACGATACATTTCGCACAACGTGGAGTGTTTAGTCCTATAGTACAAAACCCAAAAGGAATAAATTCGATAAGTTTTGAATGTGTTTTTGTAACAAATAAAAAGAGAGAACCAAATGTATAGAGCAATGTTAGCTCAAGGATTCTCGAAATGACCATGAATAGAATATAAAAAAATATATTCTCCGATCATGAAAGATAAACTATACAAATCCCCGAAGGATTTAAATTTCTAGGTATATCCTTGAAGAATTTAAAATTATCATGTTATCCCTAATGGATTTACAAAATAAGTCATATATAAATGGAAACCATTCGGAAGAATGTGATAGACTTATTGGAGCGGATGTCAGAGTTAAAACAAGGAATAATAGTCTAGGAAATGATATAATAATGATTCTAAAAATTGTTCAGTCATATTTATGAAGAAATTCCTAAATGGATACGTTAGAACGACTGTATATGTACATGACAATATCTCTTGAAGAGATTGAAAATACCTTCTGAAGAGAAGATCTCCTGAAGAGATAATCTCCAGAAGAGAGGTGAAATATGACATTATCTTCCAAAGAGATTGAAAGTATCTTCCGAAAAGATTAAAAATATCTCCTGAAGAAATTTGAAATATCTCCTGAAGAGAATGAAAATATCTCCTGAAGAGATAATCTCCCGAAAAGATAATTCCCATAAGAGATAAATCTTCGGCCAGAAGAGATCTCATATAATCTTCAAAAGATATAATATCCAGAATAGATAAATCTCTCAAAGAGATATACTATAATCTTCTGAAGGGATAACATTAATCTCCTGAAGAGATCTCCCAAAGAGAAGATTTCCTAAAGAGACTTAATATGAGTAATTATCATTTACTCAGTATATACCTATAATGGTCAGGTCAAATAGAATCCGTTATGACCGAAAGAATGAAAGAACATGTTCTGGGTCATGAAGTACCATATTTAAGGAAGATAAATACAAATTCTTTATTGACATTCGCTAAGCACAATATATTTATGTGAACTTATTAATATGCACTTACACACAGATACTGGAATGACATAAGACACAAATCATTCTTGATTTAATTTATATAATTTTTTTGATCTTATGAGATATGTAGATGCATGTTATTTATCTGATCTCCCCTAAGGGATAAACAATGTATGTTTTATAAATAATACTGTTGCAGGTATTTGAGAGATAAATAAAGTAAGTCACTGTGGCAACCTTATCAAACATTCTTACACTTAATGAAGCAAACATAGATTATGCATGGCTATAGTTTCAATAGTTCAACAATCATGGGGAGATGCAAGCTTTCAAGAATAACCAATAAGACTACAACAATTTGTTAGGATACGAGGATAATGTGTATAAATGTATATGCAAAGAAAAAAAAAATCGGTGAGATGTAATATTTAATGTATTGGGGATTAATTTTTTTATTTATATTAATGTAAGAACTAAATATAATTTTTTTTTTATTTTTGACTGGGAGTATTCTGAAGATGCTAATGGAGACATCTTGAAGTATGTCTTTGTGCATTGTACTCTTTTTCTTTGATGAGTTTTTTTTCACTGGATTTTTCTTCGAAAGATTTTTAACGAGACGGTGTAAATCGCACCCACTTGGATTCCTGAAGAATCATATTCTCGAAGAATATTATTGTACTTTTTCTTTTATTATGAATTTTTTTTTCTAAAGATGAGTTTTTTTTTTCATAGAAAAGATTTTAATAAGGCAACAATTAAGATTAAGGTGAGCATCCAAGGGGAGTGTTATGATTTGTGGATAAAATGTGGATGTCCTTATCCCTATCTATAACTATCTCAATCTTATTCCCTCTTATATATACAGAAAATTTACTGTACCGATAGTAAATTTATATTAATTAAATACAGCGATAGAAGTTTGGCAAATTTTGAAATTACAATAGGAATTGCCAGTTGGGTTGGCGAAAATTCGGAGAACTTGATCAAAAATTCGACATTAAACCAGCTACGCCGTCGGCGACCGCAGGTAGCTAAGAAAAAGAAACCCCCCCTAACCGTAACCCTAGATTCTTGTTTCGACCAGCTATGTTATGTTCACTAACGCCTTTCATTACCAGCTACAGTTCCGGCGTCCACGGGAGTTGAGAAAACACTAGAAACCCTAACCCTATAGATTTTCTTGATGTAATAATAAGCGGCATGACTTTTTTTTTTACTACACGCATTCCAAAAAAATGATGGTTATTTGGGAATGTACTATTTAGTTTCTGATTAGTGTACACTGTTCCGTAGATTGTTTATTTATGTATGCTTGCGAAATTTAATTAACGCTCTTTATCTTGATGTTAAAAACCTTAACTTGGTATAACATAGGTTGTCAACTCACGTACTGTATTGTGTTTCACGTATTATCGTGTATTGCGTGATACAATAACTTTTTACTATTTTCATGTCTATGCTACTAAATCCATATAAGAACATGACTTAACATAATTTTCTCGGAATTTTTTATTTCTTTCAACTTTACAAGTCTCTACTTTCAGAATCTAGATTCTTAAGTATACATTACATAAGTCCACTAAGAAAACCGATACTACCTATCGGCCTATATGTATTGTATTCGATCAACTACTACGTAACAAAATGGTAATGTATCTTATCGATAGAAACAACACAGGGTATAATCCTATAGTTATTTTCATTCACCGATAAATAGTAGATTATGTTGAATTGGACCTATATGTGTGCAATTTTGTGGTATGTAGAATTAGTGTCCCGAGAATGAAGATCAAGGACTCATCTTTGCTTTGATTAGTTATGACTCTTCTTAACATAGTAAAAGTTTTCTTGGATTTAATGGCTGCTACACCATAGGCCCCAAAAGCTAGGAATCAAGGACACTAAAAATTTATGTGTTGTGTCCATGCTACATCATGTTAGACATGACATTGGACACTCCAAAATACACTAGGAAATGTCAAATTATCGTGTCCATGTTGCCGTGTCAATAGCATGTCGTGTCAGTATCTCTGCTCATGCAACATAGGCCTTAACTCTGCCTTCTTGACGAGGTTGGGTAGATGATATGTTATCTGTTTTCTCCAAAAGTAAGTTTATGGACTTAAGAATCTTGAGGTACGATAGCATTTGATGAATGTGTTTTTCTATTCACATTTGTTCAATGTTATGTCTAATTAAATTCTTTTAGCTTGTACATCTTAATTAGAAGAACTTTAAAGAGTCTAGGCGTGACCACAAACGTTTCCATTAATTGACCGAGTAGAAGGCACAAGGACATATGTTCTTTCTCTTATATTGTGATTGCGAAGTTGTTGAAGTTATTGCGAAATCCTTGTAAACCATATTTTTGTAGCAGTATTGTTCTCCAGGTAGTTTTTTCTGGTCAGGATTTTCAAATTCATCCTTGTCCACTCCTTGTCTTATTTTATTTTTTTATTTTTATTTTCTCTTCAAAGAGCCAACCACTGGATTGTTGTGATCGAGGTCTTTTCATGGATGCCATTCTTGAAGGGATAGTACTAAACTGTGTATTCCAAACAAAGTCCATATTAGTATCTCAGTGTCTACACTAGCATGTTGTTCCAAAATGGATGAGCATCTTCGACACTGAAATGCCTTTGAGATATATAAACATCAATTTTATCACTCCCTACATAGGTTTTTTAAGCTTATAAAAAATTCTATATGGATTATCCTTGTGCCTTGGTGCTGCATAAACAACTGAATTTATAAATTATTATCAAAGAACGTCTCACATTTCTAACTAATACTTCGTTTAGATATTTTTGAGTGGTATTTTCCAGTTCCATTTTTTATGCACTTGGAATTCAGCAAAGTCTAGATTATGTGGAACCTGTTTTACAATAAACCTTTCTCTTTCTCCCTACTTTAGAATATGCAATATCAGGAGCTTCTTAGATCTTAGTACAAAATTGGAAAGTAAAAGTCACATTCCGCAAAGTCCTGCAGTAGTCGGTGTGAACTTCACAAGTTTTACTAACCATATGTCCCTATATTGTGTACTTCTTGCTTTCTTGTGCTTCATGTTCTCCCTTAGCAGCATACTGTAAGCTTCTATAGAGAGGTTTAATTTCTGCTATTTGGTTGTTTTTGTTATTGGTGTTTATTTCTTCCCATGTGTACTTGAGAATTTTGGATATTTTTGTTGTACTACGGGTCTTTGTGGATCCAATCACCCAATCTCAAGTTTCACATTATATGATCTTAAGTTCAATCCAAATTCAGGAGAAAGGCTTTCTAGTTGTTGTTGATGTTGGTTATCGTTATCATGGCCATATAATGACTCATTTAATGTTGTATCTTACAAGAGTCACCCTATTATCATGGCCATATAATGACTCATTTAATGTTGTATCTTACAAGAGTCACCCTATTACTTCTCTTTTCCCGATGATCTCTCCTTCATTTGTTATAAGTATTTTTTTCTACTTATTTGGGTTACCTTTTCTCCAACCTTTATAGCTTTTCTCATGGTTTTACACTATGTTGTACTGGACGCTAGGTGAGACGAGACGACAGCTTACCCGCTTCGTCTAGACGCGCCTAGGCGCCCGCCAATGTCGGCAGTAGTGGTATCCTTTTATGAGCCTAAATATAGCACAGACGACTATATTTAATATATTAACTATTCAGAAAATCAAACTTGTTGTCAAAGATTCACAGTTTATATGTATTCAATGGTCAACACCAAATGTACTCCTGATGTATGATTGGATATAGGTACTGCAGAAGAATGTTAAGGAAAGAAAAGATAAAGGGTTAGAAAGAATAAGATAAGTGAAGTGTGTTGCATTGCATTACATAGGAAAATCACAAACAAATAATTTATTGAAGTCATTAGCCAAGGCATGCCATCAGGTGGATATGTACCATGATCAATCTGCAGTGGATATGCATCATAAATGAATCTTCCATTGGAAACAACAAAATCGCCTAGGCGCCCACCTTTCACTTCCCCTGATCGACCCTAGGCACCCGCCTAGGTGCGCCTAGACGCCCATCGCCAGACACGGAGATTATTTTCCCAGGTCGAGGCGCCCTCCCCTCAACCTGGATGCCTAGGCCGCTTAGGCGCGCCTAGGCGTCGCGTGTAACAACATAGGTTTTACATTTAGACTATAAGCTAAACTTTCGGACCATGTTATTTCAATTTGTCCTTCAAAATTCTGTGATCTATTATCACATTTTCCATTTACCATGAAACACAAGCACTTTTTCTTCTTCTCTGCATGGTTTCTACTTTATCAACATATTATTGTTGTAATCTGTCACAGACTCCATAAGCATATCCTTGGACATTTTCTGAGTAAGAAATAAAGAAAGACCTTGGTATCATCTGAATAAAGACAGATAATAGCACATGATTTGACTATGCCTTGATGGAGCATGAAACAACTGGAGATTCCACACACACACACACACACACACACACACACACACACACATATATATATATATATATATATATATATATATATATGAACTGGAGCCTCTTTGATGTAAGAAATAAAATTTACTTGGCCCTCTTTATTTCAGTCTTCTTATTTACTCAGGGACCAATTCCTTTTTGAATTTATCCTGTCTTTATTCTATTGTGCCACTATAATTTTTGAGATTTAGCAAGCAATAATGATGAGAATAAATTTTAGCAGCTAATAGAATGATTAGCCCGATAGTTTATTACTGGTGTTTAACAGAAAAATCCTAAAAGCTTGACTAGTGCCACATATATGGTACAACCTGTGCAGACGTGCAGGTTGCCAAGAGCAATTTCGCCAAGGTGATGTTATTTGAATGATTACTCAACACATAAGCCTCTTTTAAGAGATTGGTGACACTATTTCAGATAATGGCAACTACCACTACTATACATAGTTTGCGGTATCGGCCCATACCAATCATATACGGTCGATACCGATACGGTTTGGCATGTCCCGATTCGATACAGATATTGACCGGGGTATCTTTTTCGATCAATTCGGCAAAAAAAAAATGAACAAAAAAGACCAATCAACAAGGGTGTAAAGTATATAAAGGTTGTAAAAGTATGTAAATGAAGAAAACTTAATCTTTTGCAGGCAAACAAATAGGCAAGGGTGACTACTATTTCATTCCATTTCAAAACTACTAAGAAACAATACATGCACGTACTTTTCAAAAGTTTGGAGGATTACAAAAAAGAAGGGAGTGACCCATTGTTAATGACGTCCCAGTGCTACGATGCTTCCACTTACGTAAGGTCTAAGGAGGGTCAAGAAACCTTACCCCCCTTTAATATGAAGAGGTTGTTTCCGCAAATCAAATCTGCATCCTCCAGGATGCAAGTAACAAACCTTACCGTCGTGCCAGGCGACGCCCTCTAGTGTCCGATCGTTAATCATGTATTATATATGGTGTATAATTATTATGTTCCTAAAGAGTATGTTCTTATTGCATGAAGGTGCTAATAACAACCTCTATAACAACTCATTAGAGAAGAAAAAGAAAAAGTAATATGGTAGAAAACACAACCTAGAAGCATACTGAAGAAAACACAACATATTGTGTAACATAAGGTATGGCCGTGATGCTTTGATCATTCCATAATCTTGAATTTTATTGTATATGTCATTATTTTAAGTCATAATGTTATTATCTTCTCTCTTTTTTTTTCCTTTCTAGAATTTGCTATATGCTATTGGATTATTTATCATATTTTAACTGAACCATAATCCTTACCACCTTTGCGGTGCATGTGTATATCATCTGATACCAACCTCAATCCGCTAGGCACCTCTCAGCTGCAATGTGCCCGCTATATGGAACCTTGATATGCAATATAGATACTATCTTTTTTACAAGAAGAAGTCTTGGAACTTAAAACCCTGTAACTTCAAATATAAAAGAACAACAAGAGTTGTTCAATTGGAAGATTGCACATCTTGTATTTGGAAACCAACTTGTAAACCAAATAGTAAATGTCTGGCATGTAAGTTACGAGTAAATATCAATAGGTTTATGGTTGTAATATCATTGATGCGAACTTTGAGGAAGAGGGGGGTGGCGAGTAGATGTCTTCATGGTTTGTTGTTTTTGTTGATAAGCGATGCCTTCTTATGATTGGCTATGGAAGTGACGAGAGAGATGTTAATTTCTAAGTCTAGTTGGAGTTAGTTGCAAGGCCATGTAATATTAATCGTATGTGTGAGTTCATTTTATAGTGGAAGATATCTATTTGGTACTCTGTAATTGACCAAGCGCATTCTTTGCACAATTGTTTTTTAATTACTTCCTACTTGTCAACTAAGTGCGGTAAAATTTATAAGTTTGCTTGCAAATGTGTTTCAGTTGATATCTAGTATCTTGTACTACTATAAATATAGAACTCCATTTTTTGTACTATAACCTCCCTAGTGAAATGGGAAGTCTCAAGTTTAACACTAGGAAGAGCTAACTGTCGTAGTTCTCTCTGTACTACTACTAAAAGAAAAAAGTGTTGGAAGACATACAATGTCGTACCTTTCCCTTTTTCTTTTGTATATAGAATGTTGTATTGTGGAAAAGCATTGGATGTTGTGTTATGTTTATTATAGTTATCAAGTTCTTTCTCATTACTGCATCTATTTACTTTTATGTTAGAAATTCATTCATACTCAAGAAGAATGATTTTTTAACGTTTTATTAACAATGAATGATTCGGTGTTTGTTCTATGGGGATAATACTTTGTGAAGTTGTGCCGTGGATGAGAGTTGAGACTGAGAGCAATAGCCAGGAAAGGGATTGGCAAGGACCATGCAAAATGGTCACCTGCTGCAGTTGTAACTTTATGTATGAACCTGAAATTCATATAAAAGAAGAGTTAATGGAAACCCTTACACTTGAAGAGAAAAAAGTAATTATATCAATAAGAGTCCTACTAAAGTTTTGACGCTGATACAAATACTCACCAGGTCAGATTTCCTGCCGCTTGAAATTTCTTTAAAATTATGTGATTTCTCCATAACATCCTTCTGTCCATCTTATATGATTCCGTGATCACCTATCTTAAATTCTAAATTTAGTTAACTTAGTGATTATCACTGTCAATTTGTTATTAATGTAATAGTTATATTCTACTGTACAGATCTACACAAATGTATGCTTTTACATTTGTATAGAGCTAAGAAGCATGGACACTCCAAAATTCATGCCATGTTGTATGAGGCACACGAATCGAACACGCCAAAGACACTCTGAAATGCCCTAGAACACACCAAATAGGTGCCAAATCCGTACCACCGTGTCTGAAACGTGTCATGACGAATCAGTATCTGTGCAACATAGGTATAGAGTATCTGGTACAAGCCTTGGCCTGACTTAGGTTGCTTGGTCCTACATAAATTGTACCCAAACAAAAGTATGCAGATAAGGCTTTTCCATGTATATACCTAGGATTGATAACAAAATGTATATACCTTGGATTGAGAAAATCTGTTTCTGACAAAAGAAAACTGTTTTAGGAGATGGTGACTGAGAAAATATGTTTCAGACATATTCATGCCACAAATTTATTGTCAGTATGATATTTTGTTTTACTTAATTACTAAAAGGATGTTTTCATGCACAAGGTGGTGGTGGTGGTTGATGCAGAAGCATACACCTACAATAATGTGATAAAAGAAAGCTGAAGCCATGGGGCAGCCATGTCTTGTTGAGATTTATGCCAAAGAAATCTTTATTATCACTGTGGAATCAACTGGTGTCATCCAGGCTTTTATAGTACTCACCACAATAGACAGGCAGAAGCTGGATGCTGTATGCCTTCAAGATTCTGAGTCCGACTTTGGCGAACTCTGTATTTTAAAATCCATGTCAATTCTGTATATGGCTGTTCCCAGTATAGATACAGAAATTGTTATTACTCAAATATCTCTACTATCTGGATATATGCAAATGATATCCTAATGGCATCTCTCTCATAATATTTTCTCAGACGTCTGTTGCACTTACATAGTGTGTTCCATATTATACTTCTTCTAAAGCTCTAGAGTTGTACATATGATGCCTTAGGAAACTGATTCAAAGTTGCTTTCCTCAAATCTGTAATGGAGTCTTGATTATTGTATCCAACTCCAGCTAATCCAAGATACTCAACCGTGTTTCCTGCACAAAATAGGTTGCTGCCTTTCTTGAGTATGCTAGCTAATTGCACAATTGCTAGTTAGATACAACCATGATGTAACTTGGAGAGATTTTACATCAAACTAGTATGTTTAAGAAAACTTATCAATCCTACAGATCCAAGAAAACATCTGGTGTACCTAGAAATGTTGGTATCTACCAAATAAATGTCATGTTGGATATGGCTCATGTTAATAGAGAGACCATCGAGTGTTCTCCAAGAAATCAGAGAAGCTCGCTAGTTGAAAGAGTCTAGAATAAGGTTGTATAAGCCTGACGGCATATTGTTGATGTACGGTCAGTATACTTAAGTATACTTAAGAGTGACAAAATCATTCCACAAGTTTGGATGCCAAAAAACTGGGTACAATAGTATGCTAACGACAATCTCTGCAGGTCATGGCTGCTCTGATTTTTGTGCACAATTTAGATTTTGACGTTTATATTGCTCCATGTCTTAGGTAAGTTATGAGGGATATTTAAAGCCCTCTTCACCTATAGGTGGTTGGTTGCTTAGACTATTGATTGCTAAGAGGTAGGCTTTTCTATGATTTTGCTGGAGAGGCCATTGAATGACTCATTAAGATAATGAGAAAGCTCATTGGAGATCTCATAAGGAGACGGTAACTCTTTGCGATTTAGGTTATAATTATTTATAAGGTTATCTTATTTGGTTCAATAAAGTACAATATTTCATTCTCGTTATCAGCAACTTATTCAATATTTCGATTGGTAACCCGCAGGTTCCAATTTATCGCCATTCCGTGGTGCCAAACCACAATATGATAGTTATATTCATTTTGTGCTATTCATAATGTAATTTTCACAATAGTTCCTTTATCAAGTGTCTCATTTAATTACAGTAGTGGTATCAACTTGTGGCATTACTATCTCTTGTGTTATTAATGCATTATCGATCATTGGACGCAAAAAGACAAGCTAGAGAATTCACTTTATTAGGCATGAAGGAGTAGAGAAGAAGGGACATATCCATTCGCCGACTAGAGAATGCCGAGAGAAGGATTACACTTGAACGGTCAGGCTTGGGTTACGCGTCTACTAGCATTGGCACCAACATAGGACCAGAACACCTTCTTTTATCTTCCTTTCTCTCAGAATTTTCAAAAATGAATTCAAGAAATTTGATTAAAAAGGGCAAAGAAATCAATCATTGAAAATTATCACAAAAATTCATCAAAATCAAGCAGCAAAAACACCCAACGAAAATTCTTGGACTCATTCTAACAGAAGATGATCCATGAGGTGGAAAGGTTCATTGCATTATTCTTTGATTGATTATGCCAATATGTTTCTCCAATACTCAGTTTCGACCGAGTCTATTTAGCCATAAGCATCACGTAGTGAACCTTTAGGAGCTGAGCACTATATAATATACTACTAAAAAAATTTCGTCCTCAAAACTTAAAGAAAAATCCTACCTCTAGATTATCGAATAAGGAAGGGTACTTCTTCATCATCTCCTCTTCAGGCTCCCAAGTTGATTATTTGTCCGCATGGTTCTGCCACAACACGAAAACCAAATGCACTGATCGATTTTGCAAGATTTTCTCATTCCTGTCCATAATCTGAACAGGTTCCTCCGTATAAGATAAGTCGACAATCAGCTCGAACTGATCGTAGTTCACCACATGACTTGGATTATGCACATATCTTCGGATTTGAGAAACATAAAAAATATTGTGCACTTCAGCCAAAGATGAAGGTAGTGCAAGTCAATAAGTCACTGATGCCACCTTCTCCAAAATCTCAAAGGGTTCAACAAATCCCGGACTTAACTTTCCCTTAATACCGAACTACATCACACCTCGCATATGTGTTGCATTCAAGAACACATGATCTCCTACCATAAATTCTATGGGTCGCCGATGATCATCCGCATAACTCTTCTGATGGATTTGAGCAACTCGAAGCCTCTCATGAATCATGCGAATCTTCTCAAAATCCTGCTTCACCAGTTCTAGTCCAAGCACCTATCGTTCACCCACTTTATTCCAGCATATCGGTGATCGACACTTCCTTGTATAAAGTTCTTCATATAGGCTATCTGGATACTCGCTTGATAACTATTGTTATAATCAAACTCCGCCAACAGAAAATGAGTATCCCAATTCGTCTTCAAATATAGCACATATAATCGCAACATGTCTTCAAGATCTGGTTCACCTTTTTCGTCTATCCTTCAGTCTACGGATGGTACGTTGAGCTGAATTTTAACTAAGTGTCCATCGTCGACTGAAGACTATTCCAAAAATAAGATAAGAACCGTTTGTCCCTATCATACACTATTGAGATTGGCACCCCATGCAAACATATAATCTTATCCATGTAGGTCTGAGCCAACCGATCGATGCTCCATGAAGATTTAATCAAGATGAAATGAGCCGACTTGGTCAATTTATCAACAATGACCCAAATTACGGTATTCCCTTGTTGTGTCTTCGATAAACCACTATGAAATCCATGGTAATATGCTCCCAATTCTACTGTGGAATGACGAGATTCTATAACTCCCCGCGAGGCCTCTGATGTCACGACCCGCACCCGGATATGAGGACATGAGTGTGTGAGCAACGTCCAGCCTACGCCGCAGCATCGGCGGTAGAACGCTGTCTATGTCAACAATATTATCTAATCATATCACACAATAATATATGTACCTGCCAATGATATCTAAACTCCATACGGAGGACAAGATAATATATAATAATAATCAATATTCAATCACAATAACTAGACGAAGGTAATGACACAATATCACATAGAAGAAATAGAATCAAAAGTATCAAACAAGACGTCACCACAATATCCAAGTCTAATAGTCTATCCACAAAACAAAAATAGTCTCAAATATCTATAACATGCCAAATGTCTAAGTTGGAGACATATCCAATATAATAAGAAAAATAACTAAGTCTTCTATACTAGCTGAGCCTTCCCAACGGCTGATACTAGATCATCCTGCACTAAGGGTGTTACCTCGGTTGGCTCGCTATCCTGTGCGTCATAGTGTGTAGGACACCAGTCCTCTAAACAATCATCTGAAAAATATATTCAATCAGGATTGGAGCTAAGTACAACCCAATAGCAGTTCCAATAAACGACAAAAGCTATAAAACAGTAATAGAAATAAAAATAAATGATAAATAGTCACTGAGATAGTAAACATTATGATAAAGAAATATTACGACAAGTAATCGAAATAACTGGGAGCAATATGATAAGAAACATCACTGTAATGAACCAAAAAATAAAAATAACAATAAGTGCTTTAAAATATTAGTATGATATATGATCGGTTTGAGCCTAACACGGTTTACAAATAAAGGGAACTAGCTCAACCATACGTGAATTGCATGATGGCTAGTTATCACGGGCTACACTATATCACGGGCTATAAGGTATGATCACATATCCACTAATACTTCCCCTGCCCCGACTAGTACATGTTTGCCATTGATTCAAAGTTGAAACAAACTTTGTGTGTTTAAAAAACAAAAGAGTACAAAGAAATACTAGACAAAAAATCTAAGTACAATCGCTTTTGATTCTGGGGAGTGTGACGACGGAGATCGAGTACTATAGTGACTCATTTACTCCGTTGACAGTCCGATGATGGAATGAGAATACTTTCTCTGCGTTTCTCTCTCCTATGCTACTACGTCCCTTGGGCTGTGTGGGTATGCAACCCCACTATTTATATCCATCATGCAGACGGGATATATGTGCCGCATATGCGCCTCTGTTTGGTGGCCGCATGAGGCTCCTTTAACAGAATACGGCTGCAACTGTGGCCGCATACCACAGACAGGCTGCCACGTAGTCTTGGTTGGGATATGTGGTTGATAAAATCTCGGAGTTATTTTCATCCTGTTGTGTGCGTTACTTGGTCAACTAGACACGTGGTCAGCACTGGTTGAGTGAAGTTTTTTTTGGTTGTAACGGTAAGATCCTGCAAGCTGAGGGCCACATGGAGTCTTGGCCGCATATGTGCTGTCACTCCCACATTTTTAGATGAGGATATTTTTGTCATTTTGTATATATTTATTTTTAGTGATTAATATTTATTTATTGTGCTAATAATTAATATTTGTGGTTAAGCTATTTATTTATTTTATTTAGTGGGCTAGCCTAGTTATTTAAACTTGACACTAGTGGACCCAAATTAGACTTGTCATGACAACTTTGGGCTCAACATTGGACTAGGCCTAAGTAGATCCATTTTCTTAGTTATTAAGGAAATTAGCTTAATTTGGTTTAGTTTAGAAGCTTCCTAATATAACACTCCCTAATTAAACCTCATAACTAACTAGTGAGGGCACCTTGGTCATTAAACATTTATTAGAAAAGGAGTACGAGGTGGGGGGGGCATATAAGTAGAGAAATCCATTCTCTCTCTTCATTTCTCCATTCCAAATCTAGATCCCCAATTTAGTTCATCCCCAAATTGACTCATCCCTAACCAAATTTAACCCAATTTATACCCATTCTCTCTCATATTTATCATCTAAGAAGTATTGTAGCTTGGATTACAAGGAGCACTTGAAGAAAGAGAAATTGGTAAGAGAATTGTGTCCTAATTGTGTCCATTGAACTTTTTCATTGGAAATCCATCTCCCAATAGGTAAATTCTGAATCCACCTCTTAAATTAGACTATAATTCATTCATTTAATATTAGGAATCATCCCTTGGCTTAGGGCTACCCATAGGATCAAGAATTAGGTCCATATGACTTGTATTGTGAAAGTTATATGGTGATTTATGTCTAATTAGGAAAAATTACGATATTGACACATTAGTGTATGTCATGAGATAAATTAGATCTCATTAGACTTAGATCGGAGTTGTGGGACTAGGTACGTATCCACAAATGGATACGAGTATGTCGTATCTTGGTATTTTGTGATACGGTATGATACAGAGCTCATTTTGAGTGATTTGTGCATATTAGTATGATATCTCTTCGATTGCTATTGTAAATAGTTACATTAGTTATTTATATATATAATTGATGTGTATTAATGGTAATTATGGTGAATTTAGAGTTTGGACACTTCACTTGGGTGTGTATCATGGGTATCCTATTGGTGCACTCAAGGTATTTGATGAAATGAGTATTGGTATGTGTAGTATGTTCACCCAAGCAATTACTTATATTATATATATATATATATATATATATATATATATATATATATATATATATATATATATATATATATATATATATATATATATATATATATATATATATATATACACTTGATATATATATTGTGTGTGTGTTGGTGAGATGTGTTGTGAAGTATAAGAGAAGGGGAAATTTGTGTCAATATGCACATTAGAACAGACTTAGTATTCAGTTAGTGATAATACAAGTAACTGGAAGTGGTGCAGCATGTATTGTTTCAAGAGAAGTGAAGAGGAAAGAGTATGATTGTGTGTTTGGTGTATGTGTGACTGTGTTTGTGCAGTGAGGATCGTGTTTATGTAAATACTTGATTGTGTGAGATATGTGTAGATGCAAGTGCTAGGTGGAAGAGGAATTCTTGTGTGCAGTAGGTGATGTTCAGATATTTTGTAGCAGTAGGGGAGTGCACTAAGGTGCAGGCAGTCGAGAGCAACTAGAGGGGACTTTGGGGTCTGATGTGCACATTTGTGCACATCAGTGGATGCTTGGGTCTGTATGACCATACCAGGTGAGAAACATAGCAGCAACAAGCTTTTGGCTTGCACATTTGTGTGTGGTGGTATGTGTCACGCCCCAATCTCCCGCAAGTCCGATAGTCCCCGCTGAACGTGAATCACCACGTTGCAGCTCTCCCGCGGGACGATCGTTCTCATCAGGACGTGATGCTGTACAAGCCTAAAGTGCGCTTGCACAAGGCCAAAGCTTTGATATAAGGGCAAGTAAGCTATTCGATACTGAAGCAGCGGCACATAATATTGTAGAAAAGTGAAGAACTCAATGGCATATGAAAACAGGCTCTTTTATTGATAATCAAAAGTGTTACAAGCGGCTCAAGGCCGAGATTATAGATCGCTCAAGCACTCTTCTCTCGATTACAATAACACCGTTCCATACATTATGTTCCTCTATACAAAAGCAGCTCAAAGCAGGCACAAACTCGATGCGGCTCAAGGCATCGACTCCAGATTTCCGGCTCTTTGGGATGAGGCACGACTATCGCTTCCTCAGACGAACAAGCACCTGAGAACAAGTAAACTGTTGGTGGGTCAGCACTTTATACAAGTACTGGTGAGATAAAACAACTTAACAGAAGCTACACCCCCTGAAACCCACACTAAGTAATCATGTGGCAGAATAATGCATTACTAGTGATCTTTCTAGTTTTACCTAGGTTCTTTCCATGAAGTTCTAGCAGAGTCATATTACATTGTTTGGAAACATCTATTTGAAAACATAATCAAACAACCAATCAATCGAGGCAACAAATTCAAGCACGAGGATTCTATCCGGGTGTGCGCAGCGTGTTTGGTGCACTATATGCAAGGATTCTAGGGACAGGCATCATTTAGGAACCATCAATAAATCAAGCACACAATTTAACTATCAATCAGAGGTCGGTCCCCGAATAACTCAGGATCGATAGCGGTAATCCAGCTAACCAATGACTCATATTCTGATCCTATTAGCAGCTGTGACTCATGGTTGCACATTACTGCCGAAGCAGCCGTAGCCAAGGTTCAGCTCTGCACTAATAGTCATTGTCCGACCGATGCAATGCATGAGGCACTAACGGGTATTCTCTAATATGCAAACAAAATGAATAAGCAGGCTTATGCATAAACTCATATTTCTTACCCCATGGCCGAACGGTTATCCCTGTAGCAGACATACAAGTTAGCAACAATGGCATAAACATATATGTATACCGTTCTTTAGCTTCCTGTCCGTCTCTGCATCAAACAGTTAGGTATGCAAGAAGGCTAGCCTAGCATGCTCCCTAACTAACTGAATGCAGCTATCTCCATGAACTTCTCTAGTGCAGACTCAACTCTTCTCAACAGAAGCACCGCCTCCCATCTAATAGCCACGCCCCCCAAGATCCCGAAGGACCGGACATCAGGGCGCACTATTAGTCTTACCCCCATCGAATTACCATCCTCCCTTCTAATATCCACGCCCCGAGCTCAGGGCGCATTATTAGTCTCACATATTTCGTTTGTCCTCCATCTATCGCAAGCACCCATATTTCACTAGCACATCTCTTTCACAATAGAAACACAACGTGACAAGGCCATATTCACATTCACAAGCATATAAAAATCTAATAGCACACCCCCCAAGATCCCGAAGGACCGGACGTCAGGGCAGACTATTAGACTCTGCACACACAAGACAAGCATACTCATTCCTTTAATCTTAAGCATTAAAGACAAGCCATATAAACACGATGACAAGCAAGCATATGAACGATCTTTCAGTTGAGACTAGCATGGCATGGGTCTATTATCACATCAAGTAAAACATGCAGTTCTATCTTCTTAGCATAGCAATGGTTCTATCTCATTTCAGACAAGCATACATATTCTCTTAGTTAGGCAGCATATTCGTTTCAGTGATAAGCTATGTGAGTTCTCTTATTAGCATGCTGAGTCGGTTCTATCATTTTCTTATGAAAATATTCTTCTTAAGCAAACAAGCATTAAAAAACTCAGATTCATTATTAAGTCGTACAAGAATCAGAGAATACAGTTCTGCCCACTCACATTGATTAATCGGTCGGGAACTCTCCGAGAAGACTTCCGTTCGAGCAAGCAAGGCGATCCCACTTTTATATAGCGCCGACGCGAAGCGGGGCACTACATACTTACCCACCAACAAAGAGTTTCGTACTCGAAACTCAAGGAGAAACTCACGAAAACACAGAGCAGTGATAGTCCTCATCCCTCGCCATCCCAAATCAAAACTCTAGCAATCACAACTTAATAAAACTCTAGCCAACAAAATCACAAATCATATCTCCAGCAACAAAACAAATCCAGAAAACTTTTGCCGGCAACTTTGAGAATATTTATGGACTCATTGTATGGAACGTTCATTGCATCTCACATCAGGCACATCTCAGAGTTGGAGGCAACGAAATAGGCAAAGAATCGAGTCGCTCTGATACCATTATGTTACGCCCCAATCTTCCGCAAGCCCGATAGTCCCCGCTGAACGTGAATCACCACGTTGCAGCTTTTCCGCGGGACGATCGTTCTCATCAGAACGTGATGCCGTGCAAGCCTAAAGTATGCTTACACAAGGCCAAAGCTTTGATACAATGGCAAGTAAGCTATTCGATACTGAAGCAGCGGCACATAACATTGCAGAAAAGTGAAGAACTCAATGACATATGAAAACATGCTCTTTTATTGATAATCAAAAGTGTTACAAGCGGCTCAAGGCCGAGATTACAGATCGCTCAAGCACTCTTCTCTCGATTACAATAATACCGTTCCATACATTATGTCCCTCTATACAAAAGCAGCTCAAAGCAGGCACAAACTCGATGCGGCTCAAGGCATCGACTCCAGATTTCTGGCTCCTTGGGATGAGGCACGGCTATCCCTTCCTCAGACGAACAAGCACCTGAGAACAAGTAAACTGTTGGTGGGTCAGCACTTTATACAAGTACTGGTGAGATAAAACAACTGAACAGAAGCTACACCCCCTGAAACTCACTCTAAGTAATCATGTGGCAAAATAATGCATTACTAGTGATCTTTCTAGTTTTACCTAGGTTCGTTCCATACAGTTCTAGCATAGTCATATTACATTGTTTGGAAACATCTCTTTGAAAACATAATCAAACAACCAATCAATCGAGGCAACCAATTCAAGCATGAGGATTCTATCCGGGTGTGCGCAGCGTGTTTGGTGCACTATATGCAAGGATTCTAGGGACAGGCAGCATTTAGAAACCATCAATAAATCAAGCACACAAGTTAACTATCAATCAGAGGTCGATCCCCGAGTAACTCAGGATCGGTAGCGGTAATCCAGCTAACCAATGACTCACATTCTGATCCTATTAGCAGCTATGACTCATGGTTGCACATTACTGCCGAAGCAGCCGTAGCGAAGGTTCAGCTCTGCACTAATAGTCATTGTCCGACCGATGCAATGCATGAGGCGCTAACGGGTATTCTTTAATATGCAGACAAAATGAATAAGCAGGCTTATGCATAAACTCATATTTCTTACCCCATGGCCGAACGATTATCCCTGTAGCTGACATACAAGTTAGCAACAATGGCATAAACATATATGTATACCGTTCTTTAGTTTCCTGTCCGTCTCTGCATCAAACAGTTAGGTATGCAAGAAGGCTAGCCTATCATGCTCCCTAACTAACTGAATGCAGCTATCTCCATGAACTTCTCTAGTGCAGACTCAACTCTTCTCAACAGAAGCACCGCCTCCCATCTAATAGCCACGCCCCCCAAGATCCCGAAGGACCGGACATCAGGGCGCACTATTTGTCACGCCCCAGTCCAAAAATATCGAGGGACTGGACGTGTGATAATGGCCAGCAGCACGCACCGATGGACAAACCCAATTTAATGGATCCATCGGGGCATACTTAAGTTGTTTTACAATAGTCAGGGTTTACTAATCTCATCCACAAAATAAAGATAGCAATAACAGCAAAAGAAATATTAAACAACAACCAGTCAAAGTAAATAAAATCGGGGAACAACCCGATATTAAGTCTGTTACAATGTTCTCATAAACAGGAAATAAAGAGTTTAATTAAACAGGAAAGAAAGTCTATTTGCCATAAAGACTGTGCATGGCGAAGCAGTTGTTCAGGAGAAGTCCTCAGCAATCACCTCGTCTTCAGGTTCAGGTACTGCTCCGAGTAGTGCTCCTGTTTCGTACACCTCAGGGTAGATCTCGTCTGCTAAATCTGGGGACATAATCCATTCCAGGTCCTCAGGGGACATAGCAAGGTACAGAAAATACAAGCCAAAATAATGCAGTACAGAAATAAAGGAACAATAGGGTAAGTAATTAAACCAGCTAAGTGTTAATGCAAGTGAGAGTTATTAGTCATACTCAGGCTGAGACTACTACAGGATCAGTGTCAAGAAACCATAGCAGTATTTTCTCGAAGGGCCAGAACTAGTGCCAAAGCTCTGTGTCAGAGACTAGGACACATCCAGATGATAATATATATAATATAATCAGCCTTGATATGGTAATACTCTCCCCACCCAATGTAATCTTACGTCACAGTTCTCAATGTTCATGTTACGCAAGATTAAACTAATGCAATAAGTCATTTATTAAGATCTAAGAAAATAATGTTCAAGTCATGAAATCTGTATCCTATACAGAACCACCTTGAATAGTCAGGAAGATTCTATCTCATGATCTGTGTCAAGTGTCCTGGGTATAATGTACTTGATATGGCAAGTACGAGAAATATAAATGTCACGATAACCATCTCTAAGTGACGTTACACAACCCCCTGTACGGTGTTGGCACCCGACTATTAATCGGAAGCTAAGTAAGTCACACGGCCCTAGGGTTGAGCATTTACAACAGTCACAGAAAAAATAAATTAAGAGAACGAAATGAATCAATAAGATGCAATTTATGGCAAGGTACACTTGCCTGGGTTTTCGGCTCCAAGTATGGCTATGGCTTCAGCGGAAATTGCAGACAGTACTCCGGTTGCTGAAACAGACATCACCATCAGATCCAAAAAATATTAATCAGCTAGAAACGCCTGTCCTTGAGTCCAATTTGGAGACAAGGGCAAAAATGACATTTTCGGGTCAAGGCGGGGTCCAGATGTGGGCCGCTTTGCACCGAAAAATGTGTCAGGGTCAAAGGTCTCCAAAATAGTCCAACTTAGTGTCAACAGGTCAGAAACGATGATACGAACCCAATGGAACTTCCAGAATTGGATTCCGATGAGCCGTTCTCAAAATCGCCCGTCGAGTGGAGCTTGTGGGGCCCACGACACGCGATTTTGTCAACGTTCTCAGAATCGAACCAAACTTGGCTCACAGGACCAGCGAATTGCTACGAGTCTGATGGCGTAAGTTTTGTCTCGATCCGATGTGTGTACACTAAGTTACAGCGAGATTCAGAAAAGTCGGATACGGGGCGTTGTCCGCGGATACGCACTGATTCCGGTGTGCACGCACATCCGAATCAGCTTCTGCGAAATCCTGTACATCCGTATCAACGACGCGCACGTATCTGTGAAGATCGCACGCGACCAAGTCATCCCGTTTGGCGGAGCGCACTCAGTTCCGGGGTGAAACAGGGCGTTGGTTTTTCCTGTTTTTGGATCGCGGTTCACGATCACCACAGGACGCGATGCACCGAGCGGGTTGCACGGGCACCGAGGGGGTCACGCAGGGTTCGCGATGCAAGTGACGTAATCGAAAACAGAGCTACGAGTAGGAAGATACAAGTACCTGAACAGGGCTTGAAAAACAGCATATAATTCGTGTCCGACACAAGTCACTGTGTCCGGCCGACCTAGGGTTAGGGTTCACTGTTCCAGTCGCCGGAGGAGGGCGGAGCGGTCTTGCTGGGGCCGGCTGGGTGGAGGCACGGCGGCCGGAGCGTTGCCGGCTGCTGCTGCTGCTGGTGAAGGAGTCCGCCGGAGGAGACGGGCGGAGGTCGCGGACCGAGGACTCGGGGTCGGGCTCACGGCTGCGCGGTGGAGCTGGGAAGGAGGAGGAGGGTGAGGGGTTGCGGCGCTGCCGGCGGAGCTGCGGCGAGGCGGGGTCTGGAGGAGGCGGGGTCTGGCAGCGACGTCGCGGGGAACGGAGGAGCCGGAGGGAGGAGGGGATTAGGGTTCGGCTGGGGCGGCTTTATATAGGAGAGATGGGGAGAGGGAGCGGCGGCCGGCGAGGGGGAGGGGAAGAGGGTCCGGTGAGGGAGAGGAAGAGGGAGCGGCGCGGGGCAGTGAACGGGCTGCGGCGGCGGACGTTCCCGGCGGCGGGGAGGTAAGGGGTCGGGTTCAGAGCGGTTGGGGGAGAGAAAGAGAGCGGGTCAGGTTTGGGCGGTCGGGTCGGGTTCTAACGGACCCGGCCCGATCCGAAACTAAGACGGGTCGGGTTTCGGGTTAATGGGTCGGGTCTGGGTTGGACCCGGATCCGACCCGCTAAGAATTGGTATAATAAACCGGTTCAGAAATTGGTTTAATTAGACCGGTTTGGTTTATTTTAAATAAACCCGATTTATTTTGGTTTAATTAATTAATTAGTTTTTAGGGCTTTAAAAATACATCCAGGGTCCAATAAATTCCCAGAAAATTACCCTATGTCTAGTTTTTCATTTTACACCATAAAATATTATTTTCATAATATTTTAATATTATTTAATAATAAATAAAAATCATTTAATAATTAAAACACCTGAATTTAATTACAGAAAATTCACTGAAAATTCCAGAAAATTGTGAAAAATTCAAAATTTAAAAATTCTTGAAAATCAGGGGATTTACAATCTACCCCCTTTAAGAGGATTGCGTCCTCGCAATCAAAGAATAACCGGTCAATAGAGATGACACGGTTGCAAAATTTATTCGAATCAGAAAATCAAGGTTGAGGGTTTTAAACACATAGGGAAAATCATTTCCCTAAGCAATAGAAGTTATGCAATTTCTCAAATGTGGGAAATCTAGAAAATTACAGTTTTAGAAAACCAGGTTATCTTTAAAACATATTAGGTTAACATTTCTAAAATATTCTAAGTTATTGGCAAGTTCAAAATTATCAGGTTAACACTAGGTTATCAATTAATAGCAAGTTTAAAATTATCAGGTTAAGTCTGGGGTCACGAACCAGCAGGCACGAACTAAAGCAATACTAGAAACAGAACTACAAAAACTTACGCGCATTAGCTACTCCACGGTTCTGCGCGTCTCCCACAGTCATCGCAAAAACTTGGCCGCATCCTTGAGGTGGTGCCCTCTGCTGTTGCTGGGCTTGCTGGTAGGGTGCTGCTTGAAGTGCCAAGGGTGGCCTTGGTTGATGTCCTCCTGGTGCTGGTAGAGCTTGTTGGTTTGCCCTTGGTGCTTCTCTATGCTCAGGGCAGTCCCTCACTGCATGCTGTCTGGATTCGCAACCTAAGCACAGTCCTAACCTGCGTCGGCATTCCCTGGCGAGATGGCCTGCTTTGCCACAGTAGTGACAAGTAGAGAGGACTATTACTTGTGGGGTAGCTGCTTTCTGCTGTTGGTGTAGGTGAGGTTTCTTTGCAGCTTCTTCTTGTGGTGCTCTGGATGTTGCTGATGGGGAAGGCCGCTTCAGACTAGTTTCTCTCCTGGTGACTCGCTCCATGCGTCGGGCTGCAGCAAGGACGTCCGAGTACGAAGTTTGTAAACTCCCTCACCCAAAATAGATATTTTGTGTATATTTTATATTATTATATTTATTATATATGTTGAATTTATTTAGAATATGCTCTTAGTTATTTAGAAAATAAATTTCTTGATATATTTACTTATATAAATATTCATTTAGAATTATTTTAGGTTATTTTAGATTTTTGGAGATTTTTCTAGAATTTTTGGTAATTAAAACTTAGAAAATATAAATTTCTAGGACTTCTATGATTTACTATACGACCATACTTGCATGTCGTTCCTACCAAATATTTATTTTAGTTTAAAATATTTAAATATTTTTTTTTGTAATTTATTTAGAATTTTAAGAAATTTATTTAGATTTTAAAATTATTTAGGATTTATTTGGATATATATAGTCTTAATATTAGATAGATACTAATTTAGTGTTAATAGATATTAATCAGATTTTATGAATTATTTGTATTATCTTTAATTATATTTAAGATTATAAATTATTGAGATAAATTCAAACTCTATTTTAAATTAATTCAAATCCTGAACCTACTAGGAAATCAACTTCATGCATATCCTATCCTTATTTAAATTCATCATAATCCTATCCAAATTAACCAATCCTATTCTTATTTAATTAAGTAGTGTCCACCATTATATATACCTCATCCTTCATATTTTTCTTTCCCAAATTCCTCTCTTTTTCGTCCAAAAATATTCAAAATTCGTCATAAATTCAGCCTCATTTTCTACTAGTTATGACGAATTAAAAAGACGATATCTCCTAACTCCGGACTCCAAACACGCTGCAGTTTTTTTTGTTAGAACGATAATGAGGTTAGATTTCTGATAATATAAATTGTTTTTATAAATTATTAGTATTAAATTCTGAAAAATTCGTAGAGCACAGCATGTCCGAAAATAGACGTGTTTCGATATTTTCGCGATTTCGGGAGAACCAGGAATCAGAATCACGAACCGTTTAAAGTTTCGGAAAGCTGATGTCGAGATCATCGACATATATTTTTTCCAGAATTTATTTCGAAGTATTTACATACTGTTAATTCTGTAGAACTTTTAGGTTAGAATTTAACCATCGGTGCACAATACAAAATTTGTATGTGCCATAATTCCCAAACGAATTTGAATTCAAACGAGCCGTAAATTCCAGTATATTTTTGATGCTGAAATCTATAAGAAATCATGCATGAAAGTCGAGTTTGTATCGGTTGACTTTTTGGTCAACAGATCGTCTCGATTTGCGTGCCATGAGTCTCGAGTTGATAAAATTCAGTTTTTTTGGACAAAATTTAGGAATTAACATAAAAATCAGAATAATAAGATTAAAATAGGATTTTAGAGTAATTATTCCAGAATTAAATAAATTAAAATAAATTAATGGTTATATTATTATATAGTTATATGAATATATATGTAAGTAAATGCTAATTGATAATTATGACTAAATATTCAGACTGTATGACCCTAGGACATCGTGGACTATCCCATACTTACCTTGACCATGTTGACCCTAAGAAATTATGAATTTGTCTGCCTTGCGTACACTAACGTACTGGCATAGACACCTGTCAGTTGACTGACTGATTTCGTATAGTACTTGAAGACGCGACACCCGCATAATTCAATGCGTAATTGACCATGTTAGATGACTAGTGTTACCCCTAGTATACCCCCTAATTCCAGTATAAATGTGGTTGAGTATGTGCTAGTGTAATGACTAATAATTCTATTATATTATATTTATGTGTACATAGGATATTGGATTGTTCTGCACGATTTCTGGAGCAGGTTATTGGTACATTGCAGCTTCCTTGTCAGGCAAGTATACCTTGCCATTGTACTGTTATTTATATTCTATATGTTGCATGCATCTTTATTTTCTTTCTTTAGTTCATATATTTTAACTGTTATATAAAATGCGCGCGACGTTGACGTCGCAATATGTTTTTATTTATGTATTTGCATTGACCTTGTTCATGAGACTACCCCATTATCATGTAGCACCATTAGGTTCATTGGCCGTGATACAGTGGTTACACGAGTGTGAGTCTCATATAGATCACGGACTGCGTGACAGGTCTGGCCTCCTGTACGTATGGGCCGTGCGTTAGGAATAACTGCTGTTAGAAACATTGCATGCTAGTAGACTTGGCAGTTATTAGAGGTCCAGGGACATAGCTTATTATAGTACGGTGGTCCCATCCTTGTCCTTATTTGGTTGCAGGATTGGGCTAGGGTACTAAGAATAGGCTATGGACCAAATCGTGTCATGGATGTGACATGCTTAGAGCATGGGGTGGGGAGAACAACAAGTACCGCATTTGAGCTCCTTTACACTTTTTCTGTGAAGCCCGGATTCTCCGCTGGAGATACGGGTGATGATGACCCCTATATATTATGTACTATCAGGCGGGCCACCGGCGTTCAAAAGACGACGTGCCTTTTAGGCCCCTGGCTCTTCAAAAGAGAACCATGCCAAATCCCAGTTTTCAGCCAGATAGCTCACTTGTGGGGAATGGTGTTCTTAACTGCATTCACATAGATGGTTAGGCGACCCCAATGGATGTTTATTTTCAGTACTTTATTGGCATGTGTTTAAGTATACTTGTTATGTCCCTCTGAGGACCTGGTCCGCTGCCAGGTGTACCTGTTCTTGAGTATTTGCAGGAGCACAGATTTGGAAGGAATAGATGCTTCGTGGATGTCTTCTCTTCGAGCCGTGATTGGTAGCTGGTACTTATTGTTTGAGTGAGTTGTACTGATATTGTATTTACTTTTCCCATTCGAGTTGGTAGTGGATTTGTTTCCATCCAACTATCATCTTTAGATACTTCTTGTTGAGATCTAGTTTCATAGACATTGGTTATTTTATTTCTATATGATTTTGGTGGATGAGATTTAGATTATACCCTGTGACTTATATTACATTTTATACCACTTGTGGATTTTATATTCATATTACAGTGTACGTATGGATTTGGTTTCCATATATTGGAGTTGCCATATCCATGCGGCTGGCATGCTTACGTGTCCTAAGTCCTACGTATTTTTGGGACTGGGGCGTGACATATTTTTGTGGTGGCCCATGCAGGTCAAGAGCATATTGTCTCGGTTACGTTATTGTACCGAACAAGCCTGCACCTAGGACTAGAAAATAGGATCTCATCCACAATTGACTATGATTCATCTTCCTCTCTGTTCTATTTTGAACAAATGCATCCTGCTTGATTCTTGTGCTTCCCTAATAGATCTTTAAGTATAGCCTTCTCCTAGAATATAGAAGTTCATGTTGTTAGATGATAATTAGAGTAGCACACCTATTAAGAATACAACGAGAATATAGACACACCACTAAGTTTAGAATATCTAGTAAACCCTAGAATTCCTTACCTTTAGAATTGGTTTACCATTACCCATGATATATTATGAAGACTTAAGAGTAGTATAGACATTACTAGAGTTAGTTAGAAGTTTACCATAATGGTTGCCCCTAGCATTGAGGAACCCATAGAAAACAAAAACTTAATGTTTGGACTGAACCTAACCTTCATAGTTAGATGATATTAGAACTATAAACTTATATCATTGTCTTGTTATTAGTAGACAGCACCCTAGAAAGCCTAGAGGAATGTAATCAACACTTCTCCCTTGATCATACCCCGAACATAGCAACTAACACCCCGCTCTCCTTAGAGAACCATGATGCTATCTAGAGCCCTCTATCTTTATTTTATATATTGTTTCCCTGCGACCATAGCGCTCGCTATTTTGCGACGGCTAATTACGTTTCTTCTCTTCATCTTTCAACTCGTGCCATCTGACACTTCGGATAGTAGGCCAAGTAAATTTATTCTTTGTTAAGGGCTCATAGTTTGCTAGGATTATAGTTGTAGCCTTGAATGTGAAATTTTTTATGCTTGGTAGTTAGAACTTGATAGTTAAGTTATTCTTGTAGATTGAGACCTGGTGCTTATCCCTTAGTTTTAAATTGCGTAACTTGTACCACACCTCAATACGAGTTATATTCCATTTCCCCTTAAACGGCCAGTAACTCTTCTATCCTTACTATTGACACATGTTCTATGAGCACTATGATTAAGACTTAGGATGACCATTACCTACATAAAAAGGATACCCTAATCAATACCAAGATTTTTCCTCATATACCCTAATAAAGAGTTTCTGTTTTATTTACATGTGCAAGATTATTGTGTAGGACCCTCTTAAGACTGTCACCGTATTAGTTTAATTTTTATAAGTTGGGTAGTATACCTCACCACCTAGTATTATATAGCCCTTGTGATCCATTGATGAAGTGTAACTGAATGGCATTAATTGTATGCTAACATAAGATGATAGTGTTTATTCATACTATAGAACTTAGAGGCTCACACCCCTACTTTGTCGACTATCGACTTAGACAAGGAATTAATATGACAACTGTAGAAATTGTGTAGTCTTTCATTATTATTGCTTATTTTGCTTTTGTTTTTGTGAACTTGAATTGTTATGAACCTTCTTTCATCATAATCTAGCGTATTCATATTTGCTGTACTACCTTGATTTATGCTGCTATTATAGCTTAGTTTTTGCAAGCTTATTCTTTATCAAGCTTGTTCACTACATATGTATTAGTGGGCGCCCACAATAATGCATTTCAGAATCAGTGTATTAGGGTCTAGCTAACCTTAGTGCGCTTGGTTCGCCCTTCGCATAACTTCTTTACGTGGATTGAGATATGTAGTGATTAGTAGACGAATATACTTACCCTCTAGATACGACAAAGCATATCATATCAAGTACATAACTGCACCGATGTGAGCATGCGAATAGGAAATTATCAAATTAAGATTTCAATCCACAACTGTCTTGACAATTCCCATTTGAATTCTTTAAACGCTTTGATTCCCATACTTCCATTCTATTACCCCTCCTTGAACTCTTTTCCGTTGCTTTCCGTCTTCCCTTGTTTTGGAAAGACGAAATCTCGTGCTTGGATATAAGTGATACACGGATAGTACAAGATATACCCCATAGGCCAATCACATTATTTGGTGACTATCTTTCATAATTGATTAAGGGCATATCACATATGATATAGTTGGTGTTAAAGTTTTGAGGATTGAATGACATGAGAAAATAAATTGAGGAATATTTTTCTTAAGTGTAAGAGCCTTATGTGATAGATGGGTAAATTCTAAGTTGGGTAGAAATTGCAGTATTAAACTTGAGGAGAATTCTTTTAGATTGTGATCAAGTAGGATTAGATTGAGAGATTAAGTCCTTTTAAATGTGGAGAATTTTAAAAGAGGGATTAAGATAATGAGGATTTAATGAATTTTAAAAATCTTGATATTGAGGACCCAATATTTATACTTTGAGCACATGATTTAAATTTTGAATATTGAAGGATGAATCATCGATTTAAATTTTGAGGATAAATATAGAATTTTAGACTTGAACAATTGGTTAATTAGATTTAAATTTTATAATTTGATGATTTGAATTAAAAGTTCAATTTTAATTGTTGGGTCACCTATTTGAAATATTGAGGATGTAAATTGAGTTTAAATATTTGAATAGTACAAAATTCTTAAGTTAAGAATAGGAATAAGATTTGATTAGAATTGTTTATTGTTCAAAGTCTAGAGGAGATTATGATAGTTAAAAATTATGATATAAATTTTGATGTGGGATGTCATAGTCAGATTTGGATGTTGATTATTTAAAAATCGAGAAGAGATTACGACAGGTTGAATTTTGATTTAAACAGTGGTTATATTAATTTTGAAGTGATCGCGATAGATTCAATTAAATTTTGTTATTTAAATTTTTGAAAGAGATTGCGATTGACATACCTTATGTACGAATGTGAAAGATTTAACAAATTATGTCTTATTTTAATTTCGAGGACGAAATTATTTTAAGTTGGGTAGATTGTAAACTCCCTCACCCAAAATAGATATTTTGTGTATATTTTATATTATTATATTTATTATATATGTTGAATTTATTTAGAATATGCTCTTAGTTATTTAGAAAATAAAGTTCTTGATATATTTACTTATATAAATATTCATTTAGAATTATTTTAGGTTATTTTAGATTTTTGGAGATTTTTCTAGAATTTTTGGTAATTAAAACTTAGAAAATATAAATTTCTAGGACTTCTATGATTTACTATACGACCATACTTGCATGTCGTTCCTACCAAATATTTATTTTAGTTTAAAATATTTAAATATTTTTTTTTGTAATTTATTTAGAATTTTAAGAAATTTATTTAGATTTTAAAATTATTTAGGATTTATTTGGATATATATAGTCTTAATATTAGATAGATACTAATTTAGTGTTAATAGATATTAATAAGATTTTATGAATTATTTGTATTATCTTTAATTATATTTAAGATTATAAATTATTGAGATAAATTCAAACTCTATTTTAAATTAATTCAAATCCTGAACCTACTAGGAAATCAACTTCATGCATATCCTATCCTTATTTAAATTCATCATAATCCTATCCAAATTAACCAATCCTATTCTTATTTAATTAAGTAGTATCCACCATTATATATACCTCATCCTTCATATTTTTCTTTCCCAAATTCCTCTCTTTTTCGTCCAAAAATATTCAAAATTCGTCATAAATTCAGCCTCATTTTCTACTATTTATGACGAATTAAAAAGACGATATCTCCTAGCTCCGGACTCCAAACATGCTGTAGTTTTTTTTGTTAGAACGATAATGAGGTTAGATTTCTGATAATATAAATTGTTTTTCTAAATTATTAGTATTAAATTCTGGAAAATTCGTAGAGCACAGCATGTCCGAAAATAGACGTGTTTCGATATTTTCGCGATTTCGGGAGAACCAGGAATCAGAATCACGAACCGTTTAAAGTTTCGGAAAGCTGATGTCGAGATCATCGACATATATTTTTCTCAGAATTTATTTCGAAGTATTTACATACTGTTAATTCTGTAGAACTTTTAGGTTAGAATTTAACCATCGGTGCACAATACAAAATTTGTATGTGCCATAATTCCCAAACGAATTTGAATTCAAACGAGCCGTAAATTCCAGTATGTTTTTGATGCTGAAATCTACAAGAAATCATGCATGAAAGTCGAGTTTGTATCGGTTGACTTTTTGGTCAACAGATCGCCTCGATTTGCGTGCCATGAGTCTCGAGTTGATAAAATTCAGTTTCTTTGGACAAAATTTAGGAATTAACATAAAAATCAGAATAATAAGATTAAAATAGGATTTTAGAGTAATTATTCCAGAATTAAATAAATTAAAATAAATTAATGGTTATATTATTATATAGTTATATGAATATATATGTAAGTAAATGCTAATTGATAATTATGACTAAATATTCAGACTGTATGACCCTAGGACATCGTGGACTATCCCATACTTACCTTGACCATGTTGACCCTAAGAAATTATGAATTTGTCTGCCTTGCGTACACTAACGTACTGGCATAGACACCTGTCAGTTGACTGACTGATTTCGTACAGTACTTGAAGACGCGACACCCGCATAATTCAATGCGTAATTGACCATGTTAGATGACTAGTGTTACCCCTAGTATACCCCCTAATTCCAGTGTAAATGTGGTTGAGTATGTGCTAGTGTAATGACTAATAATTCTATTATATTATATTTATGTGTACATAGGATATTGGATTGTTCTGCACGATTTTTGGAGCAGGTTATTGGTACATTGCAGCTTCCTTGTCAGGCAAGTATACCTTGCCATTGTACTGTTATTTATATTCCATATGTTGCATGCATCTTTATTTTCTTTCTTTAGTTCATATATTTTAACTGTTATATAAAATGCGCGCGACGTTGACGTCGCAATATATTTTTATTTATGTATTTGCATTGACCTTGTTCATGAGACTATCCCATTATCATGTAGCACCATTAGGTTCATTGGCCGTGACACAGTGGTTATACGAGTGTGAGTCTCATATAGATCACGGACTGCGTGACAGGTCTGGCCTCCTGTACGTATGGGCCGTGCGTTAGGAATAACTGTTGTTAGAAACATTGCATGCTAGTAGACTTGGCAGTTATTAGAGGTCCAGGGACATAGCTTATTGTAGTACGGTGGTCCCATCCTTGTCCTTGTTTGGTTGCAGGATTGGGCTAGGGTACTAAGAATAGGCTATGGACCAAATCGTGTCATGGATGTGACATGCTTAGAGCATGGGGTGGGGAGAACAACAAGTACTGCATTTGAGCTCCTTTACACTTTTTCTGTGAAGCCCGAATTCTCCGTTGGAGATACGGGTGATGATGACCCCTATATATTATATACTATCAGGCGGGCCACCGGCGTTCAAAAGACGACGTGCCTTTTAGGCCCCTGGCTCTTCAAAAGAGAACCATGCCAAATCCCAGTTTTCAGCCAGATAGCTCACTTGTGGGGAAAGGTGTTCTTAACTGCATTTACATAGATGGTTAGGCAACCCCAATGGATGTTTATTTTCAGTACTTTATTGGCATGTGTTTAAGTATACTTGTTATGTCCCTCTGAGGACCTGGTCCGCTGCCAGGTGTACCTGTTCTTGAGTATTTGCAGGAGCACAGATTTGGAAGGAATAGATGCTTCGTGGATGTCTTCTCTTCGAGCCGTGATTGGTAGCTGGTACTTATTGTTTGAGTGAGTTGTACTGATATTGTATTTACTTTTTCCATTCGAGTTGGTAGTGGATTTGTTTCCATCCAACTATCATCTTTAGATACTTCTTGTTGAGATCTAGTTTCATAGACATTGGTTATTTTATTTCTATATGATTTTGGTGGATGAGATTTAGATTATACCCTGTGACTTGTATTACATTTTATACCACTTGTGGATTTTATATTCATATTACAGCGTACGTATGGATTTGGTTTCCATATATTGGAGTTGCCATATCCATGCGGCTGGCATGCTTACGTGTTCTAAGTCCTACGTATTTTTGGGACTGGGGCGTGACAAAGTTGGTGCGACAGATCCAATTAGTTTCTGTAACTCGATGTTGAGCCCGTCGAAAAACTTCTCGGCCTTCTCTTCTTCTGTCGGGATCAAGGTAGGAGCGAAGCGACTCAGACGAATAAACTCGGCGTTGTACTCTTCCACCATCATAGTATCCTGAATGAGGCGATTGAACTTGTCCCTTAATTCTGATCGAGCGATAGCCGGAATGTACATCTCTTGAAAGAGTCTGAAGAACTCTTCCCAAGTGACTCGGTCTGGTCCGAACCTGGTCTCCTCGGATAGCCACCAGTGATGAGCATTGTCCGTCAATTGCATTCTGACGGCAGTCATCCAACGTTCCTGTGGAAGCTCAGCTGCTTCTAATTGATGCCGAATATTGGTGAGCCATTCATAAACTTCGGTTGGTCCCTCCTTGCCTGAGAAGGTATGGGGCTTCAGCTGGCGGAAATCGGTGATAGAGCCTGTCATTGGTCGTCGAGCTGGTAGGTTTACCTGCTCCAGTGCATTTACTATGCTGTTCCTCAAGTACTCAGCCTCACGACGATGGGCCTCAGTTTGGATTTGTTGCTGGGCTTGCATCATTGCGTAAAACATCTGGAACATCTGTTGTCCGTCCATTGCTTGCCCTGGTGGAAAGACAGGCATCTGTGGAGTGAACTGTGGAGGCGGCGGAATGTCATTACGCCAAAATCTAGAGGCTTGCTGATCTGCTTGGCTGCTTCGATGAGTAGAGGGATCTCCACTCAATAACGTCACTTTATCTTCTCCGTAGGTAGCTTCGGCACCTATTGGTGTTCTTGCTGGAGTTCCGTCGTTTACTTGTGAATCCATTACTCTGCATCAAAAATAAACTATAAGAGGTGCACAGGAATCAAGGCAAGATGTAAGTCAAAAATTAGTTTGAATACGATACAGATATAAAAAATGATTCAAGCAAGTGGATGAGATCCTAAAAATTTATCCTATTCTTATTGCAGGTCTGTTCGGTCCCTAAGTTGAAATCGAACAATTTAGTCGTAGACCTGCATGGGCCACCACAAAAATATGTCACGCCCCAGTCCCAAAATATCGAGGGACTGGACGCGTGATAATGGCCAGCAGCACGCACCGATGGACAAACCCAATTTAATGGATCCATCGGGACATACTTAAGCTGTTTTACAATAGTCAGGGTTTACTAATCTCATCCACAGAATAAAGATAGCAATAACAGCAAAAGAAACATTAAACAACAACCAGTCAAAGTAAATAAAATCGGGGAACAACCCGATATTAAGTCTGTTACAATGTTCTCATAAACAGGAAATAAAGAGTTTAATTAAACAGGAAAGAAAGTCTATTTGCCATAAAGACTGTGCATGGCGAAGCAGTTGTTCAGGAGAAGTCCTCAGCAATCATCTCGTCTTCAGGTTCAGGTACTGCTCCGAGTAGTGCTCCTGTTCCGTACACCTCAGGGTAGATCTCGTCTGCTAAATCTGGGGACATAATCCATTCCAGGTCCTCAGGGGACATAGCAAGGTACAGAAAACACAAGCCAAAATAATGCAGTACAGAAATAAAGGAACAATAGGGTAAGTAATTAAACCAGCTAAGTGTTAATGCAAGTGCGAGTTATTAGTCATACTCAGGCTGAGACTACTACAGGATCAGTGTCAAGAAACCATAGCAGTATTTTCTCGAAGGGCCAGAACTGGTGCCAAAGCTCTGTGTCAGAGACTAGGACACATCCAGATGACAATATATATAATATAATCAGCCTTGATATGGTAATACTCTCCCCACCCAATGTAATCTCACGTCACAGTTCTCAATGTTCATGTTACGCAAGATTAAACTAATGCAATAAGTCATTTATTAAGATCTAAGAAAATAATGTTCAAGTCATGAAATCTGTATCCTATACAGAACCACCTTGAATATTCAGGAAGATTCTATCTTATGATCTGTGTCAAGTGTCCTGGGTATAATGTACTTGATATGGCAAGTACGAGAAATATAAATGTCACGATAACCATCTCTAAGTGACGTTACACAAACCCCCCGTACGGTGTTGGCACCCGACTATTAATCGGAAGCTAAGTAAGTCACATGGCCCTAGGGTTGAGCATTTATAACAGTCACAGAAAAAATAAATTAAGAGAACAAAATGAATCAATAAGATGCAATTTATGGCAAGGTACACTTGCCTGGGTTTTCGGCTCCAAGTATGGCTATGGCTTCAGCGGAAATTGCAGGCAGTACTCCGGTTGCTGAAACAGATATCACCATCAGATCCAGAAAATATTAATCAGCTAGAAACGCCTGTCCTTGAGTCCAATTTGGAGACAAGGGCAAAAATAACATTTTCGGGTCAAGGCGGGGTCCAAATGTGAGCCGCTTTGCACCGAAAAATGCGTCAGGGTCAAAGGTCTCCAAAACAGTCCAACTTAGTGTCAACAGGTTAGAAACGATGATACGAACCCAACGAAACTTCCAGAATTGGATTCTGATGACCCGTTCTCAAAATCGCCCATCGAGTGGAGCTTGTGGGGCCCACGACACGCGATTTTGTCAACGTTCTCAGAATCGAACCAAACTTGGCTCACAGGACCAGCGTATTGCTACGAGTCCGATGGCATAAGTTTTGTCTCGATCCGATGTGTGTACACTAAGTTACAGCGAGATTCAGAAAAGTCGGATACGGGGCGTTGTCCGCGGATACGTACTGATTCCGGTGTGCACGCACATCCGAATCAGCTTCTGCGAAATCCTGCACGTCCGTATCAACGACGCGCACGTATCTGTGAAGACCGCACGCGACCAAGTCGTCCCGTTTGGCGGGGCGCACTCAGTTCCGGGGTAAAACAGGGCGTTGGTTTTTCCTGTTTTTGGATCGCGGTTCACGATCACCACAGGACGCGATGCACCGAGCGGGTTACACGGGCACCGAGGTGGTCACGCAGGGTTCACGATGCAACTGACGGAATCAAAAACAGAGCTACGAGTAGGAAGATACAAGTACCTGAATAGGGCTTGGAAAACAGTATATAATTCATGTCCGACACAAGTCACTGTGTCCGGCCGACCTAGGGTTAGGGTTCACTGTTCCAGTCGCCGGAGTTGGCCGGAGGAGGGCGGAGCAGTCTTGCTGGGGCCGGCTGGGTGGAGGTACGGCGGCCGGAGCGTTGCCCGCTACTGCTGCTGCTGGTGAAGGAGTCCGCCGGAGGAGACGGGCGGAGGGTCGCGGACCGAGGGCCCGGGGTCGGGCTCACGGCTGCGCGGTAGAGCTGGGAAGGAGGAGGAGGGTGAGGGATTGCGGCGCTGCCGGCGGAGCTGCGGCGAGGCAGGGTCTGGAGGAGGCGGGGTCTGGCGGCGACGTCGCGAGGAACGGAGGAGCCGGAGGGAGGAGGGGATTAGGGTTCGGCTGGGGCGACTTTATATAGGAGAGATGGGGAGAGGGAGCGGCGGCCGGCGAGGGGGAGGGAAAGAGGGTCCGGTGAGGGAGAAGAAGAAGGAGCGGCGCGGGGCAGTGAACGGGCGGCGGCGGCGGACATTCCCGGCGGCGGGGAGGTCAGGGGTCGGGTTCAGAGCGGTTGGGGGAGAGAAAGAGAGCGGGTCGGGCGGTCGGTTTGGGCGGTCGGGTCGGGTTCTAACGGACCCGGCCCGATCCGAAACTAAGGCGGGTCGGGTTTCAGATTAATGGGTCGGGTCTGGGTTGGACCCGGATCCGACCCGCTAAGAATTGGTATAATAAACCAGTTCAGAAATTGGTTTAATTAGACCGGTTTGGTTTATTTTAAATAAATCCGATTTATTTTGGTTTAATTAATTAATTAGTTTTTAGGGCTTTAAAAATACATCCAGGGTCCAATAAATTCCCAGAAAATTACCCTATGTCTAGTTTTTCATTTTACACCATAAAATATTATTTTCATAATATTTTAATATTATTTAATAACAATTAGAAATTATTTAATAATTAAAACACCTGAATTTAATTACAGAAAATTCACTGAAAATTCCAGAAAATTATGAAAAATCCAAAATTTAAAAATTCTTAAAAATCAGGGGTTTACAATCTACCCCCCTTAAGAGGATTGCGTCATCGCCATCAAAGAATAACCGGTCAATAGAGATGACACGGTTGCAAAATTTATTCGAATCAGAAAAATCAAGGTTGAGGGTTTTAAACACATAGGGAAAAACATTTCCCTAAGCAATAGAAGTTATGCAATTTTCCAAATATGGGAAATCTAGAAAATTATAGTTTTAGAAAATCAGGTTATCTTTAAAACATATTAGGTTAACATTTTTAAAACATTCTAAGTTATTGGCAAGTTCAAAATTATCAAGTTAACACTAGGTTATCAATTAATAGCAAGTTTAAAATTATCAGGTTAAGTCTGGGGTCACGAACCAGCAGGCACGAACTAAAGCAATACTAGAAACAGAACTACAAAAACTTACTCGCATTAGCTACTCCACGGTTCTGCGCGTCTCCCACAGTCATCGCGAAAACTTGGCCGCGTCCTTGAGATGGTGCCCTCTGCTGTTGCTGGGCTTGCTGGTAGGGTGCTGCTTGAAGTGCCAAGGGTGGCCTTGGTTGATGTCCTCCTGGTGCTGGTAGAGCTTGTTGGTTTGCCCTTGGTGCTTCTCTATGCTCAGGGCAGTCCCTCACTGCATGCTGTCTGGATCAGCAACCTAAGCACAGTCCTAACCTGCGTCGACATTCCCTGGCGAGATGGCCTGCTTTGTCACAGTAGTGACAAGTAGAGAGGACTATTACTTGTGGGGTAGCTGCTTTCTGCTGTTGGTGTAGGTGAGGTTTCTTTGCAGCTTCTTCTTGTGGTGCTCTGGATGTTGCTGATGGGGAAGGCCGCTTCAGACTGGTTTCTCTCCTGGTGACTCACTCCATGCGTCGGGCTGCAGCAAGGACGTCCGAGTACGAAGTTGGTGCGACAGATCCAATTAGTTTCTGTAACTCGATGTTGAGTCCGTCAAAAAACTTCTCGGCCTTCTCTTCTTCTGTTGGGATCAAGGTAGGAGCGAAGCGACTCAGACGAATGAACTCGGCGTTGTACTCTTCCACCGTCATAGTATCCTGAATGAGGCGATTGAACTTGTCCCTCAATTCTGATCGAGCGATAGCCGGAATGTACATCTCTTGAAAGAGTATGGAGAACTCTTCCCAAGTGACTCGGTCTGGTCCGAGCCTGGTCTCCTCGGATAGCCACCAGTGATGAGCATTGTCCGTCAATTGCATTCTGATGGCAGTCATCCAACGTTCCTGTGGAAGCTCAGCTGCTTCTAATTGATGCCGAATGTTGGTGAGCCATTCATGAACTTCGGTTGGTCCCTCCTTGCCTGAGAAGGTACGGGGCTTCAGCTGGCGGAAATCGGTGATAGAGCCTGTCATTGGTCGTCGAGCTGGTAGGTTTACCTGCTCCAGTGCATTTACTATGCTGTTCCTCAAGTACTCAGCCTCACGACGATGGGCCTCAGTTTGGATTTGTTGCTGGGCTTGCATCATTGTGTAAAACATCTGGAACATCTGCTGTCCGTCCATTGCTTGCCCTGGTGGAAAGACAGGCATCTGTGGAGTGAACTGTGGAGGCGGCGGAATATCATTACGCCAAAATCTAGAGGCTTGCTGATCTGCTTGGCTGCTTCGGTGAGTAGAGGGATCTCCACTCAATAACGTTACTTCATCTTCTCCGTAGGTGGCTTTAGCACCTATTGGTGTTCTTGCTGGAGTTCCGTCGTTTACTTGTAAATCCATTACTCTGCATCAAAAATAAACTATAAGAGGTGCACAGGAATCAAGGCAAGATGCAAGTCAAAAATTAGTTTGAATACGATACAGATATCAAAAACGATTCAAGCAAGTGGATGAGATCCTAAAAATTTATCCTATTCTTATTGCATGTCTGTTCGGTCCCTAAGTTGAAACCGAACAATTTAGTCGTAGACCTGCATGGGCTACCACAAAAATATGTCACGCTCCAGTCCCAAAATATCGAGGGACTGGACGCGTGATAATGGCCAGCAGCACGCACCGATGGACAAACTCAATTTAATGGATCCATCGGGGTATACTTAAGCTGTTTTACAATAGTCAGGGTTTACTAATCTCATCCACAGAATAAAGATAGCAATAACAGCAAAAAAAATATTAAACAACAACCAGTCAAAGTAAATAAAATTGGAGAACAACCCGATATTAAGTCTGTTACAATGTTCTCATAAACAGGAAATAAAGAGTTTAATTAAACAGGAAAGAAAGTCTATTTGCCATAAAGACTGTGCATGGCGAAGCAGTTGTTTAGGAGAAGTCCTCAGCAATCATCTCATCTTCAGGTTCAGGTACTGCTCCGAGTAGTGCTCCTGTTCCGTACACCTCAGGGTAGATCTCGTCTGCTAAATCTGGGGACATAATCCATTCCAGGTCCTCAGGGGACATAGCAAGGTACAGAAAACACAAGCCAAAATAATGCAGTGCAGAAATAAAGGAACAATAGGGTATGTAATTAAACCAGCTAAGTGTTAATGCAAGTGAGAGTTATTAGTCATACTCAGGCTGAGACTACTACAGGATCAGTGTCAAAAAACCATAGCAGTATTTTCTCGAAGGGCCAGAACTGGTGCCAAAGCTCTGTGTCAGAGACTAGGACACATCCAGATGACAATATATATAATATAATCAGCCTTGATATGGTAATACTCTCCCCACCCAATGTAATCTCACGTCACAGTTCTCAATGTTCATGTTACGCAAGATTAAACTAATGCAATAAGTCATTTATTAAGATCTAAGAAAATAATGTTCAAGTCATGAAATCTGTATCCTATACAGAACCACCTTGAATAGTCAGGAAGATTCTATCTCATGATCTGTGTCAAGTGTCCTGGGTATAATGTACTTGATATGGCAAGTACGAGAAATATAAATGTCACGATAACCATCTCTAAGTGACGTTACACAACCCCCCGTACGGTGTTGGCACCCGACTATTAATCGGAAGCTAAGTAAGTCACACGGCCCTAGGGTTGAGCATTTACAACAGTCACAGGAAAAATAAATTAAGAGAACAACATGAATCAATAAGCTACAATTTATGGCAAGGTACACTTGCCTGGGTTTTCGGCTCCAAGTATGGCTATGGCTTCAGCGGGAATTGCAGGCAGTACTCCGGTTGCTGAAATAGACATCACTATCAGATCCAAAAAATATTAATCAGCTAAAAATGTCTGTCCTTGAGTCCAATTTGGAGACAAGGACAAAAATGACATTTTCGGGTCAAGGCGGGGTCCAGATGTGGGCCGTTTTGCACCTAAAAATGCGTCAGGGTCAAAGGTCTCCAAAATAGTCCAACTTAGTGTCAACAGGTCAGAAACGATGATACGAACCCAACAGAACTTCCAGAATTGGATTCCGATGAGCCGTTCTCAAAATCGCCCGTCGAGTGGAGCTTGTGGGGCCCATGACACGCGATTTTGTCAACATTCTCAGAATCGAACCAAACTTGGCTCACAGGACCAGCGTATTGCTACGAGTCCGATGGTGCAAGTTTCGTCTCGATCCGATGTGTGTACACTAAGTTACAGCAAGATTTAGAAAAGTCGGATACGGGACGTTGTCCGCGGATACGCACTGATTTCGGTGTGCACGCACATCCGAATCAGCTTCTGCGAAATCCCGCACGTCCGTATCAACGACGCGCACGTATCTGTGAAGACCGCACGCGACCAAGTCATCCCGTTTGGCGGGGCGCACTCAGTTTCGGGGTGAAACAGGGTGTTAGTTTTTCCTGTTTTTGGATCGCGGTTCACGATCACCACAGGACGCGATGCACCGAGCGGGTTACACGGGCACCGAGGGGGTCACGCAGGGTTCGCGATGCAACTGACGGAATCGAAAACAGAGCTACGAGTAGGAAGATACAAGTACCTGAACAGGGCTTGGAAAATAGCGTATAATTCGTGTCCGACACAAGTCACTGTGTCCGGCCGACCTAGGGTTAGGGTTCACTGTTCCAGTCGCCGGAGTTGGCTGGAGGAGGGCGGAGCGGTCTTGCTGGGGCCGGCTGGGTGGAGGCACGGCGGCCGGAGCGTTGCCCGCTGCTGCTGCTGCTGGTAAAGGAGTCCGCCGGAGGAGACGGGCGGAGGTCGCGGACCGAGGGCTCGGGGTCGGGCTCACGGCTGCACGGTGGAGCTGGGAAGGAGGAGGAGGGCGAGGGGTTACGGCGCTGTCGGCGGAGCTGCGACGAGGCGGGGTCTGGAGGAGGCGGGGTCTGGCGGCGACGTCGCGGGGAACGGAGGAGCCGGAGGGAGGAGGGGATTAGGGTTCGGCTGGGGTGGCTTTATATAGGAGAGATGGGAGAGGGAGCGGCGGCCGGCGAGGGGGAGAGGAAGAGGGTCCGGTGAGGGAGAGGAAGAGGGTGCGACGCGGGGCAGTGAACGGGCGGCAGGGAGGTCAGGGGTCGGGTTCAGAGCGGTTGGGGGAGAGAAAGAGAGCGGGTCGGGTTTGGGCGGTCGGGTCGGGTTCTAACGGACCCGGCCCGATCCGAAACTAAGGCGGGTCGGGTTTCGGGTTAATGGGTCGGGTCTGGGTTGGACCCGGATCCGACCCGCTAAGAATTGGTTTGATAAACCGGTTCAAAAATTGGTTTAATTAGACCGGTTTGGTTTATTTTAAATAAACCCGATTTATTTTGGTTTAATTAATTAATTAGTTTTTAGGGCTTTAAAAATACATCCGGGGTCCAATAAATTCTCAGAAAATTACCCTATGTCTAGTTTTTCATTTTACACCATAAAATATTATTTTCATAATATTTTAATATTATTTAATAATAATTAAAAATCATTTAATAATTAAAATACGTGAATTTAATTACAGAAAATTCCCAGAAAATTCCAGAAAATTGTGAAAAATCCAAAATTTAAAAATTCTTGAAAATCAGGGGGTTTACACTATTAGTCTTACCCCATCGAATCACCATCCTCCCTTCTAATATCCACGCCCCGAGCTCAGGGCGCGTTATTAGTCTCCCACATTTCGTTTGTCCTCCATCCACCACAAGCACCCACATTTCACTAGCACATCTCTTTCACAATAGAAACACAACGTGACAAGGCCATATTCACATTCACAAGCATATAACAATCTAATAGCACATCCCCCAAGATCCCGAAGGACCGGACGTCAGGGCAGACTATTAGACTCTACACACACAAGACAAGCATACTCATTCCTTTAATCTTAAGCATTCAAAACAAGCCATATAAACACGATGACAAGCAAGCATATGAATGATCTTTCAGTTGAGACTAGCATGGCACGGGTCTATTATCAAATCAAGTAAAACATGAGTTTAACTTCTTAGCATAGCAATGGTTCTATCTCATTTCAGACAAGCATACATATTCTCTTAGTTAGGCAGCATATTCGTTTCAGGGACAAGCTATGTGAGTTCTCTTATTAGCATGCTGAGTCGGTTCTATCATTTTCTTATGAAAACATTCTTCTTAAGCAAACAAGCATTTAAAAACTCAGATTCATTATTAAGTCGTGCAAGAATCAGAGAATGCAGTTCTGCCCACTCACATTGATTAATCGGTCGGGAACTCTCCGAGAAGACTTCCGTTCGAGCAAGCAAGGAGATCCCAATTGTACATAGCGCCGACGCGGAGCGGGGCACTATAGTCTGGGCAATGATCGAGAGGCAAAATGGTGTTACAGCAGCAGCAACAACAACATGCTGCTAAGTGCAGCAAAATGGGTAATTCACCCAAGTGTTGAGGTGCATTGCAGTAACCTCGATCACTTACACAATTGTAGGCACAACAAGGTACCAGGTTCAGGGTGCTGAAGACACAGTAAGAGGGAGCTAAAGGCTCGAGTTCAACGGGCAACTCCAGGGACAAGCAAAATCCTACCTCTAGACTATCGAATAAGGAAGGGTATTACTTCCTCATCTCCTCTTTTTAGCTCCCAAGTCGATTCTTCGATCGCATTGTTCCGCCATAGCACGCAAACCAAATACATTGATCGATTTTGCAAGAATTTCTCCTTCTTGTTGGAGATCTGAACATGTTCCTCCGTATAAGATAAGTCGGCAATCAGCTTGAGCTGATCAAAGTTTACCACATGACTTGGATCATGCACATATTTTTGGAGTTGAGAAACGTGGATGATATCATGCACTTTAGCCAAAGTCGGAGGTAGTACAAGTCGATAACCCACTGGTGCCACCTTCTCCAAAATCTCAGAGGGTCCAACAAATCTCATACTCAGCTTTCCCTTAACACCGAACCATATCACACCTCTCGCATAGGTGTTACTTTCAAAAACACATGATCTCCTACCATAAATTCTAAGGGTCGTTGATGAATATCTACATAACTCTTTTGATGTCTTTGAGGAACTCTAAGCCTCTCATGAATCATGTGAATCTTCTCGACGACCAATTCCACCAGTTCCAGTCCAAGCACTTTCCATTCACCGAGTTTATCCCAACATATCAGTGATCGTCACTTCCATCCATAGAGTGATTCATACCACGCTAACTGGATACTCGCTTGATAAATATTGTTATAAGCAAAATTTGCCAATGACAAATGAGTACCTCAATTCGTCTTCAAATCTAGCACACATAGCTGTAATATGTCTTCAAGGATCTGATTCATCCTTTTTATCTGTCCATCAATATTTGGATGCTACGCTGAGTTGAATTTCAACTGAGTGCCTATTGCCGACTAAAAACTATTCCAGAAATACGATAAGAATCGTCTGTCCCTATCATATACTATTTAGACTTGCATACCATACAAATAGATAATCTTATCTATGTAGATCTGAGCCAACCGGTTGACGCTCTATGAAGTTTAATCACGATAAAATGAGCCGACTTTGTCAATCTATCAACATTGACCCAAATCGTATCACTCTTCCTACATCTTCAGTAAACCTACTATGAAATCTATGGTAATGTCTCCCACTTTCACTGCAGAATGGCGAGGTTTTATAGCTCCCCGTCAGGCCTTTCACGCCCCGGTCTCGCCCGGGCTGCCGCTCCGCCTTGCCTCGTCCCATATAACCGGATTATCGAACCGGGCACGAATCACCGTACCTCGGCGCGCCGGACGTGAATTACCGCGCCCGTCCCACGGGTGCGAGGAAGAGATTTTGTGTGGCCCGCACGAGTGTATCGGAGACGTGATGCTGTGCGAGCATGGGGTTGCGCCCGCACAAGGCCAATCGTTTAAGTTGATAGTTGGCTATCATCGCATCAATCGAGTAAGCAACGGAAAGGGACTTGTTGCAATGCAATGCATTTAGCCAACTGAGTATTCGGGACAATCGAGGCAACTTGGGTTCCTTTATGCAAAGGCATTCGTTCGTTCCATACATTATGCCCCCTTATACGATAGCATCTCGGGGCAACAATCGAAACCAGGATTCCGGATCTTAGGGACTGTGGCACACCTATCGCTCCCTCGGACGATCCAGTACCTACAATCAAGTAAACTGTTGGTGGGTCAGCACTTTTATAAGTACTGGTGAGATAAAACAACTGAACAGAAACAAGCATTCACTCAAACCAACACTAAGTAATTATGTTATAAAATATTACATTACTAGTGATCTTTCTAGTTTTACCTAGGTTCGTTTCATGCAGTTCTAGCAAAGTCATATTACATTATTTGGAAACATGTTTGGAAACATAGTTTCATATGCAATAAGCAAGACAAGCAATCGTTCATGTTCCAGGGTGTGCGCAGCGTGTCTCGTGAGACTCCAGGGTCAAAATGCATAGCTAGACACACATGCACGATCTTAGGGGCAGTCCTTTATCCAAGCCAACACAATAACTTAGCTATATGCATGGTGGTCCCCGAGTATCTCAGGATCGGCAGCTGGTTGTACAGCATACCAATGACTCATTTATCTGATGCTAATGGCAGTTGTGACCCATGGTGGCTATGACGCATGCAGTTCAGCTCTCTACCAAAAGCCATTATCCGACCGCATGCGAATGCATGAAACACTATCAAATAAACTCTAGTATGCAGACGAGATGAACCATCAGAACAGTTATCGTTCTTGTGGGGTAATCCGACTTACCACTTGAACACATTCAGGCACAATATGGTTCTCTCGAAGCATAGACGATAGTCAACATGTTCATGCACTCTAGGCAAGCGTTTCAGGATTGTCGTTAAGCAGACATTGTTTCAAAGACAATCTAGGTGAGTTCGTTCATTAACATGCAAGGCAGGTTCTATCATTCTCTTATGAAAATATTGCAAGCAAAAACTCAGGTTATTATTAAGGCGTGCAAGAATCAGAGAACAAAGTTCTGTCCACTCACCTGATACATATGCCGACGCGGAGTGGGACATTACAAGGCCTTTGATGTTCTACTTTAACATGCTGATAAGCCACATACTACGAATTAAACAATGACACGTCCTTCTTCATACCATGCCGCCAAAATGTTGTGCATAAATCCTTGTACATTTTAGTGCTTGTCGGATCAAAGTAGGTATGGTTAGCAGGTATCTTTTCAATCCGAGAATGATTCATTAATGCGGTCAAATGGATACTTCATTATCTTCAGGGCACTACTAATTGGAAGCTTTCATTCGGAGTGGAAAACCAAAGCTGATTGGATATATTAAAAATGATATGGTTAGTGATATGGATACTAAAAGATCAACTTTGGACAATGTTCTGATGTTTACTGGTGGAGTTGTTTTATGGCAGTCACAGTTGCAGAAGTATGTTACATTATCTATGATAGAGGCAGAGTTCATTGTAGCAACGAAGGCTTGCATGGAGTTATTGTAGATGCAGAATTTTATATAGGAAATGGGGCTTAAGCAAAAGGGTATATTTTATATTTCAATAACAAAAGTGCTATACAACTTAGGAAGAACCAGACATTTCATAGTTTGTCCAAGCATATTATGACTTGATATCACTGGATACGAGATTTGCTAGAGGCAAAGGACGCGATGCTTGAGAAGGTTCATAAAGAGGACAATTGAGCGGATATCTCATGAAGGTTCAACCGATGGAGAAATTTAAGTAATGTAGGAGGATCGTCAAAATTACGAGCTCCTCCACCTAGTTACGAGGGAGAGATATGTTAGTATTGGGTATGGTTTCCAACCTATGTGGAGAATACCCTAGAGTGCGACGAGCGCCCTCCGTGTGTTGGAGAAGCTCAAAAAGTCAAAGGCGATGAAGGATGCTCAATTTTAGCGCGTATCAGAGCTATTGAAAAAAGTAGTATCAAAGTCAATGGTATACTATTGCCAGTATAGCGTCGATATATCGATCTAAAATGCTTTTATTCCATAATAGTTCTAACACATTTTGGCTATTTTTTGATATATCATTAGTATACCAATGTTGGGACTGAAGGTCGAATATAAGTGTATTATTAACACTATTGGCTCATGATCAATGATTTAGATCTTTTCGGGATTGTGGTATTTTAAATATTTTTTTTCTAACTCTAATCCCCATAGATTACTATAAAAGGTGAGAGCTTTCTCAATACTATAATTTTCTAAGGAGAGGAAAAGAGATTCGGAGTTTCGAGGATTAATTTGAAGATAGACCACTTTCGAAAAGTTCTTCATTGGTTTTTCCTCGACTTCTCGTCTTCGGTAATCTTCTTTATACTCCTTGTAGTCTATTTCGATCTGTTGAAGTATTATAGTGATCCGTGTGGATCGGTGTAGGAGTTTGTAAGGAATCGATGTATCTTTTTATTCTATTAGTGAAGGATTTTTTTTTGTTAGACTCTGATTATTCCATGGTTTTTCGTCAAGATTTTTCATGTAAAAGTCATAGTGTTTGTGTTGTGATCGTGTGTGTTTTTTTAGATATTTTTTCACATAAAAGTCATAGTGTTTGTGTTGTGATCGTGTGTGTTTTTTTAGATATTTTTTCACATAAAAGTCATAGTGTTTGTGTTGTGATCGTGTGTGTTTTTTTAGATATTTTTTCACATAAAAGTCTTAGTGTTTGTGTTGTGATCGTGTGTGTTTTTTTTTAGATTATTTGTTTTGTGCATTTTTTTTTCTCTTGGTCCTCATCAAGTCTATCGATTCTGGAATTATTTTTGTGTTTCTTTCCCAACAAAGAAAAAACTATACTCATTACTATAGGATTGATGAGTTCGCATATGAATCAATCTGAAGCCGAATCTTCATGCACGATACCATTAATGTATCACTACAGGAAAATCAAGATAATATAACAACAACAACAACAAACATTTTATTCCAAAAATTTGTAATTGACTATTTGAACACTCTTCTTCCATTTATCTCCGTTAAATATCATGTCCTCTGTGACATTAACAAGTTTCTTATCATGTTTAAACTCTTTAAATAATATTAGAATATGTCGACATTTTGTCCTAATAGTCAGTGGCGTAGTCACATGGCGTCAAGGGGGCGCAGGCACCTCAAATTTTGAGTTTTTATTTTTGTTTTTGTTTATGTTTATGTTTTTCTTTGAAGTATATATATCTTAGGAAACTGGAAGTGAATTTTCTAATATCACAACAATATAAGGAGTTAGAAAATCATATTGACTACTTCCACCGTTTAGATACCAACTCAATTTGTATAGTTACCACCAACCAATATCATAACCATGTACAAAAACAACCGATGTAAAGAAAAAATGATGCTTAATTATGACATCCTTCTAACACCAGATTGCCAATATCATCATTGCAACAACTAATTTAAAGAAAAATAATATATATCAACCAATATCATAACTATGTAAATAAAAACTGCTGCTTAACTATGCTTATGAGATCCGGATTTTTTTTTCCGACCGGGATGAGTTTTGGAATTTAAAAATGGGAACATGAACAGAGATAAAAATTTTAAAAAAAAAAATTGATCAGATTAGGTCAATTGAAACTCTTATTATAATTAATAATTCATTATAGTGGCAACACATTCTTTATTCGAAAGTAACCCAATTAATGGATCACTTAACATAAACTAGTAGGTAATTCATAATGTTCCTATTCGTATTAATCAATTATTAAATTGATGCTTTATATTATTTTTATTCGTATTAATCAAGTAATAGTTTATAATATTTAGTATTAATATATGATATTTTTTGAACTGTAAATATATTTATTATGATTTTTTTAATAATAAGTGTCGCGTCTCCTAAACGAAAATTTTGACTACCCCACTGCTAACAGCTCCACAAACTATTATAGTATTATATTTTCTTACGAAAGTAATTATTGATCTGTATTGCACATGTCCGAACCATCTAATCCGAATTTTCTTCTATCTTGTTATCGATTGACATTACCTCTAACTTCTCATATATGTATTTATTTATCATGCTATCTTTTAATGTATTATTACTTATCTACTTAATATTCTCATTTTAGCTATACTAATTTTCTAGACGTATTGTTTATTAATTGTTCAATTTTTTTGATTCATGTATAAATATTTAAAAAAAAAAAATACTCCCAAAATATTCTTCTGTTTGAACCATTCTCTCTCTCAATCTCAAACATTATATGACATCACTTTCAGATATTTATTGTCCATACTGATATGGATTCTGGTCTTGGGCAGCAAACTCGAACTTTGTGATCAAGTTGGTAGCACTATAAAGAAAAAGGTTATGCCAGGACTCAGGAGACGAGCATTATGAAAACACAGTACTTTGGAAACTCGGTAGGAAAGTATGCATGCAGTGAAAGTGAATGGGGGGTCCATTTCTACGAACTTGACCAGCTTTTCTCTATTCCTACGTACGAGCCAGAGTCAGGCTGCAGGGAAGCAATGCTTTCATGTCATGTCAATGTTGCTTTTCTGGCTCCCTTTAGATTCAAGTCCATCCAGAGCCCTACAAACTTTATAGTTCCCCTTGCCACTCAATGATTGTGTTAATTTCATGTACAATATTTACTTGAGACCGACCTATATATTTTGCAAACTTTTCATATATGAGTGAGAATTATATATATATACAGAGAGAGATATATTTTTAAATCCATAATATCCAATTATTTTGACGTTTATTTAAGCTCACAAATGCTTGGTTTTGGTTCTTTTAATTTCGGAGCTCATTTACACTGCAGTTTATATGCAACATGTGTTACCAATTTCCATTCAAATTAATTTTCCAACATGCATCTTAGCTATGGATGTATGCAAGCATAGAGTTGTCAAGTGACTTGCAGGAGCGGACGCTGAGAAATTAAAAGAAGGAGATCAATTCAAATGTAAAAAAAAAAAAAAAAAAATTAATTTTATTAAATAAAATTTGTTACAACATTTTTAAAAAAGAAGAAAAAGTTATGAACGAAAAAGTAAAATTTAATGTAAATATGCTTTTAAAAATTAAATAAATTGATAAATTTTTTTTTTAATAACATAAATATTAAACTGGGAAGCAAAACTCAATAGGAACAACTATTCCATTCATCCCATGTAGGTATGTCCGTCCGCGATGACTTCTATTTTTATTTTTTATTTTTTTAATGATACATAACATGTAGGATTTGGATGAACAATCGGAACGAAACCTGTCTTGAGTAGACTTTTGCATTCATGTATTTTGGGCGCAGATTTGACTCGTTTTGTCGAAAGCTTGGCCAAAGTAATGATCATAGATTTAGAAGCATATATAATAACCCAAATATTTGCTTGTACTGTACTTGTAAATGTAAGGAGTACGTTGTTTTCTTTTGAATACTAAGGAGACAGCTTTGGAAGTAGGCACTTAATTCACAGCCACCTTTGCAGACATTGTGCAGAGAAGTTGTGTCGCTTTCACTTTTGCAACCATAGTTGAGCTCCATTTGTGTTTGAAAGCTCGAAATGGGAAGGTGGGGAAGGTTGGGAGTAAAGCTGGTGGAAGCACCTTCTATTTCTTTCTCCAGTCTTTAATACTGAAACACAAGAGGCTCGGTTTTATACACAGCTAGCTATAGGCTAGCTAGCTAGCTACCTACTCCAGTATGCATGTATTATTTATGAATTACTAGTAGGCATATTTGTTCGGAGAGTTAATTTTTGTTCATCCAATAAAAGTAGGATGTAGGTTCATCCTCCAGCTAAGTGTTGTCCCGTAACATTTTTATGCACCCCAAAATCACTTTAGAAATAGTTTTGTGAACATTCAAAGTAGTTTTGACTTATATTTTTGTTAGTCTCGATACTTAACCAAAGATGGAAGAAGAAAATCTGCTTGCTGGGGTGACGAAGATCACCTTTGCTCATAGTAAGATTCGCCCCACACGATTTGCTTCCAGGAACCAACAAGTTCAAGTAGAACTTCTGAAACGCTCGATGTCACCTCCTTGCTTGGACTCGCACGAACTTTCTGGACTTTAATGACGGCTCAACTATCTTCCTCTCCCATCTTTCCAAGTAAGTCCTCAAATGAGATTTGAAGAGAGTATTTATAGGCATAAGGAGGAATCCATAATCCAAATTCTGGTCGTCCATCAATTACAAAAAGATTGGAATAAATTTAATTCATATCCCACAAGATTAAAATAAAATAAATTTAAATCTAATATGATTGATTTGAATTAAATTCAAATCACACATGATTAAATTTAAATACTACATGATTGGAATAAATTAAATTCAAAACATGATTAATTTAAATCCTACATGATTGGAATGAATTAAATTCAAATTCCACAAATATCGAATTTAAATTAATTACTAAATCTTTCCATAACTGATTAAATCTATCCGATAGCAACGGACCCGCATGCAACTGCTCATGCGGCCCCGCAAGCAACCGGTCATGTGACCGCTCATGCCGCAGCGCATGCGGCCACGCATTCAGCCAAGCCCATGCGGCCGCGCATATCCGAGCGCATGGGCACATCAAATACGCACAAGCGCAATGCTGACGTGCTAAGTGCAAAGTGCGCCAACAAAGCGCCACTTTGCACCCTTGAGCCAGAGTCCGAGTCCGTGTCCGAGTCGCTAAGTCCCTTTAGGGCTTAGCTCCTATGAAAATAATTCCAAGAATATGACAAAAAGCATAAATGCTTTCATGAGGAGTTAATCATTTTTTCTCCTAGGAAAACACTCTCACATGGCACCCATGTATCCCACCACACCCCATGTGCACACCTCAACTCATACAAAGTATTATATTGAGATACACACTTGGTGGTGTAGCCAATATGGGACTATTTTTCTTAGTCCAAAGGCAAAAATACCAATAATCCCCTACATATCTCAATATATGGGTTGAACGTTCCCTACAGTGACTGTCCATCATGCATTATGATAGATGTCAATTTGACTTGAATCTTCTCGCATGTGTCAAATAACAGTATGATACAAGAATGGACTAAGCCTTGAATTATGTACCATACTTACAATTCTTCCCACTCACACAATGACATCAACTGTGCTTCCGGTTGCACATTGAAGGCCCTGTCAACGCCTGGTTTCGGTGTATATATTTTGGTTTTCTACAAGTTTTCCCTCAATAGACGACATGTATCTCTTTCCATTCATTATAGGTGAGTTCTTTCAAAGAGTCATTGGCATAAAGCATTGTGCTTCCTTGCGGTGCTACGCTGCTATGACATGGCCTTCTGCCAAGGTTCACTCCCTCATATGGTGTCATTCACTGTAGCATGAGGTTCACTCCCTCTTTGTAGTGCCAAACTACCCAGCATGAAATATTGCGCTTTCTTTGCGGTGTTACATCGCTGTGACATGGCTCGCGAAGCCGAGGTTCACTCCCTCGTGTGGTGTGACACCACTGTAACATGAGGTTCACTCACTTTTTGTAGTATTGTCTACCACTATTCATTCTACAACATTAGGCTACCTACCTATGTTCGGTGCTACGCCGCTGTGACATGACTTAATGTCGGAGATTTATATCTTTTACCTCTTGGTGGTGTCACGCTACTGTAGCATGGGATCTCAGTATCTTGTAGTGCTGATACTACATGCTTCCTGCAAAGCACACCGGACATTCACTCTGCCCGAGAATTCATTAAGGCGTCAAGGCCATCCTTCCACAGGAAATTATTCTTCACAAAGAACAAGGAATAAACAATAGTGGTTCTGGGTGCGTAACCCCTTAATGTCTCTAAGGACTATCCATTGTTCCTGATATTCTTCTAGTCAATGGTCCTCCCTTGAAGCAATATCTAGATGCCTAGTAGATTTCTCTTTGAACTAAAAGCATAAAACTAAAATGGTAGGATTGTAAAGACACAATATCATAGGTTCTCCAAGCCCATATATGCTGTGTCCTTGACTATATATGGTGTTACGTCGCTGTGACATGACCGAAAGATGAGGTTCACTCTCTCTTGTGGTATCATGACACTGTAACATGGAGTACTACCCTTCTTTATAGTTCTTGGGATCAACTGGCGCTGGAGGCCTTACATGAACGGATCTGCCAGACCCTCCTAGCTTTGATCATCAAATACTGTAATGATCCACTCTAGTTGCGCTTATTCAGTGTCTTGTACTGGCCCTTGAAGCCTATCATGAAAGGATCTGCCAGATTAGCCTGACTCTGATCATTAAATCACTGTAATGATCCAAACAATCTACGCTCATTCAGTGTCCTATGTCACTCCCCTATCTCCCATAGGTAATTTGCCGTCTCTACTAGGTGTGAATCACCACGCCAGCGCTCCCGCGGGACGATCTTTTCCATATGAACGTGATACCGCACGAGCATAAGTTATGCCCGTGATAGGCCATGAATCTGAATAGACGATAAAATGAGTAAGCCACAGAGTCGCACAGATGGTCCGAATGTAGCAGAATAAAAAACGAACAGGCGATTGATAAAAAGTTCACAGAGTCGTCAATAGCGGAAGCATTGAATAACATAACCATAGAAGTAAAATAAGCTCTTTATTGATATTGAACAAGTATTACAAGCGGCACTAGGCCGAGATTATAAGTCGCTCAATCTCTCTCTCTCTCGGAACAATAAAAGTGTGCCAAGTTGTGAGCACCCTGATTTTTACATAGGGTTAGTTCGGTAATTAATAATTTTTTATTTTAATATTAGTCGATAATTTAATTGAACTTTGAAAACCAACCTCCATTGTTTTAAGATCTTGAGTGGAACACTAGCCTTTCCCTTCCAACCAACCTAGCATGCTCGACTTAGACGAGTCAATTTAGGCTCATGCCATGACTGTCCCTCACGAATTAGCAATCCCATGCCTTATTTTGGTCGCACAACTTTCGTGATACAATTACGAGAAAACGTTGACTAATTAACCCTTTTGTCGTGGCATATGATTTTAACACGCCACCTCAAACCATTGCTTCCAACTAAATCCATGCTATGAGCCTAATTGGTCCTATTACGTGTATGACACTCGAGTTGCGTTATCCGAACCCCCTGCATGCTCCTAATATAATATTAAATAGAAAATAGAATTTATGGATTTATTTAACTAATTAAATATTTATTAATATTTAGTAAATATCTTTTTAATTAATATAAATTTGGTTGTAAATTATTTGTTGGAGGAAATATAAATTTCCTAGAATTTTTTCAAGTGCCTAACTATATTTTTGGGATTTTATACATATAACTATTGAAAAATAAAACAAAATAAATAAATAAAATAAAATCCAAACCCATTATACCAAACCTATTAACCCAAACCCATTATCTAAACCCAAACCTAAAAACACCACCCGCTCCTTACTCCCAGAACCTCTCTCCCTCTATATATATGAACACAACAAAACCCTAACCCACGCCTACACCACCTCCACCATCACCCACGCCTACACCACCTCCACCACCCGCCGGAGCCGCCGAACGCCGCCGCACCGTAGCGCCGCCGCAGCAGCCGCGCGGCCGGCAGCAGCAGTAGTAGCACCTTGCGCCCCCCTTCATACGGAGATTTTGCCCTCCTCGCTCGTCCGTTTCGCATTCCGTCTTCGCTGGTATGTTCACTACCTAACCCTCTAAGATTTTCTTCAAGTGGAACGAATTTAGGCACCCGGGTTTGATCGAAAAATTGACCGAAAGTTGTCCGAAAAACTGTTCGAAAATAGTTTAAAAATTCAGTCCAAGTACCCCTGTTCATGTCCAATTTTCTACCATCTCATTAATTATTTTCAAAATATAATTAAAGGGACTTCTTCACAATATAACCAAGATGTTTACTGTTCTTTTAGTTTTTATTAGTCTACTTTAATGGTTAAATTATTCTGGTTCCAAAACGACCAAAAATTTATTTTTAAAATACTAAATATTTTGCGATACGGGGTGCGTCCCACCAAATGAGATAACTTCGTCGTATGCGAGTTGTACCGAAAGGCACGTAACGTAAACGCGGATGTGTGGACTATCGCAGAACTTGATTTTGATGTACGTGCACACCGAAATCGACGCGTATCTGTCAAAAAATATCGTATCGGCCTGTTCTGACACTCGTCATAACTTTGTGTGTACTCGTCGATTCATAACGAAACTTGTGCCATTGAATTCTTAGCGTTACGCTGGTCCTGTGGTCCAAGTTTGGTTCGATTCTGAGAATGTTGACAAAATATCATTTTATGGACCCCAAGGTTCCACAAAACAGGCGATTTCATGATCGACTCATCGACATCTATCTTTGGATATTCTGTTGGGTTCGTATCGTCGTTCTAGACTCGTAGTCACTATGTTTGACGAATTTGGAGAACTTTATCTTCGACACATTTTTTGGTACGAAATGGGCCACATGTGGACCCCGCTTTGACCCAAAATTGTCAAATTTTGCCCATGTGTCTAAATTAGACTTATGGGTAGTCAATCCTAACTATTTCAACTATTCCGAAAATAATGATGATGTTTGTTTCAGCATCCGTAGGTGTACGTGCATATTCCACTTTTTTAGGACCAGTTGATGGAGTTCAGAACCCAGGCAAGTGTATCTTGCCAAACTTGCAGAGATCCTGTTATATTAATTGCTTGTGTTCTTCCTATATATATATATATATATATATATATATATATATATATATATATATATATATAATCTAGTGATGTGCCTTTTCAACCTAGGACCGTGAGACGTTGCTTAGCGTCCGAACAATATTTGGGTGTCGATACCGTACGCGGAGTCGTGTAACATCACTTAGAGAGTTGATTCCACGATCCTATTTTTACGTGTTTACTTTACCAAGTACGCCATACCATAGGACACTTGATACTATTTCATATGACAGAATCTTTCCTGAGTTATTCATGGTGATTCTGTATAGGCTTACAGGATTCGTGACATGAGACTTGCATATTGTATGGATATTATTATGACTCATTGTACTAGCTAGAGGTCATGATCTTGCGTGTTATGGACATGAGATATCGTGGACATGAGACTTAAGGTTACATTGGGTGGGGAGAGACACATAGGCTACAGGCTGATTATTTATATATATGTACTAGTGGAGGTGCCTTAGACTCTGTCTCATATCTTTGGCATATATACTGGAGTGGTGATACTACTTGCTGCTATGGGCTCCCCGACACAGAGCCTGTAGTGGTCTCAGCCTGAGTACTAGTGATGCTCTCATTTATATTTCACTTAGCTGGTTACATAGCTTGCCCTGACGATCTATCTATATTTACTTGCTGTATTTTATTTTGGCTTGAGTGTTTATTGTACCTTGCGATGTCCTCTGAGGACCTGGATCTGGATTTTGTCTCCAGGTGTAGACGAGGAGAGCTATCCCAAGGTTTATGGGGCATGTGCTACTATTGGAGACGTATAGGTTGCAGAGTACGAGGTTGTTCTGGAGGACTTCTCTTGAGTACACAGTATTCTTACCATTCATTTATTATGCTTAGTTTTCTTTGATATTTGATCTTGTAGTGAATCCTAGATATTTGTACTTAGATTTATTTTTCTTTCCATTTTGATGACGGTTTGTTCCCCTCAACATTATTTATATTGCTTGGTTAGACAGATCATTTTATATTATTATGACTGGACTTATTTTTTTGTGATTTTGTTTCTTATTATGGATGAGATTAGATATATAGACTGTGACATGTATTTGTAGACTATTTTATATGTATTACAGCTTAAGTGCACTTTAACGCGTCCATTAAATTGGGTTTGTACATTGGAGTTGTGCTGTTGGCCATTGTCATGTGGCTAGTCCCTCGGTATTTTGGGACTGGGGCATAACATGGTTTTTGTGGTGGCCCATGCAGGTCTACGAATATTTTTTTTTGTTTTCAAATAAGGGACCGAGCAAGCCTGCGATTAGGATAAGAATAAATTATAGGATCTCATCCACATGTTAACACGTTCTTAACCTCTATATCGAATTCGAATTAATTTCTTGACTCGCATCATGCTTGATTCAACTGTTCGACCCTACACTGATCCCGACAAAAGAAGAGAAGGCAAAAAATTCTTTAACGGACTGAGCTTTGATTTACAAAGATTGATTGTCGTAGTTGCACCTACTTCTTATACGGACGTCCTTGTAGCAGCTCGACGCATGGAACACATCAACGGGAGAGAGTCTAGCCAGAAGTGGACGCATGCACTAGCACCAGACCAAGAACAACCTGGAGGAGTTACAAAGAGACCTCACATGCACCAGCCACCCATAGCAATCCCACCGACACTGCCTATATATCAATATTGTGACAAGCAAGGCCATCATACGAGCGAGTGCAGACGTAAGTTGGGACTATGCATGATTTGCGGACCGTGACAACCCTCGGCACGAGACTTTATGGAACAGCGGAGAGGATCACTGATTGTTCATCGACTAGCCCTACCAGTACCAACACCAGGACTCCCTACTTATCATTATTGTGGCAAGGTAGGCCATATCGCCAAGGAATGCTGACGCAAATTGTGATTGTGTTTGATTTACGGTTCAGACCGGCAATCAGCTAGAGATTGCAAGGAGCATCGAGGAGAAGAACCGATGGTTCACCGACGAGCACCGATAGTTCACCGACTAGCTTTACCAGCACCGAGGCCAGTCCAACAGCCACATCGACCAGATTATCCAACACCAAGAGCATCACAGGCGGAAGATGGAGGATTCAGACTACCAGCACCTGGAGGATATCAGCCGAGGCCACCCTTGGCATCACAGACAACACTCTTCCAGCAGGACCAGCAACAACAGAGGGCACCACCACAAGGCGTGGACATGCTTTTGCAATGACAATGGAGGAGGCACGGACTCGAGGAGTAGCGAATATGGATAAGATTTAGTTTTATCATAGCTAGCTATAGTAACGAATATTCATAGTAGTACTTTATCATGTGCCTGTTAGTTCTATTCCCTAGACTATACCTAGTATTATGTTAGCATGAACTTGTTGGTCTAGAGTAATAATATGTAAGTGGTACCCAAGTTTTCATATGTTGTAGTTGATTCTCGCTCTAATCAGACTCTTTACTCTTGAGTTACTCATCTCTCATTGCCTAGAAAAAATGATTTTCATTGCTTCCCTACGTGTTCTGCTTGAACAAAATTCTCACCCTTCCTCTCAATTTTTTTTCTTGTTCATGGTCCTTTATCCTTTGTGTCATGCTTCAACAAATATCATACAACCGCGTCATCTCTTCTGGAGCAAACCTTTCCTGACCAGTTATGTTTTATTTTTCTTAATTGCGAGGACATAATTCTTTTAAGGTGGGTAGATTGTGAGCACCCTGATTTTTACATAGGGTTAGTTCGATAATTAATAATAATTTTTTATTTTAATATTTATTCGATAATTTAATTAAACTTTGGAAACCAACCCCCATGGTTTTAAGATCTTGAGTGTAACACTAGCCTTTTTCTTCCAACCAACCTAGAATGCCCGACTTAGACAAGTCAATTTAGGCTCATGCCATGACTGTCCCTCACAAATTCGTAATTCCATGCCTTGTTTTGGTCGCACAACTTCCGCGACACAATTATTAGAAAACGATGATTAATTAACCCTTTTGTCGTGGCGTACGATTTTACCACGCCACCCTAACCCATTGCTTCCAACTAAATCCATGCTATGAGCCTAACTGGTCCTATTAAGCGTATGACACTCGAGTTGCGTTATCCGAACCCTTGCATGCTCCCAATATAATATTAAGTAGAAAATAGAATTTATGGATTTATTTAACTAATTAAATATTCATTAATATTTAGTAAATACCTTTTTAATTAATATAAATTTGGTTGTAAATTATTTGTTGGAGGAAATATAAATTTTCAAGAATTTTTTTAAGTGCCTAACTATTTTTGGGGATTTTATACATATAACTATTGAAAAATAAAAATAAATAATAAATAAAATAAAACTCAACCCATTAACCCAAATCCATTATCTAAACCCAAACCAAAACATAAAAAAACTACCCGCTCCCTACTCCCAGACCCTCTCTCCCTCTATTTATATGAACACAACAAAACCTAAACCCACACCTACACCACCTCTACTATCACACACACTTACACCACCTCCACCACCCGCTAGAGCCGCTGACCGCCTTCGCGCTACAACAGCCATGCGACCGGCAGCAACAGCATCAACAGTAGCACCTTACGCCCCCCCTTTGTGCGGAGGTTCCTCCCTTCTCGTTCATCCATTTTGCGTCCCATCTTTACTGGTATGTTCACAACCTAACCCTCTAGGATTTCCTTCAAGTGGAACGAATTTAGGCACCCGGGTTTGATCGAAAAATCGACCAAAAATTGGTCGAAAAACTGTTCGAAAATAGTTCAGAAATTCAGTCCAAGTACCCATGTTCATGTCCAATTTTCTACCATCTCATTAATTATTTTCAAAATATAATTAAAGAGACTTCTTCATAATATAACCAAGATGTTTACTATTTTTTTAGTTTTTATTAGTTTGCTTTAATGGTTAAATTATTCTGGTTCCAAAATGACCAAAAGTTTGTTTTTGAAACACCAAAAATCTCGCGATACGGGGTGCGTCTTGCCAAACGAGGTGACTTTATCGTGTAAGATTTGCACCAAAAGTCGCGTAATATAAACGCGGATGTTTGGGCTTTCGTGGAACTTGATTTTGATGTGCGTGCACACCGAAATCGACACGTATTCGTCGAAAAGTACCATATCGACCTATTCTGACACTCGTCATAACTTCGTGTGTACTCGTCGATTCGTAACAAAATTTGTGCCATTGGATTCGCAGCGTTACGTTGGTCCTGTGATCCAAGTTTGGTTCGATTCTGAGAACGTTGACGAAACATCAGTTCGTGTGCCCCACGGTTCCATATAACGGACAATTTTGTGATCGGCTCATCGGAATCTAGTTCTAGACATTCCGTTGGATTTATATCATCATTCTAGACTCGTAAACACTAAGTATGATGAATTAGGAGAATTTGTCTCCGACACATTTTTCGGTGCGAAGTGGGCCACATGTGGACCCTGTTTTGACCCAAAATTGTCAATTTTGCCCCTATGTCCAAATTGGACTTATCGGTAATCAATAATAACTATTTCAACTATTCTAAAAATAATGGTGACGTTTATTTCAGCATCCGGAGGTGTACGTGCAGATTCCACTTTTCCAGGAGTAGTTGACGGAGTTTAGAACCCAAGCAAGTGTACGTTGCCAAACTTGCAGAGATCTTATTATATTAATTGCTTGTGTTCTTCCTATATATATATAATCTAGTGATGTGCCTTTTCAACCTAGGACCGCGAGATGTTGCTTAGCGTCCGAACAAGATTCGGGTATCGACGCCGTACGCGGAGTCGTGCAACGTCACTTAGAGAGTTGATTCCACGATCATATTTTTACATGCTTGCTTTACAGAGTACGCCATACCGTAGAATACTTGACACTATTTTATGTGACAGAATCTTTCCTGAGTTATTTATGGTGATTCTGTATAGGATTACATGATTCGTAACATGAGACTTGTATATTGTATGGATATTATTATGACTCATTGTACTAGCTAGAGGTCATGATCTTGCGTGTTATGGACATGAGACATCGTAGACATAAGACATGAGGTTACATTGGGTGGGAAGAGAAACATAGGCTATAGGCTGATTATTTATATATATACTACTGGATGTGCCTTAGACTCTATCTCATATCTTTGGAACATATACTGGAGTTATGATACTACTTGCTGCTATGGGCTCCACTACACAGAGCCTGTAGTGGTCTCAGCCTGAGTACTAGTGATGCTCTCATTTGTATTTCACTTAGCTGATTACATTGCTTGTCCTGAGGATCTGTCTATATTTACTTGCTGCATTTTATTTTGGCTTGAGTGTTTATTATACCTTGCTATGTCCCCCGAGGCCCTGGATCCGGATTATGTCCCCAGGTGTAGACGATGAGAGCTATCCCGAGGTTTACGGGCAGGTGCTACTATTGTAGACGTACAGGTTGCAGAGGACGAGTTTGTTTCGGAGGACTTCTCTTGAGTACACAGTATTCTCACCATTCATTTATTATGCTTAGTGTTCTTTGATATTTGATCTTGTCGTGACTCCTGGATATTCTACTTAGATTTATTTTCCTTTTCATTTTGATGATAGGTTGTTCCCCGCGACATTATTTATATTGCTTGGTTTGACAGATCATTTTATATTATTGTGATTGGACTTGTCTCTTTGTGATTTTGTTTCTTATTGTGGATGCGATTAGATATATAGACTGTTACAGGTATTTGTAGACCATTTTATATGTATTACAGCTTAAGTGCACTCTAACGGATCCATTAATTTGGGTTTGCCCATCGAAATTGTGCTGCTACCCATTGTCACGTGGCTGGTCCCTAGATATTTTGGGAGTAGGGCATGACATAAGTAGCTACAATTTATGGAATAATACATAGGCGATAGAGCGAACTCCACGCCTTAGAATGAACGAAGGGGGTTTACGCACCGAACGAGGTTCTCCCACACCCTACAAGCAATCTGGTAGGTTATTAGTACATGAATGCACTGGTGGGGTGGGTTCTCGCCGGCTCGATAAATCAAAACACGTTATAAAGGTTTCGCGCACCATCTATAAGTTATCTTTCTAGTCTTGCCTTAGGATCAGTTTCATGGCATAATGTAAAGCCTAACTCATGTGGTGGTACACCGTACGATATATGAGTAACACGATGATACTTACCAACTTATTATTCATCCTTACTTGTCCAAGGTAAACCAAGTTAAACCAAGCACGGGTATATATATAATGAAATCCAAGGGCAATTCCATAATCAAACATAAGTGTTTCGAGCGAGGTTCTATTTCAGGTGCACGAGTTACACGGATACTCGGGTGTGTTGCAATGGATCGCTCAGGTTGTTTAAATTATGCCTAGATGTCTTATACTCATAATCGTTCAGGGGTTTCAGATTACTGGATGCGATGCAATGACTCGTATGCGGATTGCCGCAAAGCGATGATGACTTATCTATATGAACATGAGGTCACTGGCTTAGACTTAAAGGACCGATTTATAGTCACATGACGAAATAGGGTGCAACGCTTGATCCAAGACGAATAATTCAAGGCGAACAGGTGATATAGAAGAGCCATTGAACGCCATTCCGCCGATATATGCGACTATCATGGGTAGATGGCTAGTCCAAGGTAGTATGCCCTACCAAGGTCTGAATACTGTGTATTGCCCTACGCAAAAATGGGGTCGCTTACCAGAATCAAAATTGGCATGCAATACACCAGGCATTCGTCCTAGGCCGGTATGATCCTGGTGCCCCGGTGATCGTCCGAGGAATAAGATACCTCGTGCACGAGTTATCCGGGACCATCCAAGTCTTTAGTCTTGGGTTTCTTGTCAGGTACATATTCGTGTCAGATTCAAGTTCAAGTTCAGGATTTTTCATAAATATATCGACTCCCTAAGCCGTTCAATTCAGTGCAAGCCGAGTATTGTTTAACTTGTCATAATGCAGTCCCTAGTTCGGAACTGCCTCGGCGAACAAACGGTCCCGAATACTTTCAGGTTCATTCTTGTGTGGAATGACTATTTGATAGTCTTCCAGGGAACTTAGATGAATGCAAGGCAATGATAGTATTACACGACCGTGGCATGAATTTATGGAACGAGCATAGCGGATATATAAAACTGACAAGCATTGCAACACTATGAATATAACTTAAGAAAATATTCGACATAGTCTTACTTGAAAACATAAGCGAGTACACTAGTACGTGTCTAAGGACTAGTGCGAGGAGTAAAACCGTACAGGGACATATCGGATGACATAATCCATAACGCAAGCAGTGTAAACAAGTGAATTAGTGCAAGACGAAGAGTACATAATGATCTACTCGAGGCATAGCGGGGTCTACTTTATGAAGCTAAGGTAGCATGCGAGGGTCTGATCGATTATAAGCCAAGTTTCATTTTCATGTTCTAACACAAGCAATACATGATAGGATTATTCCCTTAACTAGGTGCGTTGTATTCTTTATTAGCATACAAGGGGTAATTCACCTAGCAACTAGTATGTATCATCCATATTTTAAGTGTGCTGGCTAAGCAAAGACAAGTTCCTCGTAGCCACCCACCTTAGCGATGATTCGCCTTCATCGAGCGATACTCCGAGCGAGCCTTTGAAAGTCTAAGTCTAAACTCCTGAAGGACCAAGTCTGGAATCCTTTGCCTCAAACGCTTCTCCCTGAGCAAAATGGGTTGTGTCAGTACACTTGTACCATTTGAATTAGCTGTCCACTTGAACGGAATGGGTCATTACATTATACATCACTCAGAAAAAGTCTCGTCCTCGAGACTTCCTGAGAGTAAATCGTTATATCTTATACTATCAAATATATCTCAAGCATAACAGTCGGTACCAATTGATTGACTCCATCATTCAATCCAAGCTTTGACTCAGTCTCTACTGCACCTTAGCGTGGAATATATCGCTTAACGCGGGGTATGGTGCAAGCCATCTTGAATAACGATCTAAGGCTGAGGCAAAATTATCTAAATTGTTATACTCGTCAATGCGAATCTAACATATTCACTTGCATTAGCATTTGAGATCAGCATATCGTGAGTATGGATCGTGCATATATTCAAAGTATCCCTCAAACATATGCATGTCAACCAACTTAGCGATAACGAAGTTTTTGAACTCGAGTTCAACATATCATTGAGTCTTGGATTATGCATACGTTCAAGGAGTCTCTCAAACATATGCATTCAACCAAACTTAGCGATAATAAAGACGGACAAGCTACTTGCAAAAATCTCAAGGGTTCTCGTCTTACAAATCACAAAGATACTTCTAACAAGGTCAACCAAAATCCAAGTCATTTCTAAATTCCACTCAAATCAAGCATTACACTACCGTTAAGCACGATCTATCCGATTTAATCGACTAGCGTCCATGTCCTATCGTCCATTCCATTTGTGTCAAACATAGGACACACTTACCGTTCCAAGTCTAACTCTAAGTCTTGCTGCCCCAGTTCTATGGCTTGCTCAAGCAATACTCTAAAGTCGGTTACATAAGTTCTTTCACTATGCAAAGAGTCATATGTCTAATTACTTGGTCCGCTCACAAGATCATAGGTACAAGTTTAAGCATACGATTTATCGTACAAATTTGTCGCACGATGCTCGTCCCAATTCTTAAGGTCAAACCATTATTCATTTGTACGAGATATTCTACCCAAGCTCGTTTTACTCATAATTCTAAATATCGAGCACATATCATCCAACTCACAATATCACATTCGTCTGTACAGGGTCTGAGTCCGTTCAGTCAAATCTATGATATATCCAAGATGCATGACAAGCCTGGCAATTTGCTTAGTCTATATTCTCAAGCATGTTTGATAGAACCTATATATCCATTCTAATTCTAGACTACGAAGCAATAATTCAATTCTAAATCTTTGATCTCAATCATAACTCTAAGTCGTCCAATCAGATTTATGTATTCGTTTGTTAAACCATCAAGTGTGACTTACTCCAGGTTCTTGACTAACTCTTCCATGAAATACTTTCGATTCACTTATATTTCCAAACTTGTCTTATCGTGTCGAACCACAAGTCAAGACGATCCTTTAATTATCACGCTCCGGTCTCCCGCAAGTTCGATCATCTTCGTTGGACATGAGATCATTACGCCAATGCTTCAGCTGGATAATCTTCCTAATCCGGATGTGACATATGTACGAGCATAGAGTTACGCTCGCACAAGACAAGAAAGTCGAACGTTATGGTCTTCGAAATGATCGAGACACCTTATTATTTCACTTTGCTCCAATTGAGTTATATATTTTTATCAACCAAGTCATGTTCGTTCATGCCGTGATCATAATTCGTCTAGCCAATTATCCAACTTCAATATTACCGTTTGATAAATTCATAGTCTACTTCTGGCATTCCTTAAACAACTAGGTTCAAATATTCAAGCCAAAGTTTATCCACTTTTGACACGTTCCATTCATCAAGTTCGTTTGAATAATCATCGAGCATGTTTCCATGAGTTCGATTATCCCCGCCGGACGTGAAATCACTACGCCGGCTCTCCCACAGAATAATCGTTCTCTATCAGGCCTGATTGTCGAAGGTTTTCTTTCGAACTATATTCAAGATCGTTCTTCCAAACTCTAGATCAAATCCGTTATCGCTTATCTCTTTCATCGAACCACAATATTCATTCTCGGTCTAACTTCTATTCGAGTGATATCCTACTCAAGTTTTAATCCATTTGATTCAATTTGAAATCGCTAGCATGATCCATCAAGTTTCTACCAAGTTTCCTTGATCAAGGTATCGATTTTATTACCTTGAGTCCCTATTCGATATAAGCCTAATCACTTGTTCAAGACATTCTCAAATTGTTCAATACTAACTATCGTACGAGACCTATGAATTCATTTAAATCTTTCCAAAATGATCCATATACCACTTAGGAATCGAGTCACCCAATTAAATCCTTAATCGGTGTTCGCATCACTCGCTAGTATATTCACCAAGTTGTTCCTTAGAATTTATGTGCGATACCTAAGCATCGCCTGATTAATCTTAGACTCTTATATATCCTTGTTGAAAGTCATCCAAGTAAACCATATTTAATTTGTATCTTCCAGAGATGAAATACCGTCTGAGCTATTTCTCAAGATCCAAGCACGATCCTCTATATTCTCCTTAGCGATAATCTAATAACGTTTCTATCGGTTCACATTCTAAGTCTGACTTATCCTTATCTGAACGATATCTCAATCTCGCTAGCAAACTATCTCGCACCAAAAAGGGTCTTGGCTTGCGATACTAAACACAACATAGCCGAAATGATGTGTACATAGCTAATAGTCCAAACGATATTCCATTCGCACACTAACCATCTGGGTAATCATGTATAGGTACTTGGGTTTGCACATAACTTGTAAATTCTAGCACGAGTCTATTCCCACAAGGTGAAACACATGTCAAAAAAGGGTCTCCGCATAACTATCAAGTTCAAGCAATCATGTCATTCACATGCACTTTTGAAATTATTTAGACTCATTGTATGGAATATCCCAATGGGTCAACGAGAGAGAGTGTATGCGCATAACCCACGGACGAGCTTTCAAAACTAAGAAAATCGATACGAAGTCCAAAGATGTAAAGCCAATGCTCTGATACCAATATGTTACGGCCCAATCTTCCACAGGTAATCGGTCGTCCCCGCTAGGCGTGAATCACCGTGCCAGCACTCCTGCGGGACGATCTTTCCCATCTGGACGTGATGTCGCACGAGCATATACTACGCCCGTGATAGTCCATGAATCCGAACAGGCGGTAAAAAGACTATGCCACAGAGTTGCACAGATGGTCCGAATACAGCAAAATAAGAAACGAACATGCAATTGCTAACAAGTTCACAGAGTCTCAATAACAGAAGCATTGAATAACCAATTATAGAAGTAAAACAAGCTCTTTATTGATACTGAACAAGTATTACAGGCGGCACTAGGCCGAGATTACAAGTTCCTCAAGCCCTCTCTCTTGAAATTGCCAAGTGGCTACAATTTATGGAATAATACATAGGCGATGTTCCAACATTATGTCTTATATATGCACTTTATCTCCTGACACAATGCTCCAAGGCACTAGAGCGAACTCCACACCTTAGCATGCACAAAGGGGGTTTTGGCACCGAACGAGGTTCTTCCGTACCCTGCAAGCAATCTGGTGGGTTATCAGTACATCAAAGCACTGATGGGGAGGCTTCTCGCCTGCTCGACAAATCCAAACATGTTATAAAGTTTTCGTGCACCATCTATAAGTTATCTTTCTAGTCTTGCCTTAGGATCAGTTTTATGGCATAATATAAAGCCTAACTCGTGTGGCGGTGTACCGTGCGATATATGAGTAACACGACGATACTTACCAACTTACCATCCGTTCTTCCCTGTCCAAGGTAAAACAAGTTAAGCCAAGCACGGGTATATATATATAATAAAATCCAGGGGCAATTGCATAAGTAAACATAAGTGTTTCGAGCGAGGTTCTGTTTCAGGTGCACGAGTTACACGGATACTCGAGTGTGTTGCAATGGATTGCTCAGGTTGTTTAAATTATGCCTAGATATCTTATACTCATAATCGTTCAGGTATTTCAGATTACTGGATGTAATGCAACGACTCGCACGTGCATTGCCGCTAAGCGAGGATGACTTATCTATATGAACAGGAGGTCACTGCCTTAGCCATAAATGACCGATTTATAGTCTCATGATGGAATATGGTGCAACGCTTGATACAAGACGAGCAATTCAAGGCGAACAAGTGATACAGAAGAGACATTGCACGCCATCCCACCGATACATGCGACTATCATGGGTAGACGGCTAGTACAAGATAATATGCCCTACCAAGGCCCGAATATCGTGTATTGTCCTGACCAAAAATGGGGTCGCATACCAGAACCGAAATTGGCATGCAATACACCAGACATTCCTATAGGCTGGTACGATCCTGGTGCCGCGATGATCGTCCGAGGAATCAGATACCTCGTGCACGAGTTGTTCGTGACCATGCAAGTCTCTAGTCTTGGGTCTCCTGTCAAGTACATATTCGGGTCAGATTCAAGTTCAAGTTCAAGATTATTCATAAATATATCGACTCCCCGAGCCGTTCGATTTAGTGCAGGACGAGTGTTGTTTAACTTGTCATGATGTAGTCCCTAGTTCGTAACTGCCTTTGCGACCTAATGGTCCCGAATACTTTCAGGTTCATTCTTGTACGAAATGACTATTTGATAGTCTTTCGGGAAACTTAGATGAATACAAGGCAAGGATAGTGTTACACGGTCATGGCATGAATTTACGGGACGAGCATAGCGGATATATAAAACAAACAAGCATTGTAACACTATGAATATAACTTAAGGAATTATTCAGCATAATCTTACTTGAAAACATAAGCGAGTACGCTAGCACGAGTCTAAGGACTAGTGTGAGGAATAAAATCGTACAGGGATATATCGAACGACATAATCTATAAGACAAGTAGTGTAAACAAGTGAAACAGTGTACTACGAAGAGTACATAATGATTTACTCGAGGCATAGTGGGGTCTACTTTACGAAGCTAAGGTAGCATGCGAGGATCCGATTATAAGTCAAGTTTTATTTTCATGTTCTAACACAAGCAATATAAGATGGGATTATTCCCTTAGCTAGGTACTTTGTATTCTTTTTAGCATGCAAGGGGTGATTCACCTAGCGACTAGCATGTATCGTCCATATTTTAAGTGTGCTGGCTAAGCAAAGACAAGTTTATCGTAGCCATCCATCTAAGCGATTATTCGCATCGGTCGAGCGATACTCCGAGCGAGCCTTTGAAAGTCTAAGTCTGAACTCCTAAAGGGCCAGGTCTGGAATTATTTTCCTCAAACAAGTCTTCTCGCTGAGCAAAGCGGGTCAGGTCGTTGTACTTGCGCCATTTGAATCAGTTGTCCGCTTGAACAAAACTGGTCGTTACATCATGTGTTCTATCTATATAGTTTTTTTCAAACCATTGAAGAGGTGAACAGATGCCACTGCTGCATCTTCCTGGTTTTCTCATTATATCAGTATCATTTGAATCTGTATACTAACCATAGAAAGATCATCTAAGAGCTTCCCGAGCTATTCTTCTTTACTTGCTGCAGCGTGATAGTGCAAAGAACTCTGAGAGTAAAGACTGTATCTTCGACTTTCACGATATAGCAGCACCACCCTTGGAGAAATCACGTCCTTCTTTGGTTCTTTCACTCTTCTTTCCCGAGCACCAACTAGCATCACTGAAACTTTTCTTTATATCTGGATAACTGTTATAGCAGAGTATATACTACTGAGTTCTCCTAAGAATTTTGACGACTTCCTTTACAGCTTTCAATGTTCAACATATAGACTACTTGTGAACTGACTCAACATCCCTACAACAAAAGCTATGTCAGGCCTGGTGGTACACCTATCTTGAATCATTCACCTCATAATACTTGAGTACACCAACTGTCTAACGCTTTTCCTTGGATTTGGCTTCATATTCATGTCACACCTGTGGAGTATCGTCCCTGATACCTAAAGCGTGTGATCAATATTTCATGCTGAGAGCTTGTGACTAAGCAAGGCCACCTGGCATCCGGATTATCTTATATCCTCAGGATGACATCCGCAATCCTATTTCCTGAGTTTGGACAAAAAAGATATATTTGTTCTAGTGACACTTCTATGTCCACAACTGGGACTAGCAAGTAGTTCGCATAGATACACACGATGACTCCTCCATTATCAGCGAACTTCGTGTACACACACTTGTCTATCTCACTGATCTAGCGACAACTTTGACTAGATTACTTGTCAAACTCCTGCTGTCACATACTGGGAATTGCTTCAGGCCGTATCGAGATATCACCAACTCGTAGACTGTCTTCAAACCTGAATGACAATAATTCTAACAGTTGTCCGTGAATCTCTTATGTTTGTCTTCATCCAAGACTTGTTGTCTTTCCATCATCTGATAAATAATCAGCTTGTGAATAACAGCTACGACAATTATTATCCTGATCTATGACACCCTCATCGAGGTGCCAAAGAACTCAATATCCTATTGTCTGAGAAAACCCCTACGCAGATAACCTTGTCTTAAACTCAACTATTCTGTCTCCTTTCATCCTCATTGATTTGAAGATCTGATAAGCATCTAATTGGTTTAGCTCCTTCAGGCAGATTGACCAACTTCCAAGTGTGGTTGGAGGTTATTGATCCATACTCATTATTTATAGCCTCCCTCCAGAAAATAACATATCTGGTCTTCATCGCCTTATCATAGGTAATGAGATCTGCTTCTACATGATAGGTGACAAAATCTTCTCCGAAGTCCTTCACTCTCCTCACTCGCTTAGACACCGGCTCTGCGAGTTCTGGTTCGATCGTTGTCGTTGGGATGACAACTTCTTCTTGGACTACATCTTCATTGAAAGTTTCAGCCTCCTATGCACCCACACTATTTTTTAGAATATCCACGATAAAAATATTCTTGTGCCTTACAAATTTATTTTTGAGGAGTTCTGTGTCACGAGATTCAATGATATGATTTAATTCGATATCAAGAAATCTTCGAGCATTACTCTTCTCAGCATCACCCTGAAAGATTGTCTTCGTAGTCCTCGATTCCATCTTCTGAATCTTTAATTATGGAAGCTTTATAGATGCCAGACACCCTTACACTCGAATGACGTTCAAGTTGGGTCTAACTCTGAACCAGAGTTCCTGAGGAGTAACATCAAAAGTTGCATATGGCACTTTGTTCAGTAATGAGTTTATCATCTCTGTCAACGTCTTGTTCTTCCTTTCAACTACTATATTTGATTAAGGAGAATATGGAACAGTTTTTTCATTGACAATTCTATGTTCTTTATAGAATAATGTGAATTTAATAGACCTATACTCTCCGCCTCGATCACTTCTGAGTCACTTGAGTCGTTGCCCTATTTGAAGTTCAGCCTCAACCCTAAACTTCTTGAACTTCTTGAATGCTTCGTCTTTTAACTTAAGCAGATAAACAAACATGTACTTTGAGTAGTCGTCGATGAAATTAATGAAGTACTTCCTCTTGGCCTTTGTGGAGAACTGCTTGATGTCACAGATATCTGAGTTAACCAAATCCAGAAGATCTATACTTTTGTTTACCCGTTTGAATGAATTTTTTGTGATCTTTGTCTGCGCATAGACCTTACACTTCTCCACCTCCTTACCCCCACATTTAGAGATAAACCCTAGACTAGACATCTGGCAGTACAAAGTATATGTCCTAGTCTGGGGTCCTACAACTCTTACAATGAGACTTCAGTCACAAGCAGAAGCTCGAACATCCATTTGAAACTGAACGCCTTATTTCAAAGTATGTCTCCTGCCAAGATATCACCATTTGACAAACTTGGATGTTCACCCTCAAGTCTGCAATAGACTTCCTAAGATAAGGTCCTTGGTAATCATTGGTATGTTGCTGCATGCACTCCTTAGACTGTAACTTCTCAAAATTCAGAACCATTGTCCCAATCCCCAGATCCTCTGCTTGATCCTTGCTTGCCATCAAAACCTTCACCACTGAAAGGTTCACTACTGAACGGTTCGACCTTGATTAACAGCTCGTCCTAAAGCACATGTGGCTAGATGCACCAGTTTCTATCCACTAGTCAGCAACCACGCCATAGGACTTAACCTGCGCAATCATATCAACCAAGTTAAGTAATCAAATGAACCAATTTTAGTTATACCTTGCTATATTGGTTCAGATTGGTTATACTTCCAAGTTCTAATTTCAGCCATGCGTCAAGTCCAGTATAATGCAGTGACCTTCATGTGCATAGGCCACCAAGAGCCAATCTATGTGCATAAGCTACCATGCGCTAATCTATGTGCATAAGCCACCATGCGTCAATCTATGCGCATAAGCCACCATGCGCCAATCCATGCACATAAGCCTTCATGCGCATCCTGCATGCGAAGAGACCATCATGCGCATTGCGACACTATGCGCCCAACTCTGCCATGCGTACTTCTAATGTGCTGCAATGTGCCAAGTCTTGCAAAGTGCCAATTCCTGTCATGCGCAAAGTTCTGCCACTTTTGCGCATACTCTACAATCCTTGGTCATCTTGTAATCTTTCTTTCAATTGGAATGCGCGTCCTTTAGTCTCTATCTCCTACATCCTCAGGAATGGTAGGTACCGACAACTCATTTTCAACGTTTGACAAAGGACTCATTCCCTCATCCAAATGTTAAAAGTGAATTCCGTCCATCTTCTCAAGTTTGTGAAAACTTGTGTCCAAAAAACTTGAACGGATGTTCCCCATCTTCCTTCGGATCTTGCTTTGAGATTGATAGTCTCGATGCTTAACCAAAAATGGAAGAATGCGTGGTCGAGATCAGAGGTTCACACAAAAGTTTTCACTCTAACTATTCTCGATTTCTACGAAGAAAATATATAATGATTCTGATTGCAACTTGCTCTCAAGATTATAAAGAAATCAGAAAAAATAACCTTCACATTCTTTCTTGCACTCGCAGTTGCAGACGGACAGAACGAAATTACAACTAGCAGAAGAGAAGAGAAAGGAGAAGAAGGAAATCTGCTTGCTGGGTGATGGAGATCACCTTTGCTCAAACCAAGATTCGCCCAACACGATCTTCTCCCAGGAACGAGCAAGTTCACGTAGAACTTCTGAAACGCTCGATGTCACCTCCTTTCTTGGACTCACACGAACTTCCTAGACTTTAATGACGGCTCCAGCATCAACTCTCTTCCTCTCACAAATTTCAAGTAAGTCCTCAAATGAGTCCTCAAATGGGGTTTGAAGAGAGTATTTATAGGCATAGAGAGGAATCCCTAATCCTAATCTTCGTCATCCATCAATTACAAAAAGATTGTAATGAATTTAATTAATATCCCACAAGATTGGAATGAATTAAATGTAAATCCCATATATTTGATTTGAATTAAATTCAAATTCCACATGATTAAATTTAAATCCTACATGATTGAAATGAAATTCAAATATCACATGATTAGTTTAAATCGTACATGATTGAAATGAATTAAATTCAAATCCTACAAATATCGGATTTAGATTAATGACTCAATCTTTTCATAATTGATTAAATCTATCCGATAGCAACAGACCCGCCTGCAACTGCTCATGCGGCCCCGCAAGCAACCGCTCATGCGGCCACTCATGTCGCAGAGCATGCGATGCTGATGTGCAAAGTGCGCCAACAAAGCGTCATTTTGTGCCCTTGAGCCCGAGTCCGAGTCTGAGTCGGGACTTAGCTCCTATGAAAATAATTCCAAGAGCATGACAAAAAGCATAAATGATTTCATGAGTAGTTAATCTTTTTTCTCCTAGGAAAACTCCCCAACATGGCACATATGTGCCCCACCACATCCCATGTGCAGACCTCAACTCATACAAAGTATTATATTGAGATACCCACTTGGTGGTGTAGCTAATGCAAGACTATTTTTCTTAGTCCAAAAACAAAAACACCAACAATTTTGACACGTGACAATATTTAATTGAAGGATAAACATACACCCTATGAACAAAAATATGAATGTTCCTCATAATTAAATTTATAATTATTCCTAATTATTAAAGAGAAATTTCCAAATAAGTATATATGCGTGGCCTGGAAGAGAAATTATTAGGAGTTTGAATATCCATCAAGTAGTAGCTAAGTGAAAGTCGGACCCCTCTCTATATATATATATATATATATATATATATATATATAAAAGATTAGTCAAATGAAGCATGCTAGGTAGGTTTTCTCAAAGTGGTGGATCAAAGGGAAAAAAAATTGGAGATCTCCAAGATGTTTTTATGAATTGTTTGTGATGAAAATTTTGTATCCGCGTATCTTGTTAAAAAATATATAACCTCGTTATTATTTACTAGCTAAAAGTTTTTTTGAACATATTCAAAATTGTATAGAAAAGAAAAATGAATTTTATTAGGTTAAATTATACGGTCTACGTTGTTTGTTTGTGGAAGAATGGACTATGGGTCAAAAGAGAAAGGTGTTGCATTCATCATATTATTCCACAATTATTGTGGACCGCATGTGGGTAGGAGAAGTAACACTTAAAGCACACAAAAATGTTGTGGAATCATAAAAAAGCAGCAGCAGCAAAAGTGTGGCGCTTTACTCTATTCAATTGCCTCCAAAATCAAAGGACATTGTTCCAAATTTCAAATCAACACCTTGGACTTTTGTAGTCATATATATGTGGTTCTTTAATTTCTTAACTTTTGTTTTTTTAATGTTTTGTTTTCTATTTTCCTTTTTCTTCTTACTCTTGAAGTCAACCAAGCTTCCGATATTTATATGCTTTTTGGATTGCTAAGTGCATTTTGATATTAGAAATTAAAGATTGCCATGTTTGTTTTATATTGCTTACGATTGGTATTTAAGAGCAATTTCTTCCTATTGGACCACCCAAAGATGCCATCATGTTAGGTGCACCTACATTGCTCACTTCTAGCATCGGACTTGAGTATAACTGATTGTACGGAGAGTGCATCTAGACTAAGTCTTAGGTTTGATGTTGTTCCTCACAAGGGTTTAGCCAGCAGTTTGAAATTTAAAAATACTTTATATATTTTACCAATTGGACAACATAAAATTATGCACAAAAACTTTGATCAAGTACCAACGTTTTGATCGATTGGACTTTAGACAGATAGTTATAACTAGATTATGATGTTGTCCTTGATGCGAACTTACACACTCGCCATAAGCTCACACACATCCAGCATGCTCTCCTCTTAGTTGGAACATTGCCAGGAAAGAAGCAGTTGCTGTCGTAGGCCACAATAATGAAAAAAGCGGCAGCTACATCTTAGCAGTGGCAACCGTCCATCGACGACCACCGCTGCCACCATCAGGAGCCCCGACTCACCTGTCCATCCACCCTCGACCCTCTGCCAAAGTCTCCTACCGCCAACCAACTCGTCGAATACAATCTGAGAAGAAACATAGGAGAAAGAAGAAAACAGAAAGCATGCACATGACAAAAAAGTTCAACATTAAGAGGCAGACTTCCCGCGAGCATAACTTCGAAATTGCAGCTCACAATTTCATAATGAACGATGTCCTTGATCTAGGTAAACTCTTCCTCCGTCACGTTAAACTTGTTCATTCGTTCTAAAGTTCGCAGTAAGCTCCTTGAACATTTCTGTTTTAATTAAAAATTATGGATTGGATATCGTCCCGTTGATTCATGTGATCTTGGCACGAACCTTTGCAAGAGGCACATACAATTACTGTCAACGTGGAGAAATAGATGGAGCTCGAATTCATCGACTGTGTGCGATAAATTTGGCATGTATACATCATATCGGTGTGTTTCAAAGATTTATAATTATTCTCCGTGCACTCTTCGGATCACGACGAGATTTGTGTCATTGGATGTGCGACGTCGAAATTGTCCTACGGAGTAAGTTTCGTCCAGTTTTAAGATCGTCGTCACTATTTTGCGGGCACTTGATTCAGCACATGCTGGTGTATTTGCATTGTGTCCCTAGATGAAAATTCTGGATATATCATTGTTTCTTTACTGTAAAAAAAAAAAAAGAACGAACGAGTTGAGCATAAAATCAAGCGAATTATGTTCTTATGAAATAAAAATAAATTATTTAAGAAGAAATCCAAATAACATATACCAAATTTAGTGATACAAGTTGAGGAGCTTTGCAAATCTTTTTTTGAAAAGAATATGGTAGAGACAATGGAGTAAGGAAAGAAGCATAACACGTGCGAATTTTTTTTTTTTGGGTACGAAGTTTTGATTCAACCGACTACAAGAGAACATAAATTAAATGTTTTGAAGTGACATAATTGTTTTCAACAATAGATAAAAAAAATTCTTAAAAGTATTAAGTGTGCGTGTGTTTGGTTGGATAGTATAATGTAATTGGCATTATATTGTAAATCTATATTTTTGGTTGGATAGTATAATGTAATTAGCATTATATTGTAAATCTATATTTTTGGTTGGATAGTATAATGTAATTGCCATTACATGGTAAATCTATTTATATTGTTGGACAATATAATGTAATTGATATTATATTGTAAATATATTTCATATGTTTGGTTAGAACAAAAAAAAAGGATTAATGTAATAACCATTACAAACTTGATTACAATGCTTTCTTTTAAATCAATTATATCATAAAACTCATGTAATCTCAATAACATTATATATATAGTAAATGACGTCTAGCCTAGTGGTTAAGACCGATGCATATTACCTAGGAGATTACAGGTTCTAGCCCCTCCCCTTATGTCATTTAATTTTTCTTGTGTGTGCAGCTTCCAGATATTGGTATCTTTCATCCACTGATGAGCCTATTTTGCATGGATCCCTCCCATGTGTGCAGCTTGCCGATATCGAAATATCCGAATAAATTTGAAGATGTGTTTCGCGAAGAAGTTCAGGATGTACGGCGAGAAACATCTGATATCAGATAGATGGAGTTGGATATAATGGAAAATAGGAATAACATATCATCTTTCAAGTCGATTTGTCTACTTAAGTAGTCGCTTGTTGGAGCGGTCGACCATCCTCGTTCTGGTGGTAATGATAGCCCGTCACGAGATGACTCTACTAAAGATCCACCATGAGAGGTAATCCACCATGAGAGGTAATCGAGCTTGATAAATTTTGCGTAATATAGTTAACTGATAAGCTGTCAAGTCAGATGGCTTTTCTGAGTCAATATACGCTGGAGAGGACCTGACTTGCTTCTTTTGCTGAATGGTGCATTGGAGTTATTTTCTACTGGAGAGAAAATTTTTTGTACAATTTTTATGCTTCTACAAGATCCCCTTCAAAATTTTTCAAAGTTGTCTTCGAAATATTTTGAACAGTAAAACCATCCCAGTTTGAGGAGATGACTCTGTGTGGAGAAGGAAGTTACTAGTGGAACATCCTTGGTGGGAAGGAAAGTGCTTGTAGAGCAACAATTTCTGGGAGAAAGGGTCAGAGACCTTGTGGAGTAGAGACAAGACGGAGTTCTCTAGCCATGAAGGGAGGCGACTTCAGATATAATCTTGACGTGGAAGGAGACGGTTGGTAGCCTGGCTTTGCCCCTCCAATTTGCTTCCATAGGAATGAGTGTTGCTTCTGAATGGACGTGCCCCTTCGATATTTGACATGCAGTTGTTACGATTCTCCACGTTCACCATTAAGGATTCCTCCCGCTCTGGTTAGCATGGTAAAGCTGGTTGTTGAAAGACAGGTTGGCAAGCTCCAGCAACATTTTTTGTCCCCAATGTATATTTTTAAAGGGTTGTTCATCATGCGCACGTCCGCGACATAGAACAGGTGCACGCGACTGAACAGTCGTTGATGCCTCTATATGTCAGTTTGAGGATTTGCTCATTTTTTTCATGCATCACCTAAGATATGCGAACCTACATTCCTCCCTTTATAAATATATATGATGGATGAAAGAAAGTGCTTTAAACTATCCAATCTTATGTTTGCTCCCTCATGGATCCTAAAAGGATTCGTTACTGCTCCCAAAGGCCTACTTACACCTGTACCTTGTCGTATGCGGGCTCTAACATCACTTCTTCGCCTTTCACTCTTTCGACACAGGCTGTTGTTTCTGAGTCAACCTCCTCTGCTATGATATCTTCCCCCATTTCGAAGAAGAGGAAGTTGGCAGAAATCAAGTTGGTCATGACTAATCACATTCTATCTTCTTTTAGCCTAACTTTGGAAGACATTGCAAGGTCATTGGGTACTACACTGGACTTTGATTCCCTCCCTCTGATCCTATAGGAGAGGGAGATACGAGGAGCGATGGATTCTGTACGTCGACTATTCCATACTTCAGCCATCCGCACCCTGCAAGACATTGTAGATTCCATCAACGACTCTGATTGTTCCTCCACTTAGCTGTACCATGTCCTTTTTTTTGACTGGGCCACTTTGGCCATACTTTGTAGGATTTTTTTTTTATAATAAAAGTTCTTTTCTCCTTTTTTTTTATAAGTCTACCTCCTTTTAATCTTACGTGTTTGCCTTGCTGGTATACAAAATAGACTATAACTCTCATTACCTAAGGATAATTTGTTAGACTGTGGATCACAATGATTCTGTAGTGATGACACTATCTTAGATATATATGCATTCAACCACAAATTATGGATATAGGGTAAGAGGCTTGAAGTGGGAATGAGGCATGGGTGCAGTCCAGAAGTTTAGAACCCGTTGTGGTTGTGGAAGGATTGATGATCTAAGGTGTTAGTTGTTTAGAGGTAGTGAGGACGTAAACAACCTTTTAGATGGAAACCTTAATAGAAGGGTTGATTATCACACCCCAGTACCAGAATATGTAGGACTAGGAATACGTAACATGCCAGCCGTATGTATATGAGAACACCAATGTGTTGGAAGATCGTAACACATACGTACGCTGTATATGAATATAAAATCCACAAGTGGTAATATACAGTCGACACAATTTACACGCAATCTATATCTCATCTACAGCACAAATAAAGAAATATGAAATAAATAACTGAATCTAAATATATGAAGTATCAAAGAATGATAGTCGGGTGAAAACAAATCCACCGCCAGTCGGCTATACCCAAAACTAAATGAGAGAAGAGATCAAAACTCTAATATAAGATAAATGTCAATATAATAATAACAACTAAAATATCCATCAGTTGCGAAGAATCAGTGGTACTCCGAAGGTAAGACCTCCTCAATCTGGTACGAAGCGTCAGGTCCGGGTCCGTACTCCTGCGGATAATCCTGTCCGCCTAGACCTGAAAGTGGACCAGGTCCTCAGAGGGACGTAACAAGATACAGAAATAACATGCCAATAAAGTACTGAAAATAAACATCCAAGGGTCACCTAACCGTCTATGTGAATGCAATTTGAGAACAACTTTCCAACACGTGGGCTATCTGGCTAAAAATGGGATTGGCATGATTCTCTCGAAGATTCAGGGGCCTAAAAAGTATGACGTCTTTTGAACATCAGAGGCCGCCTGTAGATATATAATATAATGGTTATCTGACCAAGCATCTCCGGCCGAGCGTACAGGTTAAATAAGAAAAAGTACAAAGGAGCCCAAACGCCTTACTTTTTGTTTTTCCCACCCTCATGCTCTATTGATGCCATATCCATGACACGATGACATCTTTAATGACTGCCAAGGCTTCTAATCATGCAATTCTATCAGCAGTTATCCCTATCCGTCGCACGTCCTATACGCACAGGTGGCTAGCCCGTCACACAAGTATGTGTCCTAAGTGAGACTCACACTCATGTAACAACTGTTTCACGGCCAATAAAATATAAGAATGCCTCATGATAATGTGGTGGTGTCATAAAACTAGGTCAATATGTATAATATAGATAAAATACGACGCTACCGTCGTTGCACCCAAGTTATTCTTGGACTCGCAGTTTATATAGCAGTTAAAATATATGAACTAAATAATAAAAATAAAATGCATGTACTATATGGAATATAAATCATAGTACAATGGCAAGGTATACTTATCTGGCAGGAAAGCTGCATAATGTAAACATCCAAGTGTCTAGTATAGAGTATCAGAACCTACTGCCTCCGACCGAACATCTTCGGATGCTGAAATAAACATCACCACGTTCTAGGAATTAGCGAGATAGCAAAAAAATACTACCCTTTTGTCCAATTTGGACACAGGACAAAATGGTAATTTCGGGTCAAGCGGGGTCCACATGTGGGCCACTTTGCACAAAAAACTGCTAGGGGATAAACGTCCTTAAATTGGATAAATTATAAGTCAAACAAATCTTAAACGTCGATACAAACTCAACGATATATCCAGTTTTGCATTCCAGTGAGCTGATCAAAATTTTACCCTTCAAGTCAACCCGTGGGACTCGCAAATAGGCGGTTTGGTCAACTATCTCAGAATCACCCAAAACTTGGGTCACAGGACCAGCGTAATACCATGAATCCAATGGCACAAGTTTCATCGCATTTCGATGACTGTACACAAAGTAGGATGATTATTTGCAAAATTCGTGATAGAGGAACTTTTTACGATACGGGTTGATTCCGACCCGCACACACGTCCGAATCATCTTTCGCGAAAGTCCACACATCTAGATATACCCTATACGCCTTTCGGTGCAATTGGTATGTGACGAGGTGGCCTGGTTTGGCGGGGCGCACTCCGTATCACAAGTTTTCGGGTTCAAAAAATATGGTTTTTGGTTAGGTTTGAACAAGTTGAATTGATTAATTAAAGCAAACTAAATAAAACTAAAAGAACAAATTTAATCTCAGTTATTCTGTGAATAAGTCTTTCAATTAGATTTTTAAAATATTGAATCGGGTTGGTAGAAAATAGGACATTAACATGGGTACTTGGATTGATTTCTGAACTGTTTTGGAATAGTTTTTCGCCCAACTTTCGATCAATTTTTCGATCAATCCGGGGCACAAATACTCGTCCCTCTTGACGAAAATCCTAGAGGGTCGTGTTGTGAGCATGTGTAGCGCCCCGCTCCGCGTAGGCGCTATGTACAAGTGATATCGCCTTGCTTGCTCGAACGGAAGTCTTCTCGGAGAGTTCCCGACCGATTGATCAAAGTGAGTGGGCAGAACTGCATTCTCTGATTCTTGCAAGACTTAATAATGAATCTGAGTTTTTGAATGCTTGTTTACATAAGAAGAATATTTTCATAGAGAATGATAGAACCGACTCAGCATGCTAATAAGAGAACTCACATAGCTTGTCATTAAAACGAATCTGCTGCCTAAGTAGAGAATATGAAGGCTTGTCAGAAATGAGATAGAACTATTACAATGCTAAAGAGAGATCGAAATTTTGCATGCTTAGTTACACCGACACAGCTCAAACGAACCATTGCTATGCTAAGAAAGTAAGTAAATGAATCGCGTGAATATGTCCCTTTGTAATATGCAATGAAAGAGATAGTTTTGCATGTTAGATATGAAATCAATCGTGCTTGCCATTATATATTTCGTTTGTCTGTTTGCTATATCGAACTGCTATAAGTCTTGATTCGTATAAGCATAGTCTAATAGTGTGCCCTAACGTCCGGTCCTTCATGATCTTGGGGGGTGTGCTATTAGATATGTGAAAAGATGTGTTTGCCTGAATGAATGAAAGAGAGAGTCTAATAGTCCGCCCTGACGTCCGGTCCTTCGGGATCTTGGGGGGTGTACTATTAGATTGTTATGTGCTTGTAAAGAGTCTAATAGTCCGCCCTGACGTCCGGTTCTTCGGGATCTTGGGGTGTGTGTTATTAGATTGTTATATGCTTGCGAAGAGTCTAATAGTCTGCCCTGACGTCCGGTCCTTCGGGATCTTGGGGGGTGTGCTATTAGATTGTTATATGCTTGTGAATGTGAATGTGATTGAATATGGTTTGAATGTTGCTTGTCATGCATTGGTCTCAGATAACTTGTGCACAAGGTGATAGTCTCTCGATCGATTTCTGGGGCACTGGGAATCGGTCGGTCCGTAAGGGATTGTGAGGGCACCCTGACGTCCGGTCCTACGGGATCTTAGGGGGTGTTGTTGTCCAATAATGGGAAAACTCATGGACCGTCATATAGATAGGGCGCATGGTAGGTTTACCTTCTTACATACCTATCATTGTTGATACCAAAAGATTGATACATAAGTTATTGAATGTGCAAATTTTGGCTAACTTGTGTGTCTGTTGCAGGGATAACCGTTCGGCTATGGGGTAAGAAATATGAGTTTATACATAAGCCTGCTTGTTTATTTTGTCTGCATCATAGAGATTATCTGTTAGTACTTCAAGCATTGTATCGGTCAGACAATGACTATTAGTGCAGAGCTGAACCTCGGTTACAACTGCTAATAGGATCAGAATGTGAGTCATTGGTTAGCTGGATTATCGCTACCAAATCCTGAGTTTCTCGGGGACCGACCACTGATTGATAGTTCAACTTGTGTGCTTTATTGAATGATAGTTCTTATATGCTACTTTGCCCCCCAAAGAGTTAGATTTGATGCACAATACATGCTGCGTACTGTACGATATAGCACTGTCCCGATTCGTATGCTAATAAGTTTGAATATGCAAACTGTTTCAAAGTTATGTTTTCAAAAGATAAAATCTGACTATAGTCCTGAGCTGCATGAAATAAACTTAGGTAAAAGTAGCAAGATCACTAGTAATGCAATGTTTTGCCATATGATTACTTAGTGTGGGTTTCATGGGGTGCAGCTTCTGTTAAGTTGTTTTATCTCACCAGTACTTGTATAAAGTGCTGACCCACCAAAATTTTGCTTGTTCTCAGGTGCCTGATCGTCCGAGGAAGCGATAGTCGTGCCTCATCCCAAGGAACCAAATATCTGGAGTCGAAGCCTTGGGTCGTATCGAGATTGCTTTGAGCTGCTTTTGTATAGAGGGACATAATGTATGGAACGGTGTCATTGTAATCGAGAGATAGAGTGCTTGAGCGAATTGTAATCTCGGCCATGTGCCGCTTGTAACACTTGTGAATATCAATAAAAGAGCTTATTTTTATATGCCATTGTGTTCTTCACTTTTCTGCAATATGTGTGCCGCTGCTTCAGTATTGAATAGCTTACTTGCCCTTGTATCAAAGCTTTGGCCTTGTGCAAGCGCACTTTAGGCTTGCACGGCATCACGCCCGTGCGAGGACGATCGGTTCCATAGGGACCAAAGCGAGGACGAACGGCCCTGCGGGACCGGGGCATGACATAGTGGTATCAGAGCGACTCAATTCTTTGCCTATTTTGTTGCCTCCAACTCTGAGATGTGCCTGATGTGAGATGAAATGAACGTTCCATACAATGAGTCCATAAATATTCTCAAAGTTACCGGCAAAAGTTTTCTGGATTTGTTTTTGTTGCTTGAGATGTGATTTGTAATTTTTGTTGGCTAGAGTTTTATTGAGTTATGATTGCTAGAGTTTTAATTTGTGATGGTGAGGGATGAGGACTATCGCTGCTCTGTGTGTTTTCATGAGTTTCTCCTTGAGTTTCGAGGACGAAACTCTTTGTTGGTGGGTAAGTATGTAGCGCCCCGCTCCGCGTAGGCGCTATATACAAATGATATCGCCTTGCTTGCTCGAACGGAAGTCTTCTCAGAGAGTTCCTGACCGATTGATCAAAGTGAGTGGACAGAACTGCATTCTCTGATTCTTGCACGACTTAATAATGAATCTAAATTTTTGAATGCTTGTTTGCATAAGAAGAATATTTTCATAGAGAATGATAGAACCGACTCAGCATGCTAATAAGAGAACTCACATAGCTTTTCATTGAAACGAATCTGCTGCCTAACTAGAGAATATGAAGGCTTGTCAGAAATGAGATAGAACTATTGCCATGCTAAAGAGAGATAGAAATGTTGCATGCTTAGTTACACCGACACAGCTCAAACGAACCATTGCTATGCTAATAAAGTAAGTAAATGAATCGCATGAATATGTCCCTTTGTAATATGCAATAAAAGAGATAGTTTTGCATGTTAGATATAAAATCAATCGTGCTTGCCATTATATGTTTTGTTTGTCTGTTTGCTATATTGAACTGCTATAAGTCTTGATTCATATAAGCATAGTCTAATAGTGTGCCCTGATGTCCGGTCCTTCGGGATCTTGGGATGTGTGCTATTAGATATGTCAAAAGATGTGTTTGCCTGAATGAATGAAAGATAAAGTCTAATAGTCCACCCTGACGTTTGGTCCTTCGGGATCTTGGGGGGTGTACTATTAGATTGTTATATGCTTGTGAAGAGTCTAATAGTCCGCCCTGACGTCCGGTCCTTCGAGATCTTGGGGGGTGTGCTATTAGATTTTTATATGCTTGTGAATGTGAATGTGATTGAATATGGTTTGAATGTTGTTTGTCATGCATTGGTTTCGGACAACTTGTGCACAAGGTGATAGTCTCTCGATCGGTTTCTGGGGCACTGGGAATCGGTCGGTCCAAAAGGGACTGTGAGAGCACCCTGACGTCCGGTCCTACGGGATCTTGGGGGGTGTTGTTGTCCAATAATTGGGAAACTCATGGACCATCATATAGATAGGGCGCATGCTAGGTTTACCTTCTTGCATACCTATCATTGTTGACACCAAAAGATTGATACATAAGTTATTGAATGTGCAAATTATGGCTAACTTGTTTGTCTGCTGCAGGGATAACCGTTCGGCTATGGGTTAAGAAATATGAGTTTATACATAAGCCTGCTTGTTTATTTTGTCTGCATCATAGAGATAATCTGTTAGTGCTTCAAGCATTGCTTCAGTCAGACAATGACTATTAGTGCAGAGCTGAACCTCAGTCACAGCTGCTAATAGGATCAGAATGTGAGTCATTGGTTAGCTGGATTACTGCTACCAAATCTTGGGTTTCTCGGGGACCGACATCTGATTGATAGTTCAACTTGTGTGCTTGATTGAATGATAGTTCTTATATGCTACTTTGCCCCCAAAGAGTTAGATTTGATGCACAATATATGTTGCGTATTGCACGATAGAGCACTGTCCCGATTCGTATGCTAATAAGTTTGAATATGCAAACTGTTTCAAAGTTATGTTTTCAAAAGATGAAATATGACTATAGTCCTGAGCTGCATGAAATGAACTTAGGTAAAAGTAGCAAGATCACTAGTAATGCAATATTTTGCCACATGATTACTTAGTGTGGATTTCAGGGGGTGTAGCTTCTGTTCAGTTATTTTATCTCACCAGTACTTGTATAAAGTGCTAACCCACCAACAGTTTGCTTGTTCTCAGGTGCCTGATCGTTCGAGGAAGCGATAGCCGTGCCTCATCCCAAAGAACCAAAAATCTGGAGTCGATGCCTTGAGCCGTATCGAGATTGCTTTGAGCTGCTTTTGTATAGAGGGACATAATATATGGAACAGTGTCATTGTAATCGAGAGATAGAGTGCTTGAGCGAATTGTAATCTTGGCCATGTGCCGCTTGTAACACTTGTGAATATCAATAAAAGAGCTTATTTTTATATGCCATTATGTTCTTCACTTTTCTGCAATATGTGTGCCGCTGCTTCAGTATTGAATAGCTTACTTGCCCTTGTATCAAAACTTTGGCCTTGTGCAAGCGCACTTTAGGCTTGCATGACATCACGCCCGTGCGAGGACGATCGGTTCTATAGGGACCAAAGCGAGGACGAACGGCCCTGCGGGACCGGGACATGACATAGTGGTATCAGAGCGACTCGATTCTTTGCCTATTTTGTTTCCTCCAACTCTGAGATGTGCCTGATGTGAGATGAAATGAACGTTCCATACAATGAGTCCGTAAATATTCTCAAAGTTGCCGGCAAAAGTTTTATGGATTTATTTTTGTTGCTTGAGATTTGATTTGTGATTTTTGTTGGCTAGAGTTTTATTGAGTTATGATTGCTAGAGTTTTGATTTGTGATGGTGAGGGATGAGGACTATCGCTGCTCTGTGTGTTTTTGTGAGTTTTTCCTTGAGTTTCGAGGATGAAACTCTTTGTTGGTGGGTAAGTATGTAGCGCCCCACTCTGCGTAGGCGCTATGTACAAGTGATATCGCCTCGCTTGCTCGAACAAAAGTCTTTTCGGAGAGTTCTCGACCGATTGATCTAAGTGAGTAGGCAGAACTGCATTCTCTGATTCTTGTACGACTTAATAATGAATCTGAGTTTTTGAATGCTTGTTTGCATAAGAAGAATATTTTTATAGAGAATGATAGAACCGACTCAGCATGCTAATAAAAGAACTCACATAGCTTGTCATTGAAATGAATCTGCTGCCTAACAAGAGAATATGAAGGCTTGTCAGAAATGAGATAGAACTATTGCCATGCTAAAGAGAGATAGAAATGTTGCATGCTTAGTTACACCGACACAACTCAAACGAACCATTGCTATGCTAAGAAAGTAAGTAAATGAATCGCGTGAATATGTCCCTTTGTAATATGTAATGAAAGAGATAGTTTTGCATGTTAGATATGAAATCAATCGTGCTTGCCATTATATGTTTCGTTTGTCTATTTGCTATATCGAACTGCTATAAGTCTTGATTCGTATAAGCATAGTCTAATAGTGTGCCCTGACGTCCGGTCCTTCGGGATCTTGGGGGGTGGTCTATTAGATATGTGAAAAGATGTGTTTGCCTGAATGAATGAAAGAGAGAGTCTAATAGTCCGCCCTGACGTCCGGTCCTTCGGGAACTTGGGGGGTGTACTATTAGATTGTTATATGCTTGTAAAGAGTGCCTGACGTCCGGTCCTTCGGGATCTTGGAGGGTATGCTATTAGATTGTTATATGCTTGTGAAGAGTCTAATAGTCCGCCCTGACGTCCGGTCCTTCGGGATATTGGGGTGTGTGCTATTAGATTGTTATATGCTTGTGAATGTGAATGTGATTGAATATGGTTTGAATATTGCTTGTCATGCATTGGTCTTGGACAACTTGTGCACAAGGTGATAGTCTCTTGATCGATTTCTGGGATACTGAAAATTGGTCGGTCCGGAAGGGATTGTGAGAGCACCCTAACATCCGATCCTACGGGATCTTGGGGGGTGTTGATGTCCAATAATGAGGAAACTTATGGACCGTCATATAGATAGGACGCATGCTAGGTTTACCTTCTTGCATACCTATTATTGTTGACACCAAAAGATTGATACATAAGTTATTGAATGTGCAAATTGTGGCTAACTTGTGTGTCTGCTGCAGGGATAACCTTTCAGCTATGGGGTAAGAAATATGAGTTTATACATAAGTCTACTTGTTTATTTTGTCTGTATCGTAGAGATTATCTGTTAGTGCTTCAAGCATTGCATCGGTTAGACAATGACTATTAGTGTAGAGCTGAACCTCGGTCACAGCTGCTAATAGGATCAGAATGTGAGTCATTGGTTCGCTGGATTACCGCTACCAAATCCTGAGTTTCTCGGGGATTGACCTCTGATTGATAGTTCAATTTGTGTGCTTGATTGAATGATAGTTCTTATATTCTACTTTGCCCCCAAAGAGTTAGATTTGATGCACAATATATGCTGCGCACTGCACGATAGAGCACTGTCCCGATTCATATGCTAATAAGTTTGAATATGCAAATTATTTCAAAGTTATGTTTTCAAAAGATAAAATCTGACTATAGTCCTAAGTTGCATGAAATGAACTTAGGTAAAAGTAGCAAGATCACTAGTAATGCAATATTTTGCCACATGATTACTTAGTGTGGGTTTCAGGGGGTGTAGCTTCTGTTCAGTTGTTTTATCTCACCAGTACTTGTATAAAGTGCTGACCCACCAACAGTTTGCTTGTTCTTAGGTGCCTGATCGTCCGAGGAAGCGATAGTCGTGCCTCATCCCAAGGAACCAAAAATCTGGAGTCAATGCCTTGATCCGTATCGAGATTGCTTTGAGCTGCTTTTGTATAGAGGGGCATAATGTATGGAATAGTGCCATTGTAATCGAGAGATAGGGTGCTTGAGAAAATTGTAATCTCTGCCATGTGCCACTTGTAACACTTGTAAATATCAATAAAAGAGCTTATTTTTATATGCCATAGTGTTCTTCACTTTTCTGCAATATGTGTGCCGCTGCTTCAGTTTTGAATAACTTACTTGCCCTTGTATCAAAGCTTTGGCCTTATGCAAGCGCACTTTAGGCTTTCACGGCATCACGCCCATACGAGAACGATCGGTTCCGTAGGGACCAAAGCGAGGACGAACGGCCCTGCGCGACCGGGGCATGACAACATGTATGAAAAAACTGTTCATTAAACGAAGCAACGGAGAGGGAGAAATATTACTATGAAGTAGGGATCGTGGCTGTTCTGCTGTGTGGTCTGTCCGTGCGCGGGCAGCCCATGGCTGCTGCTGCGGCCTGTGCAATGGCCAGTGGCGGCTTAGGGGTGCGCTGGTCATCGGGCAAGGGTCTGGGGATCTCCTAGAGTCGAGGGTTCGAGCTTTTTAATGGCTTTCTAGGGTTTTCTGATAGGTAATGGGTTTTCATAGGATATATTTATATACCATGTTTAAATCCGAATTTTCATTAATTTAAACACTGATTTAGATTACGATTTGGACTAATTGGAGGAGAATCAGATAAGGATTGATCCAAAATTCGTTCCATCCAATTTGATTAAGATTTGGGTTTGTTTCGAATTCGGGAGGGGAGTGGTTGTTTGATGATAAACAAAAGAAATAAACTAGGTTTATACGAAATCCTTTCTTTGTTTATAAACAAGAAAAAGAGTACAATTAATCCTATAGGAGGATGTCAAGTACAATAAAAATAATTCTGGGGAAAAATTGCTATAGGAGTCTGATCTGCGGTCGATCACTTTGTCCCTTGGACCACACGATGATGAAGAAGTGATGTAGTAGAACAAGAAGAAGCTTCAAAGATTGCAGGTGGGATTGAACTCTTGTTGCCAAAGTTGTCAATCAACACTCTCTGTTTGTGCTCTCTGTCTCTGATCTCTTGATCCTCGATCCTTTGATCCTCGATCCTCCACTCTGATCTGATCCTCCGCCCCCTTCCCCTGTGACCAGGGGTCTCTATTTATAGAGCTCAGTCAAAATAACTGTCCAGTTGGCGTAGAAGCCAAAACTGTGAAGAAGGTTACATCTTTTATGCGACGGTTATAATAACTGCTACCCACGTCTAAATAATCTTCTGGATCTGCGTATGACATATGTCCCATTATAAGGTAACGCGTATAACTGCTTCTCGAAGATCACAGCATGCAAGCCACGTAGGTAACTGCTCCTGCGTAAGGATGGTTGGCGTAAAAGCCAAATGACTGTCTTGTTGGTGTAAAAGCCAAATAGCTGTCTTGTTGGCGTAAAAGCCAAATAGTGAAGAAGAATACTTCTTTTATGCTGCGGTTATAATAACTGCTATCCACGTTTAAATAATCTTCTGAATCTTCGTATGACACGTGTCTCATTATAAGGTAACGCGTATAACTGCTTCTCGAAGATCAGCCACGTAGGTAACTGCCCCTTGCGTAAAGATGGTTGGCGTAAAAGCCAAATAATTATCTTGTTTGGCGTAAAAGCCGAACTCTGCGTAAAACTCGATGATGCATGAATAGTAGATAACCAGCGTAAAATAGCCAATTATCCTTTACGACTGAGGTCTTGAGCATATTCTGGGCTAAATAGCCTTATCACATACCTTTGCAAATATAGCCTGAGTTGGCGTATTTCGAGGAGATAGCATACGGCGTACTCCTATAGTTGAAAATAGCCTGGTTGGCATAAAATACAAGGATGGTGATGTGAGCGTATTAGCTATAGTTTTAGCTCTTCCAGTCATGACAAAACCTAAAGAATAGAACCAAATCTCGTGCATTAAATGCAAAGATATGCCTCCATCTCGTGCATTAAATACAGAGATATGCCTCGAGCTCTGTGCATAAAACAGCTTTTGACGTGGCATCTGATTTTGTCTTCTCTTGAGCGTAAAAACTCATTTCTTCCCATGTAGAATAGGCAGCATATTCTTTGAATGCATAAAAACTACTTGCATCAAGAATATGTCACTAAACGATAGCCTGGGTCTCTGTGCCAAATCATCATCACAACCGTCCTCTCGATCATCGTGCAGTACTTTTGTCAGGAGTCAGGTTCACTGTTTTGTCTGACAAATTCATCCGAGGATTACGAAGAGTTCCTCGTACAACTTTACGCCGTAGTAAGGTACATCAACCTTTTACGCTGAACAGCCTTGAAGCCCTGCTTTACGCGGACAGCTCTGAAGCTCTGTTTTACGCGTACAACTCTGAAACCATATTTTATGCGCACAGCCTTGAAGCTCTATTTTACGCGAACTTCATGTATGTTCGGGGTTTTGACTGTATAATACGCGTACAAATCCCCAGCCTATTTGATGCTTCTATAAGTCCCCCTTCAAAGTTTTCAAATTCCTCGTAATTTGAAATACTTTGAATGAAGCATGAAATGGTCAAATTTGGCCCGTTTAATCGACATTTTTAGGGAACTCTTTGGCCCTTCGTCTGATGAAGTCCTTTCGACTGAGGAAGAAGATATATACGTATTCTGTTGGCTGATCTGTCCCGCGTAATCATAGATCCGTAGGATTTGAGTATAAAAGCTTCTGAGCGTAAAATTATAGATCTGTAGCTCCTGAGCATAAAATCGTAGATCTATAGCTCCTGAGCGTAAAATCGTAGATCTATAGCTTCTGAGCGTAAAAGCGTAGATCTGTAGCTCCTTAGCGTAAAATCGTAGATCTGTAGCTTCTGAGTGTAAAATCGTAGATCTGTAGCTTCTGAGCGTAAAAGTTTCTGAGCGTAAAATCATAGATCTGTAGCTCCTGAGCGTAAAATCATAGATTTGTAGCTTCTGAGCGTAAAAACTTCTGAGCGTAAAATCAGAGATCCGTTACGCAGCATAACTATCTGTCTTCCTTTTCAAATGATCGGCTGACGTGGTCCCAAATCATAACCGACTATAAAAAATTAGATTTGGTTAAGGATTCAAAGAGTCACTTGAACTCTATAAATAGGCCTAGGTCATGAGAGAGAAAAACCCTTCATCTGTTTCTGCAAAACCCTTCGTCTCTTTCTGAAGACTCTTCGTCTCTTTTTGAGAAAAACTTCAGATTCGCCATGGCACCAAAACAGGCCTCTGTTGCTAAGGGAAAGAAAGCCGCTTCATCTTCTCACTACTCTGCCCAAGCACGAGCGACTCCTACTAGGCCAAGTGAGCCTCGTTCTGAACAAAGTGCTCCGCCGTCTAGCTGTGCACCGGACATCACAGGTAAAGACTTTGAGAGGAATAAAATCCTTCGTACACGTTGTACGTGTATGCGTAAATACGCCCACATTCTTAATGTGTCAGCGTAAAACTCTATATTTTTACAATCTGGCATAAAAACTCAGACTGTCAAATTTTGGCGTATGTTGTAAACCTTGCGTTTTTACGCATTGGATGTAAATTCCAGCGTAAAACTCAATTTTTGCAGTCTGGCATAAAAACTCAGACTGTTAGGTTTTGGCGTATACTGCGAACTTTGAGTTTTACGCACTGGATGTAAATTCTAGCGTAAAAATCAAATTTTTGCAGTCTGGCATAAAACTCAGACTGTCAAGTTTTGGCATATACGGCAGGAGTGTAGCACCCTACGTTTTACGCACTGAAAGAAAATTCTATCGTAAAATTGACTTTTTCTCTTGATTTTTGCAGTGGACCTACAGATCCTCCCTCTGGCTGAAGTGATAGGCTCTGCTGCTGGAATATTGAATTCCAACTACTTGGAGGACTTGTCCCATGTGACTTTCTCCATCTTTGGAAACGAGTATCCTCAAGAGAGGGGAACTCTGATCTCGGCCCAAGGAGAAAGAATGTTGCTGAGTATGATCAGTGGGGAACCCTTGACGTACATAGACGGCACTGAGTGTAAGAAACTAGCTTTCTTATTTGGGGATGTTATTGATAAACAATCCCAGACAAAGTCCAAGAAGGAAGGTTGGGTATTTTTTGCTGAGGGCACGGTCATATATCTGCCAAAGATGCCCAGAGATTACCCTATCTCTGTATTCTTCCATGCCACACATCCCAAAAAGATGGTATGGACTCTGACTCCTGATCTTCACGGCCAGCCAGGGAAGATCTTTTATAATAAAGGATTAAACCAAGGATCCTTTGTAAGCAGTCCCTCAGGACCTGTCATGCCCTTCAGAGGATTACTGCCGGGCAGCGTCCCGAGTGAAGACTCTTCTTCGCTCCAGCCATTTCAAATGGCCACTTTTTGCAATAAATTCATGGGGCAGGGAGGAGTATATCCCAAGATTAACCCTCGCACCAGTGGATGGCTTAGCCCCCATAATCTTCGATGGGCCAATTTAACTGCATGGGCCCTGAAGCACTTTCAGATGGAGCTGGAAAGTATTAACTTATTTGAGGCTGTGAGTGCTACTAGTGTTGGGTTGCCCATCAACCCCAATTTTTTAGCTTTGATGGAGCGATATAACTCGCTCACTAGGACTTTCGCCACTCCGATAGGTGAGTTGGGCCTAGCCCTTCATGAGATGGCAGATATCTCAAAGCTGCCAATGGGAGACATTCCTTATAAAGAATACGTCTCCACCCACAGAGAGTTGAAGGATACCAACCCTCTGGTAGTGGCAGTGCACCAAGAGCTGATGAGCCACAATCTTGCATGCACCACCTTTTACAGAGATCCCTCTGATTTAGCCCATATTAACAAATGGGTATCCTGCCTCTTCTTCCATTAGGCTAGAGATGCCAAGCAGGACAAGGTTATAGATAGCAACGACAAGCCTTTGAACCTTCTGAGCATGCTTAATGCCAACACAATCGATGATCTTATTGAAGATGCAGGGGATCCAGATTATGTTTTCAATAAAGAGATATGAGGTTATCCTGCAGGAACCAAAGCCTACAGTTATATGAGGCATTGCCGAAAGCCTCTGCCAAGAGAAGCTCAACTGGCTGGCTTCCTTTCTATCGGGCTACGCTGATGGGTGGTGCCTGGCATCGCGTCTGCGGACCACATTTATCGCAACACCTTATGGCCCGCAGTACGTTTGGTGTTTGGAGCAAGATTGGATGTGCTCCCTGCCATGGTATGCAGGATACAAGCTGGCCTGAGGGCTATTACCGATGGGCTGCTGGCCAATACTATGCAGCGTGAAGGATATAATTACCATTCTTATATTTGATGGGATGGTTAATCCTTCACAACACCAGAGTGATGTCTCCCAGATCTGCCAGTGGTTCGGGCAATAACTTCCTATTGAATTACAAGAATTCTTCTTGGAATGTGACTACCGTCATAGATTGTCGACTAGTACTTAATTTTGCCCATAGTTGGAAATTCTTCTGTGCCGTTCCCCCCGTACATATCAATCAACAGGGGACTAAACTTTAGGATGCAGGTCAGGGGAAGACTATTCGTTCTCTTGAAGCCTTTTACTGGTTGGTCTGTATTAGACCTTCCCACCTGCTGTAGAGAAGTGAGGACCACTGCTACTTGGAGCGTTATCTGCCTAGCCGTTTTGCCAGGCAATTTGGATATGATTAGTTGCACGTGGGGAATCCCATTCGTTGTACTGGAGCAACCATTTTGCCAGGCAATTTGGATATGACCAGCTTCAAATTCAAAGGTGGACTTATTGACGGGGCTAGAGGATGGCGGTATTTCATCATGGGTTGTACTGGAGCAACCTTTGCTGTGCCTGCGACTTCTCTGTCCATGGAGTTGCACATTCTTTATTTGTATGCACAGTTTTATGCATCCATCAAGACCTTCTATCGTAATTTTGATGTACATGAAAGTTTCAGAATGCCCTCCTATAAGTCCACTGGAAGAGAGGAGATACCATTTGTTTCCTCTGATGAAGGTGATGAAACCACCGATGCAGATGATTATTTGTTGATTTTACCGAGAGGCGTAATAGGTCCGCCAGCAGAGCCTCTCATAATCTCCAATAAACGGAAGGCTTCTACTCAGAAAGAGCCTTCCTCCCGCAAGAAGAAGCAGACTACCAGAGGTCCTAAAAAGACTTCCACCAAGGGGGCCTCTTCCAGGAGTGGACATATTGTCTCCCCTGTTGGGGATGATTCTTTGCTCAGGGGTCCTTCGCCTTTTAGAGAGAGAACCTCCACAGTCCCAGCTGACAGTGCTGGAGATTCTTTGCCTGCGATTGCTACCGCTACCACCGTTACTGGTGGTGCTTCTAGATCGCCTTCGAGGCCGAGGTTAATAAGAATCAATATACCTTTACCAAGACAAATAATGGGGCTAGCCCCTCCTTCGTTTGTAAGCATCTCAAGCGAGATTTCACCCGATGAACCTCGAGTGGATCTGGGTGACGACTGGGATGACAAACTCAAGCGTCAGTTGGTGTACCCTCGTCTCTAGGTATGACAGCTAGTTTAGCATTATTAAGAAATGATTTAGCTATACAGGCTGCGGACGCCACATACATACCATCGGCCATGGGTAAATGTTATCTTCACGTTTTTTTCAGGAAAATTAACATCAGTTTGATATTAACTTTCTCTTGTCTTATTTTCAGGCGAAGACATCTCGGGGGAGGACGGAGTTGAAGCAACCTCCGATTTTGTTGCGGATCCAGCTGATGAAATGGCGGTGACCACCGTCGAAGAAGCATATCTTGAAGCTGTTGATCTTTTATCCGCAGCATTCTCAGACATAATCCCGCCAATAGCAGTTCAGATGATATCAGAGGTGGATGAACCCACCGTATCGACTGTGCCTCCTTCGTCGAGCATGCCAGCAACGTCAACTGTTGTTGGTGTCTCTTCTTTTGTCACGCCATCTGTTGAAGCAATGACTGTGGCAACATCCTCTGTAGTCATTCCAGAAAGGAGATTTATCGATATTGCGGCCACTTCCAGCGTACATTCGATCTTTGCTATGCTAGTTGAACAATACACTAGCATATTCTACCTCACTTTGAAAGAATTGATATCCATGGTGCTGGAGAAGAATCTAGGCTTTAATGCTCTGAAGACATCCTCCAAGCTCACTATAGCGTCGATTAGAAATTTTAATGACGTTGAAAGAGCTGATACGCTAGAGCAAATGGTTAATGGTTTAGAATAACCCATTAACGAATATTTGCAACTATCCCGAGGCATCATCAATGACTTGGTTCAGGCTGAGTATGACTCCCTAACTGCTGAACTTGCTAAGAAGACATAATCTTTAAACAAATCCATCCAGGAACATCAACAAGAGATGGAGAAAGAGCAAGCAGTATTGGTGGAGAGTATTCCTCAGCTGGCTCAGTGCCGTGCAGAATGTGAGGGATATAAAGTAAGGGCTCGAGAATTGGAAGCTGTACTTGGTCAGACAAGGGAGAGGCTTCTCAAAGCATCGCTCGTTCATGATATATTGGAGGGGCAAGTGAAGACAGCTTAACAGAACTTGACACGTGTGGGTGTCACCCACGCAAGTTTTGTTGATTCTCTGTCCAAACTATCTCTCTTGAGCAGTGACGAAGCAAGGTTGGAACTAGCTCGCACAAACATTTTAAACTCCAGGAATGAGAGGATGGCTGCTTTGGCGTAATATATAAGGGATTTAACTGCTCCTCCCCAATGATGTACTTTTTTGCTCCTTTTGTAATTTGTTATTCCCAAAGATAATAAAGATACATTTTCTGACTTTGTGGACCCATCACTTCAGAATATAAATGATAGGTTAAGATGAAAGTGATATCAGTGGTAATATGAACATGATATACTTTCGGTAAGGTTTTGCTGAATGTAAATCTATTTAGAGGTAATATGAACCTGATAGAATATAATCCAAGTAAATTTGTATACAAAACACTATCAGAGGTAATATGAACATGATAGGTTTATAAATTAGTTAGACATATCTATTAAGAGGTTATATGAACCTGATAGAATATAATCCAGCTAACCTTTGTACGTAGTGTCGTCAGAATAAAATCTTCATCATACTCCGTTAAGCAAAGAAGATCAAGTATAATACTTCTTCGAGAATTTGCAGTTGATAGGAGCCATTATCAAATCTTTATTAGGTTTGGCTAATCTGTAAGAGCCATTTGAGAATGTTGTTTCCATCACATAAAGGCCCTCCTGTTCTTTATGATTATTTGTGTGAATTTCGGATATCGTACCAAAGGTAATATGGACGTGGTACAATACCGTGTTTGTTGAGGACATCCCACTGGGGATCTTTGGTGGACCTATTATTTGTTGTGCACGTTGAGTGCAAATAATAAGTTTGAAACAAGCCCTATCAGAGGTGATAGGTTTTGAGGCTAGTAAGGACATCATGCTGGGGAATTTTTATGGACCCATTACTTTTTGCACACGTTAGTGCAAGTAATAGGTTTGAGACAAGTCATGCCAGAGGTAATACGGATGCTGTAAAATATGACTCTGTGGGGATAGTGGAGAGACATATCATGACCTGACTTTTTCTTTGCTGGAAAAAATGAGGATAATTCAGAGGTAATATGGACATGAACAATTCGTTTCCATTGCGGGTATCCCACAGGGTTTTTTTGTGTGGACTTATTACTTCTTGTGTACGAGAGTGCAAGTAATAAGTTTAAGATAAGCCCTGCCAGAGGTAATATGGACGTGACCGTTTTTGTGGACTTAACACCAATGACGTACTTAGAGTTAAGTATGAGTGTTAAGTTGAGACGACAACCGATATCAGAGGTAATATGGACGTGATAATCGATAGCCAAGACCCGGAAGGTTTGCTCAGAGGTAATATGAACATGACAAACTCATCCTGAGAGAAATATTATGACAGCAGTTCAGAGGTAATATGAACGTAAACTAATGTCTGAAAAATTCCTTGAGGAGTGATTTGTTGCGTGTGGTTTATCAGAAAATAAAGATAGACCGAAGGATCACTCCGCTGGAGAGATTGATGGGATGATAGCTCAGAGGTAATATGAATATGGCTAGCGTTAAACAAGATTGGTTTGAATAGTCATTGGGAGAGTGTGCGAGTAGAGCTAAGGATTGCTCCGCTGGGGAGATTTTGAGGATCCTTCATCCATTGCGTATCCGGGACTCTTGGATATGGATGATGGATTCAAGAATTTATAACGAAGGAGAAAATATTGCACATAGGCCTTGCTGGGGATGAAGAAACCAATAGTTGATTTGTACCTCTGGGTTGTGGACTTATTACCCATGGCGTGATAGTAGAAAGTCGAAGAGCAAAACTTTACTTATAGGTGATATGAACATGAAAAAGTTCTAAAAATATCTTACTCAGAGGTAATATGGACGTAGTAAGATATGACTTTGTGGGGATTAAGAAAAACAAGACAGAGGTAATATGGAAGTGGCCATTTTTGTGGTGATAGATTTACTCTGCCGGAGAAAGTGGAGAGGCATAGTTCAGAGGTAATATGGACAAGAACTGATCGATAGAAACAACCTGGGAGGCTTGCTCAGAGGTCACTTGGACATGAAAAACTCAGCTGGGGAAATTAAATTTGGAGAACAGTTCAGAGGTAATATGGACGTGAACTGATTGTCCGAAAAATTTACTAGATAGTGATTTGCTGAGTGAGGATAGACCTGAAGGTTGCTCCGCTGGGGAGAGTTTTAGGGACTCGTCATCCGGTAGTCCTTGAAGCAGCAAATTGTCACGTGGGAGTAAGATTAATTTGCCGTGACCGTCATCTTGTTTATAAATGCAAAGTAATGACTTTGGCGTCGATCAACTCCTGGATTCTCTTTTTTAGTACATAGCATGCCTTTGTGGGGTAGTGAATCTACCGATGAAAGAGACAATATCCTGGGTCATCGACCCTGTCAGCCCTTTCAGGGTATCTGATGTTGGGTAGCCGAAGTTTGTTTTCCTTCATCAATATATTGAAGATTTCAGTGATGTCATCCTCATTGAAGGAGAAAGTCCCCTTTGACTTTCGGGCTTCCGATACCTGAGTCATACGGTCTTCAGGGAAGATGGTCATAATTGCATCATCTTCGGACACAGAGTGAATTCTACCCCCAGCTTTGGATGCTGCTATGTTGTCGAGGGAGACTACCCCTAGACATGTCATTGCCTGGTTCTTCTTCTTCTTCTTCTTCTTCTTCTTCTTGTTTTCCTTTGTCCACAGAATTGATTTAGAAGGACCTGCCTCTGGTATTACCGGATCAGACACTGGAGGTTTGGAGTTTGCAAGAGATGCGATATACCCTAACCCAAAACGATTTCGTTTACAGTAAGGATCACCATACAACGGTATTCGTCTGTCTTTTCCATAATTGAGGCCTTGCTTCAACTTCAAATCATAACCCATATTTTGCATAATCTTTAAAGCCTGTGGGCTATATCTGTGGATTTGTATTTTCCCAACATCAAACTTGTGAGAATCTTCTGGTACAATCGGTTTATTCCATATTCGACCGAAGACTATTGGACGCTGATCGTTGCGAGTAGGTGGAACCATAAAGATAGATTCTTCATGTGGCCCAATATCATGACGATATTAGATGTTGACGCTAATTCCCACATGATCTCCCCATGCTTGGTAGTTAGGGGCACTAAATCTTAATTTTGACCCCTGTTTTTGCATTTTTGGATCAAGAAATCACGCAAATCAGGGAGATTAATAGAAGAAGAAGAAGAAGGCTTATTCTGCCTTTTTACATCAGTGAAAAGGTGTAGATTAGGAACCATAAGCCTTTGTCTGCCATAGGAATACAGCAATTCACCCATATGAGTAGCATATGATCCATCCTCTGTCTGAGGAGTGTCTCTTCCCGTGAAAAGAGTACTCTTTACGCGGACAGATCTGTCCTGGCATAATTTTTATTTTTGTACATGTTCACGTAAAACAGGGAAAGTTTGCATAATCTGAAGAGTGGGAACTTCCTTCTCTTGTGGGCGTAAAAGCCTAGAGGTTGGAAGATTCGCCACTTGTTTTCCCTTGATGTGATCAAAGGGTCCATCTGCCTCATCATCGACGGGAGATGTATTTTTATGTGCGGGGCGCGTTTGAAATTTCTGAATTGGCACTGAGGCCTTGCCAGAAATTTTGTCTGCCACGTTGCAGACGGGAGATAAAGTTTTACTCTCAGGGCACGTCTTAGACTTTTGGATTGGCACTGGAGCATTGTCAGAAGTTTTGTCTGCCACGTCATAGACGGGAGACAAATTTTTACGCACAGGGCATGTTTGAAACTTCTAGATTGGCACTAGAGCATTGCCAGAAGTTTTGTCTCCCATGTCATAGACGGAAGACAAATTTTTACGCACAGGGCGTGTTTGAAACTTCTGGATTGGTACTGAGGCATTGCTAGAAGCCTTGTCTGCCATGTCACAGACGGGAGACAAATTTTTACACACAGGACGTGTAGGCTGTGTTGTCACAACCTTGTTGATCATAGAGTGAGAGCTTGCAGGAAGGGTAGAGGTCGTCTTATGCATCCATACTTTATGCAGCTTCCTGTTATTCTGGACAGAGGAGAAATGAGAGCTACCCCCTGCATGAAGCATGTCTTCATAAGCAGATTGGTCGAACTGGACGACCAAAGTCTTCTTCGTCGATCGGATGGATACAACATCTTGTTGAGCAATTGCTTTCTTGTCAGATGAGAAAGTCTTCCCCAGCAGAGTCGCCATCTTGTGTTTGATGATAAACAAAAGAAATGAAACTAGGTTTATACGAAACCCTTTCTTTGTTTACAAACAAGAAAAAGAGTACAATTAATCCTATACGAGGATGTCAAGTACAATAAAAATAATTCTGGGAGAAAATTGCTATAGGAGTCTGATCTGCGGTCGATCACTTTATCCCTTGGACTACATGATGATGAAGAAGTATTGTAGAAGAAGAATAAGAAGCTTCAAAGATTGCAAGTGGGATTGAACTCTTGTTGCCAAAGTTGTCAATCAACACTCTCTGTCTGTGCTCTCTGTCTCTGATCTCTTGATCCTCGATCCTTTGATCCTCGATCCTCCACTCTGATCTGATCCTCCGTCCCCTTCCCCTGTGACCAGGGGTCTCTATTTATAGAGCTCAGTCAAAATAACTGTCCAGTTGGCGTAGAAGCCAAAACTGTGAAGAAGGTTACATCTTTTATGCTGCGGTTATAATAACTGCTACCCACGTCTAAATAATCTTATGGATTTGCATATGACACGTGTCCCATTATAAGGTACACGTATAACTGCTTCTCGAAGATCATGGCATGCAAGCCACGTAGGTAACTGCCCCTTGCGTAAAGATGGTTGGCGTGAAAGCCAAATAATTGTCTTATTTGGCGTAAAAGTCGAACTCTGCATAAAACTCGATGATGCATGAATAGTAGATAACCAGCAAAAAATAGCCAATTATCCTTCACGACTGAGGTCTTGAGCGTATTCTGGGCTAAATAGCCTTATCACATACCTTTGCAAATATAGCCTGAGTTGGTGTATTTCGAGGAGATAGCATACGGCGTACTCCTATAGTTGAAAATAGCCTGGTTGGCATAAAATGCGAGGATGGTGATATGAGCGTATTAGTCACAGTTTTAGCTTTCCCAGTCAATCATCCATCACGACTGAGGTCTTGAGCATATTCTGGGCTAAATAGCCTTATCACGTACCTTTGCAAATATAGACTGAGTTGGCATATTTCGAGGAGATAGCATACGACGTACTCCTATAGTTGAAAATAGCCTGGTTGGCATAAAATGCAAGGATGGTGATGTGAGCGTATTAGCCATAGTTTTAGCTCTCCCGGTCATGACAAAATCTAAAGAATATAACCAAATCTCGTGCATTAAATGCAGAGATATGCCTCGAGCTCTGTGCAGAAAATAGCTTTTGACGTGGCGTCTGATTTCGTCTTCTTTTGAGCATAAAAACTCATTTTTTCCTATGTAGAATAGGCATCGTATTCTTTGAATGCGTAAAAATGACTTGCATCAAGAATATGTCACTAAACGACAGCCTGGGTCTCTGTGCCAAATCATCATCACAGCCATCCTCTCGATCATCATGCAGTACTTTTGTCAGGAGTCAGGTTCACTGTTTTGTCTGACAAATTCATCCGAGGAATACGAAGAGTTCCTCGTACAACTTTACGACGCAGGAAGGTACTGCAACCTTTTACGCTGAACAGCCTTGAAGCCCTGCTTTACGCGGACAGCTCTGAAGATCTGTTTTATGCGTACAGCTCTGAAAACATATTTTATGCCACACAGCCTTGAAGCTCTGTTTTACGCGGACTTCATGTATGTTGGGGGTTTTGACTGTATAATACGCGTACAAATCTCCAGCCTATTTCATGCTTCTACAGTGGTCTCTCGCGCGCACACGAGTTCTGCGAAAGAAAGCTTATGGGTTTTCCAGAAGAAGCTTATGATTGTTTGTTATTATTATTTTTCCTTTCCTTTCCTTTTTTTATCTGAAAAAACAATATATATATATATATATACATATATATATATATATACATATATATATATATATATATATATATATATATATATATATATATATATATATATATATATATATATATATATATATATATATATAAGATTATATAGAATAAATTCCAACAACATTTTGTACACAAAATAACTTCTAGAAATTTTTTAATATTTTAAGAAGAAATAAATAGTAGTAAAAATAGTTTTGGAAAAATAATTTTAAATAATTATTTTTATAATTAATTAAATCAAGAAATTTATTTTTCAATTAACTAAGAGAATACTCTAAAAAAATTCATAATTTAAATAAATTATAAAATACTTAAAATACAAAAATAAAGTTAGGGGGTTTATAATCTACCCAACTTACAAAAAATTTGCCCTCGAAATTAAAGATAAGTCACGGTTTAAGAACAAGGGGAGGCAGTATTGTCACGACCCGCACCCGAAAAATTGGGCATGAGTCGTGGGTACGTCCAGCCTACGCAGCAGAATCGGCGGTAGAACGCTGTATAGGTCCGTTCTAGGTCAACCAACTATCTATATATCTCACAAAAATCTGACAATAACCTCTCCAAAAGGAGGGCAATCACGCAATATATATATAAATAATCCTCTCCAAAAGGAGGGCAACCACGCAATATATATAATCTCTCAATCACAATAACTAGGGGAAGAGTAAAGCACGATATGATATCAACAAAGAAACAGAACCAAAGAGAGCAAGACAATATCCAAAATACAGTCCAAGTCTATAATATCTACAACATCTCACAGCATCAAAAGAATAAGTACAATCATCCAAAAATAAACCACTGGGAACAACCTAGGAAACCCACCTAGCTAACTAGGGTGCTAACGGCGTCTCCTCGGCGCACTCCTCCTCAGTCTCGGGGTCACAACCCTCGTCAACACCCGGCCCGTAGAACGTCGGGCAATAATCCTCAAGATCCTTTGGAAAAAATATACCTAGTCAGGACTGGAGCGAAGTACATAACTCTGAAAGCAACTCCAAATATATGGTAAGGTGTATATGATGAGCAATAAAAAAGTATACAAGATGCACAGGAAATAAATATATGCTGGAGCACAATAAGTAGCTGCAAAGTAAACTGGAGAACAATACAAGTAGTGGAAAAGTAACTGCAGGTGAGAAAACATGAATACTAGCTAAGTGCCTTGAGCACAAGTTCATTATGTGATCGACTTAGGTTGCACATGAAAAACACTACGATAACTCCGTTATGCGTGAGTTGCGTAACCGACATACACATGAATACTGTTTGGCTTTGATCACATAACCAACTCCTACTCCCCTCCCCCACTAATACTCTTGGATCCAACCACAACACGCTACGTACATGATAATAGCTCGCGCACACGAAGGCGAGAGCACAAGAAGCACATGATAGCACATGAGAATCAATACCCGAAGCACATGATGAAATACACGTAATAGAGTACCCGTTGAACACGGTAAGGGGGATAACATCTCATGACGGGATCCACTAGTACCAGCTCGTGTAACAATATGTAAGAATCAAGTATTACAGTTCTAGAACAGGTAATATAAACGCTATCATGAAATAAAAACTATAAGAGGTAGGTACTCGCCTGATGTCCTGAGCAACTGATGAGGATCGAGATCCGGACCGGTGTCGCAAGAACCTATTGTGAAAAGCAGAATTAAATAGGGTTTTATGGAGTTAAACTGATATAAAATAATTAAAAACAGGCTTCGAGGGATATTCTAGGTCGAACGGGTCAAACCGGTAAAATTCGGATCAAAAAGTCAACCCGGGGTCCAAAAAGTTAACTCTAGGTCAAAACTAGGTCAAATGTTGACTTTTACGGTCAACGGGGACAATTATGGTCAAAGCTAGGTCAAACTAGGGTGCCCCTAAAATTCTAGGTCAAACTGAGCTCATTAAGCTAGTTAACTCTCAAACTCGCATCCTCGAGATACCGGGATACTCTCGGTATCCGATACCTCGCCCTAGGCCACGCACCCCGCCTAAACCCGCTAAAACCTATGCTAGCACACATAATTATATATACATATACATATAAACATTACTCCAATACTATTCTTAGGCTATTGCTCAAATACCCCGCTCGAAACTCAATACCTTGGATATCTCAAGGTATTGAGATACCTTGATATTCTCAAGGTATTGAGATATCGCCCAATACCTCACTAACTACCCCTCTAGTTAGCTATCTTGCATATAAATATATTCCTAGTTATTAATCTAGGCTAGAAAATATATATATCTATCATATATATACATATATACCTAAATACCTATATGTATATATATCACACATATACACATACCCACACATATCTCAAATATATATATCTATCTAGATCTAGTTATATCTAAACTACCTATCTAACTATATGTATTTATATCTATACATATATATACATATATATATATATATATATATATATATATATATATATATATATATATATATATATATATATATAATACCTATCTATCTATCTATCTATCTATCTATCTATCTATCCATCTAAGTGATTAGCTATTTATCTAACTATCTCTATAACTATCTATCTATATAACTATCTAACAATCTAACTATTTATCTATCTAGATAACTATCTAACTATCAATCTATCTATATAGATATATAGATATATAATTCTCACACTAAGCTACCCCGCTCCCCGCTGCGAACACCTGCTGCTGCTCTAGCTTGCATCGCTGCTGCTGCTGCCTAGCTGTGCCGCCGCTGCTGTTGCTGGTGCAGCATGCTGCTACTGCTGCAGCTGCTGCCCGCTGCTGCTGCTTTGCTGCTTGCTGGCTGCAGCTGCCCACCCCCACACACACACGACTACACACCTATATATATATATATATATACAACTATATATATATATATATATATATATATAGACACACTAATACATATATTCTAATATCTATATACCAACACACCCACACACACACACTTATGCACATAAATATATATACACACACTCACACACATAAATATATATACACACACTCACACTAATACACATACACAAGCAAAAACACACTTATAAATATATGCACATAGTATTTATATATATATATGCACACACACACACACACACACACACACACACATATATATATATACACACACACACACACACACACACACACTCAAATATATATATACACATACACATTGATATATATATATATATATATATATATATATATATATATATATATATATATATATATACACACACGCGCACACTTATATATATATATATATATATATATATATATATATATATATATATATATATATATATATATATATATATATATAATACAAACACATAGATATATACATACAAAAGCACATATATATAAATACACACATATATATATATAAATACAAACACATATAAATATATATAGATACACACATAAATATATAATATATAGACACATAAACACAACTCAACCATAATGCACACAACACACAAACAACACACCCCACTCACGCCCAACGGCCCCGACACGCACAAACACCTATAAATATATAAAATATAATCCGAAAACTCTAGCACACACTCTCCGATGCTAACCCAACATGCGCACAAGTCCGAAACCAGGAAACCAAGTCGAAATGGCCGTTCGGTCATTTCGACGAACACGCGGTGTGCAGTTCGGAAAACCTCCTGAAACGCACACCAAACCAACTCAAAATCGGCCCAAAATTTACCCACGGGTTCTAAACGATGCCTAGATCCTAGAAAAAATACTACCGCATCGATTCTAGGTCCGTGGCAAAAATACGCACGCACTTAGAACCGGCGACGACGAAAATCCCAAATTCGTCCGAAACGCCCGTTTCTCTTGTGACATGACTTCCCGTGTCCGAACGGAGACACTCACTCACCCTCAAGACACCCTACAACGTCTACCTAGGTCCGTCTAACCTATGGCATCACCCAAAATTGGGGCAATTTTGGATTCCACCCGAAATTGACATAAAACCTAGTGTTAAAGTCTCCAAACACAACCAAACTAGTTCCAACTTCCTTCCACGGGTAGGCTTAGGGTCTAGGAAGGTTCTAAATCACTAATTACACTATATAAAAGTAATTAGCAAGGGGAAAGTTAGGGTTTACCTCTTGGGAGTTGGAATTCCAAGGCCAAAGTCTCCGATCTACTTGGAATCACCTCCCTCAAGCTCCAAGCCTCCAAATCTAGCCTCCCGACACCAAGTCTAAGGCTCTACCCACCTAGGTTAGGGAAAAAGTAAGGTTAGGGTTCACATAAAGAAGAAGGAATGGAAGAAGGAAGGAAGAAAAATGAAGGAGAACTTACTTGGAAGAAGGAAGGAAGAAGAAAGAAGAAGTGGAGAAGAAGAAGATGAAGAAGAAGAAGAAGGAAGGAATGGAACAAGGGCTGCTGTGGTCGGGTGAGGGGGGCTGAGAATAGGCCGACCAAGGTGTAATAAAGGGGTTTCACAAATCTCCAAATGTCCAAAATGCCCCCCTCTCACTTGGGTTGGGTTTCGGGTTCCAAAAGCACTCAAAATAACTCCAAATCTCTCCAACTAACCCACTAAAAATATAATAAATATTCTAAATCCAAAAATAAGTCTTACTGGGGTGTGGGCTGGGTCGGACATGGGTCCACTAGGGTCTGACATGGGTCAAGACTAGCCAAAACCCTAAAACAATCAAATAAAAATATTACAATCACTATTTAAATATAAATATAATTAATTATGTACAATACACAATTCACCAAATAAAAATAAAAAATTACCCTATTTTCTAGAATTGGGCAGTGACAAGCCTACCCTCCTTAAAATAATTTCGTCCTCGAAATTAAAAGACGAAACTAGGACAGGAATGCAAAGAAAGAACCATACCTCAGGTCTCGAAAAGATAGGGGTATCGCTCGCGCATTTCATCCTCCCTCTCCCAGGTCGATTCACTTGGAGAGTGATGCCTCCACGCGACGCGAACCAAGGGAATAGTCTGGTTCCTCAACACATTTTCCCGCCGATCCAGAATCTCCACCGGCTGCTCTGGATAGCTAAGAGTAGGGCCCACCACGATCTCTGAGTGATCCAATACGTGACTGGGATCCACCACGTACCGTCTCAACTGCGACACGTGGAACACATCATGAACTCCCTCCAGTGTAGGCAGCAAATCAAGCCTATACGCCACGATGCCGACCCTCTCAAGGATGTTGAAGGGTCCGACAAAACGTGGGGCTAAGCTTCCCCGCCTCCACCAAAGCGAATAGTGCCCCACGTCGGAGAAATCCACAGGAACACCAGATCTCCAACCTAGCACAAACAAGGTCTCTGTACTTAGTCTAAAATAAGCAATCACAAGCAAACACAAGAACAAAATCTAGATTCTAAGCTATACCTCGAACTCCAAAGGTCTCCGGTGGCTATCGACCCAATGCCGCTGCCTGTCCTGCGCCCACCCGAAGTCTATCTCTAATGAGCTTGACCTTCTCCGCTGCATCAACCACCATCTCTGGGACAAGCAAAGCTCTCTCGCCTACATCATCCCATGAAAAGCAAAGCTCTCTCGCCTGCATCAACCACCATGCTAATGAGCTTGACCTTCTCCATAGCAACTATGCCTACATTTGTACTCGTTGAAGTCGTTAAATTTTAAATCCTCGAAATTCGTATCTAAGTTAAGGCAATCTTAACCATATCAAATTTTAAATAAAAATCTAAATCTAATTCAAATCTATCGTAATTCTTTGAAAATTAAAATAACCAATATTTAAATTTAAATTTAGTTGATCATAATCTCGTCTCAATTTTAAATAATCAAATTTAAATATAAGTCGAATCTATTATAACCTCCTCAAAATTTAAATCGATGATTCAACCTCCAATATTCCAAATTTAAATCATATACTCAAAGTATAATTTTTTTTATCCAATATATCAAAATTCAAAATTCAATCCATAAGACATTCTTCTCCTTAAAGTTAAATTCTTATCATTAAGTTTTTTTTTCCATAACTAAAATAAATCATAATCATTCTTCTAAAACTTCACAAAATTAAAATGACTTAAATCTCTCAATCTTATCTTACTTGATTACCTTATTAACCTAAATCTAAGATTTTTATCTTTATATAAAATTTGGCTCAAGTTGACAATGCAACTTCTATCCAACTTAGGATTTACCGATCTATCATACAAGACTATACATCTAAGAAAAACTTTCTCAAATTATCTAATCGTGTGATTCAATCCTCAAAAATGTTAACACAAAATATATCACATGTTTCACGCCCTTAATTACAAAAGACAACCACCTAGTAGTGTGATTGGCCTATGGGGTATACCTAGTACTATCCGTGTGTCAAACATACAACAAGTACGAACGTTTGTCTTTCCGAAATAGGGGAAGACGAAAAGCAACAATAAAGAATTCAAGAAGGACGGTGATAGAATACAAGTACGGGGTTCAAGGCGATTAAAGAATTCAAAAGGGAGTTGTCAAGGTAGTTGTTGATTGAAATCTTATTTTGGTAAATTTTTATTCGCATGATCATATCAGTACATTTATGTAACCGATACAATATGCTCTGACATATCTAGAGGGCAAGTATATTCGTCTACTAGTCAACTATGTCTCAATCCACGTAAAATAGTTATACGAAAGATGAACCAAGTGCACTAAAGTTGATCTGACCATAATACATCGATTCTGATTTATACAATGTATTAATGTGGGCCCCCACTAACACATATGTCATGAACAAGCTCGATAAAGAATAAGCTTACAAAACTAGGTTATAATAGTAGTATAAGTCATGATAGTAAAAAAATAATCACGCGGGATTATGATGATGGAAGGTACAAAATAATTCAAGTTCACCAAGAAGGTAAGACTCGTCCGGTGTTGTGCCTCTACAGTTGCCATATTAACTTCCTGTCTAAGTCTCTAGTCGACCAAATGGGGGTATGGGCCTCTAAAGTTCTATAGTCTGGATAAACTTTATCTTCTTATGCTATCATATATTCAAGTGTCATTCTATTATACTTCATTAATAGGTCAAAAGGGACTATGTGATACTAGGTTGTGAGGCATGCTACCTAACTTACAAGGATTAACTAATACTGTAACTTAAGAATGGAAAAGTTACTGGATCTCAAATGAGAGAGGATATAACCTGTATTGAGATATATTAATAAAGGTTATATGATTTGTAACTAGGGATAATTACAAAATCATATTCTAAACTAAATGAACAACCCAACCTACCAAGTTCTAACTACTAAGCATAAAAATTTAAGATTAACAAACTACAATCCTACCAAACTATATATTCTAACGTAAAAGAAATTACTTGGCCTACCATCAGAAGGGTTAGGTGGCACGAATTGAAAGATAAAGAAAAAATTTTAGTCGTCGCACAAATACCGAGCGTTAAGGGTTCAGAGAAACAAGATATCAAATTAAATAGAGAGACTCTTGATAATATCATGGTTTTCTAAGGAAAAGTGGGTATGCTAGTCTCTATGTTCGAGGTATGATCAAGGAAAATATTCTAATAATTTAATACGTTTTAATTGGTAAAGATCTATGACAATTGATCTATGATGGAGGGAGGGATTAACTTAAGATGGGAAAGTATATAGATAGTTGGATGAGATGGCATGGGTCGATGACTCATGGAGACTCAAGTATGACTCAACGATGATCATAGATTCTAGGAGATCTACTATGCTGAAGGTAGGGTACCCTTACTTTTACTAAGGTATTGGTTCATTCCTTTTGGTTTTCTAAGGTACTGCTCTGCTAATATCAAGACAATAATCTAACTTTATAGTTCTCTTATATTTTCTCACTATGAAAGTTATGTTTAATATTCAATCTTGAATTTTTTTTTGTTCCTCAATACTAGGGTCAAACGATATGGTCAAATTTCTAACTAACCCTAGTAGTGTCTATGCTACTCTCAAGTCATTCCTAAATATATCAAGAGATAATGGTCAATCAATTTATAGGTGTTGGATGCTAGAGTTTATTAGGTATACTAACTTTGGGAGCTGCAATATTATAATTTATTTTTTCTTACTAGGTATGCTATCATAATTATCTTCTAACAAGGATTGTTATATTCTGACAGAAGGCTATACTCAAGAAACTATTAGAGGATTACATTAAATAGGAAGAGGTGAGAAAACAAGGAAACCTATGTCAAGAGAATTAAGTGAGTACAATTTCGAAGGTCAAGGAAGGTATGTGAGTTCAAAGAATTTGGAACAAAATCAAGGATGGAAGTAAAGTATGTGGATGAGACCTATAATCTAATCCTATTTGCAGGCTTGTTTGGTACAGTAACGTAACCGAGATAATATATTCGAGACCTGCATGGGCCACTACAAAAATATGTCACGCCCCAGTCCCAGAATACGTAGGACTAGAAATACATAACATGACAATCGTATGTATACGACAACACCAATGTGTCGGAAGATCGTAACATATACGTATGCTGTATATGAATATCAAATCCACAAGTGATAATATACTATCGACATAAGTAACACGTAATCTATATCTCATCCACAGTACAAATAAAGAAATATAAAATAAATAATTGAATATCAAATATGAAGTATCAAAGAATGATAGTCGGGTGAAAATAAATCCACTACAAGTCGACTATACCAAAAACTAAATGAGAGAAGAGATCAAAAATCCAATATAAGATAAATATTAATATAATAATAGTAACTAAAATATCCATAAACTACGAAGAATCAGTGGTACTCCGAAGGTAAGACCTCCTCAATCTAGTACGAAACGTCAGATTCGGGTCCGTACTCTTACAGATAATCCTGTCCGTCTACACCTAGAAGTGGACCAGGTCCACAGAGGGACGTAACAAGATACATAAATTGTATGCCAATAAAGTACTAAAAATAAATATCCAAGGTCGCCTAACCGTCTATGTGAATGTACTTTGAGAATAACTTTTCAACACGTGGGCTATCTGGCTAAAAATAGGATTGGCATGATTCTCTCGGAGAATCAGGGGCCTAAAAAGTATGACGTCTTTTGAATATCAGAGGACGCCTGTAGATATATAATATAAGGGTCATCTGACCATGCATCTCCGACAGAGCGTACGGATTACATAAAAAAAAGTACAAAGGAGCCTAAATATCTTACTTGTTGTTCTTCCTATCCCATGCTCTATTCATGCCATATCCATGACACGATGACATCTCTAATGACTGCCAAGGCTTTTAATCATGCAATTCTATCAGCAGTTATCCCTATTCGTCGCACGTCCTATACGCAAAGGTGGCCAGTCCGTCACGCAAGTATGTATCCTACATGAGACTCACACTCGTGTAACAACTGTGTCACGGTCAATAAAACATAAGAATGCCTCATGAAAATGGGGTGGTCTCATAAAACTATGTCAACATGCATAATATATAATAAAGACAAAATATGATGCCACCGTCGTTGCACCTAAGTTATTCTTGGACGCGCAGTTTATATAAAAGTTAAAATATATGGACTAAATAACAGAAATAAAATACATGTACCATATAGAATGTAAATCACAGTACAATGGCAAGGTATACTTGCCCGGCAGGAAAGCTGCGTAATATAAATATCCGGGTGTCGAGTACAGAGTATCAGAACCCACTGCCTCCGAATGAACGTGTCCGGATGCTGAAATAAGCATAAATAACGTTCTCAGAATCAGCGAGATAGCTAAAAAATACTACCCTTTCGTCTAATTTGGACACAGGGCAAAACGGTAATTTCGGGTCAAAGCGTGGTCCACGTGCGGGCCACTTTGTACTGAAAAATATGCCATGGATAAAAATCTCTAAATTGGACAAATTATAGGTCAAAAATTACTAAACGTCAATACGAACTCAACGGTATGTCCAGTTTTGGATTCCGGTGAGCCGATCAAAATTTTACCTTTCAAGTCAATCCGTGGGACCCACAAATAGTCGGTTTGGTCAATTATCTCGGAATCATGCATAACTTGGGCAACAGGACCAGCATGATACTAAGAATCTAATGGCGCAAGTTTTGTCATGTTTCTATGAGCGTACACAAAGTAGGGTGGTTATTTACGAAAGTCACGATACATGAACTTTTTATGATCCAGGTTGATTCCAATGCGCACATACGTCCGAATGAGCTTTCACGAAAGTCCACACATCCAAAATGTGCCTTTCGGTATAATTGGTACACGATGAGGTGGCCTGGTTTGGCGGAGCGCACTCCGTATCGCAAGTTTTTGGGTTTGAAAAATATAGTTTTTGGTTAGGTTTGAACAAGTTGAATTTAATAATTAAAGCAAAATAAAAAAAACTAAAAGAACAGATTTAATCTCGATTATTCTGTGAATAATTCATTTCAATTAGATTTTTAAACTATTAAATCGGGTTGGTAGAAAATTGGACATGAACAGGGGTACTTGGATTGATTTCTTAACTGTTTGGAATAGTTTTTTGTCAAACTTTCGGTTGATTTTTCGATCAATCCGGGGAACGAATACTCGTCCCGCTTGGAGAGAATCCTTGAGGGTTGTGTTGTGAGCGTGTACGAAGAAACCATTCATAAAACGAAGCAACGGAGTGGGAGAAACATTACCATAAAGTAGGGATCGTGGCTGTTCTGCTGTGCGGTCTGTCCACGGGCGGGCGGCCTGTGGCGGCTGCGGCGACCGGTGCGACGGCCAGTGGCTGCCAAGGGGTGCGCTGGTCGTCGGACATGGGTCTGGGGATCTCCTGGAGTCGAGGGTTCGAGCTATTTGAGGGCTTTCTAGGGTTTTCGGATGGGTAATGGGTTTTCATAGGATATATTTATATACCATGTTTAAATCTTAATTTCCATTAATTTAAACACTGATTTAGATTAGGATTTAGACTAATTGGAGGAGAATCAGATAAGGATTGATCCAAAATTTGTTCCATCTAATTTGATTAAGATTTGGGTTAGTTTCGAATTAGGGAGTGGAGTGGTCTCTTGCATGCACATGGGTTCTGAGGAAGAAAGGTTATGGGTTATGTAGAAGAAGCTTCTGTTTGTTTGTTGTTGTTTTTTTCTTTTTCTTTTTTTTTTCTTTTCTTATCTTAACAAACATTATATATATATATATATATATATATATATATATATATATATATATATATATATATATATATATATAATATTATATAATACAAATTCTAACAACATTTTGTACACAAAGTAACTTCTAGAAAATTTATAGCATTTTAACAAGAGATAAATAGTAATAAAAATAGTTTAGGGAAAATAATTTTAAATAAGTATTTTTATAATTAATTAAATCAAGAAATTTATTTTTCAATTAACTAAGAGAATACTCTAAAAAAATTTTCCATTTAAATAAATTATAAAAATAGTTAAAATAAAAAATAAAGTAAGGGGGTTTATATTGATATTCCATCACATATCCTGGAATAAAATTTAACTATACTGAAGAAATAAAAGTCAATACTATTAGAGGTAAGATATGGCGTGATAACCACATCATTTCCAGAAGTTCATTATCTGAGAGGAGTATGGATTATGGTGATGAATCTCAAAAGGTGAACATATTACTATTTCTTTGCATGTGAGTAGCAAGGCGAAACTGAGTATTCAAAAAATGTGACCGTTCATAAATAACTTTTGGACATGTGAACTGACCATCCGCTGGTGGATGTAAGTATATTACAGAAAACAGTAGAGAATGTGAGGTATAAGAAATATGTCTTTTAAACAGAGAAAACAGATAGTGGTATCTTGTACGAATATGAGCAACCTAAGGTGATGGAAGAAGAATTACTAATTTGCTGGAGAATTAGTAGTTATGTTATGAGGCATTGGGGCCTCATGAGATAGGCAGAGATATTGAGGGTGGAATTTATTAGGAGTCTAAATCCTCTGGGGATTAAAATATACAAGATTTAAGAGGTAAAAGTATAATTTGTTTGGAGTGTATAATCCTCTGGGATGAAAATAGACAAGAAGAGCGAAGGGGTAGAAAGTTTGATTAGGGGCAAAAGTACTGTGATCTAGGTGGGTTTACAAACAATACTTCTTTATTGTCATTTTATGGGGTTTAGCATTCGGATGAATGCTTAGTCAGGGCATGATTGCTCATGGTGGGAGATACCAAGCTTTGGCGTTGGCTATCCGTTGGGCTTTTTCTAGTAAATATTGGCATCAGGTTTCCGTTGCCGCTAGTCAAGGATGTCGGCTTATTTTTTACTTCATAAATATCTCGTTCGCCGCCATGAGTTTCATAAGCATAGCTCTAACACTGACGTTAGCGTCCCATGTTGAGAGGTTAGAGGAACCGCTACAAGAATAAGTCAAATTAGCGACGTCTGAAAACGTCGCTAAATGGCCTATAAATGTTGCTAAATTTTTTTAGCGATGTTTAATGAAGTCGCATTTAAGCTAGTAGCTGACAGAAAAATATCGCAAAACGTCGCTATAGCGATGTTTTTTAGCGACGTATTTGTGTCGCTAATATTTTTTATGTTAGCGACGTTTAGAGACGCAACATCGCTAAATTAGCGACGTATTTTGTGTCGCTAAACGTCGCTTGTAACACATTTAGCGATATTTTATTGACCTGGCAAATACTGCCATGTCAGCAATTTTGCGACATTCAGTGACGTATTTAGTGACTTATTTAGCTACTTATTCAGCGACGAATTTAGTGACAAATTTAGCGACGAATTTAGCGACGTATATAAATTTTGCTAAACGTCGCTAAATTTTCAGTAAAAAAATGTAAAATAGAATATAAAATGGTTTCCTAACAAATCTTCCTGCTGTTTATGAATTCATAATTTATATAAATAGATCCGGAGCAACTCTTCGTTAAATTCACTGGGTTTGCCGACCCCTTCGGTGGAACACTCAACACTGGTAAATTAATATATATTTAATATGAATAATATAGTAAAATTTAAAGAAAACAAAATATTGGAATTATAAATCGAGTTTGGAGAAAATCTCGTCGTAAAGAATACAATAAATATCCACACAACTGAGTGCAAGAAATAAAGTCTGAAAGTCTAAAAAATAAAGAATATTCACAAATGACCAAATATCATAGGTTAAAACACAAACAATCAGTAAATTATCCTAACTAGGACTACTGCAGATCTGCAGGAGGATGACCATCATCGCGCATCAGGGATAAGAATAAATTATACTGCTCCCGTAAAATCGACACCGATGTCGATGGAGAAGGAAGTAACGTCAGTGGAGTCCGTGTCGATGAAGGCACGCCAGGAGGACGTATCTTCTCCAATGCTTCTAGTCGATGGTTGTATGAATCCATGGTAGATAACAGCCTCGTACTGCTATAAACCATTGAATCCTGCATCATCGTCAGCCTCTCGTCCATAGACAGTTGTGATGCCTGCAGCTCCGTCATGCTGCGCTCTGTCGACGCTCTAAGATCAGCTGTCATATCCCCGAGCTCTATGGTGCTGCGCTCGAGTGTATCAAATCATGCGATGAGAGTCGCATCGTCCGCCTGCGGCTGGGACATGGGCTGCTCCTCCATCCTTCACAGCAACTCGTCATGGAGAGACGCAATCTGACGTTCAACGGTCTCCTAAAATTGGGCCGACGCCTGTGAGGGCTGTGGGGAATGCACACTTGCAGTGGAGGTATCACGCCTCAGTCCCAAAATACATAGGATTAGGAATACGTAAGTATGCCAGCCGTATGTATATGGCAAATTCAATATATGGATACCATAATACACACGTACGCTGTAATATAAATTTTAATTCACAGGTGGTAAATATATTATCACAAGTCACAGAAAATACTAATCTCATCTACAGAACAAGTCATAGTAAAGAAATAACTAAACAAAAATAATGAGTCTGAATAATCCAAAAATGATAGTCGAATGGAGACAAATCTACTACCAATGACTATATCATAACTAAAATGAGAGAGGAGGGTAAAACTCTAATATAAAATAAGATGATGATAGAAGAGTATCAATTAAGAGATCCATCGCCAGGGATAATCAAAGATGCTCAGAAGTTAAGACCTCCTAGGCAGAAAATAATGCGTCAGGTCCTGGCCCATACTCCTGCGGATACTCCTGATCGTCTATACCTGGCAAGGGACCAGGTCCTCAGAGGGACGTAACAAGATAAAAAAAATAACATGCCAATTAAATACAGTAAAACATGCATAATAGATAGAAAATATACAAGTACATTGTACTTGACAATCTATATGAGAATGCATAATAAGGATAAGTTTTTAACGTATGGGCAGGTGTAGGCTACTCTAATACACACGCTATCTCATAACTCATGAATACTCAAACGTACTATCGACCGACATACCTCGAGGGTAGCAACCATCGTAACACAAAATTAACATACCTCGAGGGTAGCGACCATCGCGACACAAATACCGTAGTGCGTCCAGTTACTACGGTTTACCAAAGTAGATAGCCCATACTCCTACTGACTGTCCTCTCCTCCCATGATACTATGTGTCAAGTGTGTGTCAACATATATAATAAATAATTTATACTGAAAAAATATATATAAAATACATATAATGAATATATGAAAATATGACAAGCATGTAAAGTACTGTAAGCAATTCGGCAAGATATACTTGCCTGACAAGAAAGCTGCATAGTGTAAGCATCCAGACGTCAAGCACAATGGATCATAAACTAAGGCATCCGAATGAACGTCTTCGGATGCTAAAATATACATCACTAAAGTCTCTGAAATCAGCAAGATAGCTAGAAAACACTTTTCTTTCGTCCAATTTGGATACAGGGACAAAACGGTAATTTTGATCAAAACGGGTTCACATGTGGGCCACTTTGCACTGAAAGACGTGTCAGAGGTAAAGGTCACTAAATGGAAAAAATTATAGGTCAAAAAAATTCTAAAAAATGATACGAACTCAACGGTATGTCCAATTTTTGATTCCGGTGAGCGGATCACAAAGTTACCCTTCAAGTCAAACCGTAGGTGTTACCCTCACATTTTTATCCAAGGGTAGTTTGGTAAATTGTCAATGGGTAGTAATTATTTTAGGATTCATTATAAATAATAATTTTTGTATGACATGATTTATTTAATTATTATATTATTATATTGTTGCTAGTGTAGATTTATTATGGACTTGTGTAGTGGACCAAACTCAATTATTAGAATGCATGAACCAAACATTTGGACTAGTCTAAGTTGAGCCCATGAATTAGGCCCATGGATTAAGAAACTTGATTAATTAATAAAACCATTAGACTAGAACCTTCCCTCCCTAATTATTTCTTCATGAGAGGCCCCAAGGGGTATTTGGGACATTATACATTGCTTGGAGAGGGGTTTATGACCAGTCATAATTAGAAGGAGAGAGAGTGCTCTCATTTTATTTTTTCCCCAAATTTCTAGATCTATATTTCCCTCCATTCCCTCATAAATTCTCCACCAATTCTTCAGCAATCTCCTTCTAAATTTATCATTGGGGTTGCTACACCAAGGATCTACAAGAAGGAAGCAAGGAGCAAGGAGTATGAGGCCAAGATCTACAAGGAGAGGAGCTACTTGTCAATTAGAGATTTTTTATTGGGAATCCATCTTCCAATAGGTATAATTCAGTTTTCCTCCTTCTATTAGACTTTAGATCTGAGATTTTACCATGAGAAACCAACCCACATGCATAGGCTACCCATAGGATTTGGTTTCAGAACAATTGGAGACTTACGGTAGAAGTTATGACCAATTTGGTGCTAATTTTGGAGGAATTCCGAGATTGGCACATGTAGTGCTTGTCAATTGATCTAATAGATCTAATTGAAACTTGATTTCTTATTTGTGACTAGTGTCGTATCCACAATTGGATAAGTGTAGGCCGTATTTTGTCAATTTGACAAAACAGATTAATTTTGGGGGTTTTTCTCCGACACGGGGCCTTGTGCATATCACATTGTGACACAAACACGTAGACACTTTAATTACTATATGTATTGTTCATAATTTAGGTATTAGACTTGTACGTGTCCTCCGGGATGCGTTTGGTTATGGTTTGGGGCCGTATTGCAAGCGTATTATAGAGGAAGTGTGATACGGGTGCGATGCGCTCCATGTGTTTGGATTTTGTCTTATTTTACTATACGTGCATATGTATTTATATATGTATATACTATCTATACATTATTAAGAGTATGTCATAGTGTATTTGGGTTATGTATATATGTGTGCCTAAGTGTGTATTATATATATATATATATCTATGTGTATATGCCTATATATATATAGATGCTAGTGTATATAATATATATCTATCTGTATATAAGTCTATATGTATATCTATATGTTGATTCATATGTGTGGCTAAGTATATACATATATAGATAGTAATTTATAAGTATGTGTATATCTATATGTATTAGTATCTATATATTAGTGCTATGCATATAGAGTGATATGTATGCGGGGTAGTATATGCATCTATGTATGTAGATTGTTAGTTACCTGTATGAGTATTGGTATGGATGTATATTAGTTTCGTGCTTGAGTGAGTGAGGAGGGAAGAACTCGACACAGGAGCAATAGCTCCCCATGTGTAGCAGCTTCACCATGAAGATTGAGCCATACAACAACTCGGCACAGCCTGCAGAGGGGACAGCAGAGTTTTTCATGAGGAGAGACAACAACTACAGTCACGAGAAATCAGCAGCTGCTGCAGGAATCAATGAGGAGAGACATCAGCTGCAGTCATAAAAAAATTAGCAGTCATACAACAACTGCATCTAAGGAAGAGAAGAACAGCTACAACAGAGTTCTCGAGTAGAACCGTAGCTGCAGCAGAGGCTAAACGAGGAAGAGATCAGCAGCTACTAAGACTGCTGCAAGAACTCATGAGTGGAAAGAGGTAGTATGGTAATCGATCCACTGTGCAGTTTCACACTGCACAGTATCAGACTTGGTATCCGTCGATGCTCAACTTAGAATCAGTGGGTGTTTTCAGTGTAGTGTTAGTAGATTGTTACTTATTAGTTGTTAGAGTTAGTTAGTTAATAGTTATGTGAAAAGTTACTTGGGTGTGAGTTATCAAGGTCTTGGTCAGTTAGTATCAATAACCATATGTGATTTATGTATATAAGTAGTAGTTGGTAATACCTTTAGCTATATATATATATATATATATATATATATATATATATATATATATATATATATATATATATATATATATTAGTAGTGGTATCTATGTATGTAGAATAGTATATGTATAGTTAGTTTTAGTTATTGTATATAGTTATTAGCTTAGTTATATTATATTAGTCATACTAGGTGTTGAATTGCCTGGAGATACCAAGGTATCACTAAGGTATTGGGCCGATACCCAAGGTTTTGAACTTGGGTATCAAGTTAGTTGCGATACACATTGGTGCAAGGCCAAGGTATCATATTATTTTGTTTTGAGATATTATTATTATATGTGGCTTATGTATAGATATAAAATACTATTTTTATATCCGAAACTTGGGTATCTTAGGATACGGCTCTTTGAATGCACTGTGGCGGGTTAGCTTAGCTAGTTTAGCATAGTTTCATAGTATATCGACTTAGTGACTAGCATTAGACTCTTACAACCTAGAATTCATTGGTTTGACTTAGAAATGGCGTATTGACCTAGAATTACATCAACCTTATTTATTTTTATCAATGAACCTTGTATTAATGTAACATACCATATATAGGTTGTGATACACCAGCTTGGGCATCGAGAGACACACTTTGCTCAGGACTTCAGGCGAGTATATTTTTCTGTTTGTTTTCAATTCATAATATTGTATATATACATGTTCTAGAATAGTATATATTTATTTCTGACACAGTGATTTCAAGGACTGGTGCTATATGGACCCCGTTAGGAGGTGTTATCCCCTACCGTGTGCAACGGGTACCCAGTCATATATATTTCATCGTGTGCATCGGGTATTGACTTTTATGTGCTTCTTGTGCATCTACTATTTCGTATGCTAGTATGACTATCGTGATCATGTACGTAATGTGTCATGATTGGATCCATGAGTATTGGTTGGGGAGGGAGAGTAGGAGTTGGTTATGTGATCAAAGCCCTCTTGATCTCATGTGCATGTCAATTATACACCTCACGTATAATGGAGTTACCTTTATACCTCATGTGCAACCTAAACCGATCACATAACGAACTTACACTCTAAAATACATAACTAGTATTCTTGTTCTCTACTTGCAGTTATTTCTCGTATTTACTTTCCAGTTCTTATTGTACTTATTGCTTGTTCACCCTATATTGTACATTCTCTCTACTTTTGTATCTTGTATCCTTTTTCTATTGCTTGTAATATATGCTCGATTATGTTATTAGAACTATTTTCAGAGGTATGTACTTCGCTTCAATCCTGACTGGATATATTTTTCCAAGATGATTGGCTAGAGGAGCGGTGTCCCACATATTATGGCCCATAGGAGGGTGTGACTTTAGAGGATACTCCACTAGATCTAGAGGACATTGTACCAGTGATCGAGGAGGCTTAGTTTATGATTAGTGATCTTGTATTAGACTATTCTTTTGTGGAGATTCGTAGATGTATTATTATTTCAGACTTGTGGGTTGTATCTTTCTTTCCTTCGCTTTTCCATTCGTGTATTATTTCTTCTTAGTTTATTTTGTGATTGAGATTTGATATACTTGTGAGATACCATATTACTCCTCCATTTGTAGTTGAGATGATTGACAGGTACCCTTTTATATTGTTGAGATGTTAGATAGTTAGAAATGACCCAGACAACGTTCTACCGCCGATTCTGTGGCATAGGCTGTGCGTAACCGCGTACTCGTGCCCGAATATTCGGGTGCGGGTCGTGATACATTTTTAGTGGTGGCCTATGCAGGTCTCATCTTTTCTACGATATCGTACTACTTGCGACTCTAGATAGATATCGTAGTTGACCTAGAATTATGTAGAATAGTATATGTATAGTTAGTTTTAGTTATTGTATATAGTCATTAGCTTAGTTATATTGTATTAGTCATACTAGGTGTTGAGTTGCCTAGAGATACCAAGGTATCACTAAGGTATTGGGCCGATATCCAAGGTTTTGAAATTGGGAATCAAGTTAGTTGCGATACGCATTGGTGCAAGGCCAAGGTATCATATTATTTTATTTTGAGATATTATTATTATTATATATGACTTATATATAGATATAAAACACTATTTTTATGTCCAAAACTTGCGTATCTTAGGATATGGCTCTTTGAATGCACTGTGGCGGGTTAGCTTAGCTAGTTTAGCATAGTTTCATAGCATATCGACTTAGTGACTAACATTAGACTCTTACAACCTAGAATTCATTGGTTTGACTTAGAAACGACGTATTGACGTAGAATTATATCAACTTCATTTATTTTCATCATTGAACCTTGTATTGATGCAACATACCATATATAGGTTGTGAGATACCAGCTTGGGCATCGAGATACACACTCTGCTCAGGACTTCAGGCGAGTAGATTTCTTTGTTTGTTTTCAATTCATAATATTTTATATATACATGTTTTAGAATAGTATACATTGATTTTCGATACAGTGATTTCATGGACTGGTGCTATATGGATCCCATCAGGAGGTGTTATCCCCTACCGTGTGCAACGATTACCTAGTCATATGTATTTTATCGTGTGCATCGGGTATTGACTTTCATGTGCTTCTTGTGCATCCACTATTTCATGTGCTAGTGTGACTATCGTGATTATGTACGTAACGTGGCGTGATTGGATTCATGAGTATTGGTTGGGGAGGGGGAGTAGGAGTTGGTTATGTGATCAAAGCCCTCTTGATCTCATGTGCATGTCTATTATACACCTCACGTATAATGGAGTTACTTTTATACCTCATGTGCAACCTAAACCGATCACATAACAAACTTACACCCTAAAACACATAGCTAGTATTCTTGTTCTCTACTTGCAATTATTTCTCGTGTTTACTTTCCAGCTCTTATTGTGCTTATTGCTTGTTCACCCTATATTGTATATTCTCTCTACTTGTGCATCTTGTATCCTTTTTCTATTGTTTATTATATATGCTCGATTATGTTATTGGAACTGCTTTCAGAGGTATGTACTTCGCTCCAATCATGACTGGATATATTTTTCTCAGATTATTGGCTAGAGGAGCTGTGTCCCACATATTACGGCCCACATGAGGGTGAGACTTTTGAGGATACTCCCCTAGATCCAGAGGACATTGTACCAGTGACCGAGGAGGCTTAGTTTATGATTAGTGATCTTGTGTTAGACTATTCTTTTGTGGAGATTCGCAGATGTATTATTATTTCAGACTTGTGGCTTGTATCTTTCTTTCCTTTATTTTTCCATTCGTGTATTATTTCCTCCTTAGTTTGTTTTGTGATTGAGATTTGATATACTTGTGAGATACCATATTACTCCTCCGTTTGGAGTTGAGATGATTGACAGTTAGAAATGACCTAGACAGCGTTCTACCACCGATTCTGCAGCGTAGGCTGGGCGTAACCGCGTACTCGTGCCCGAATATCCGGGTACGGGTCGTGACAGTAGGGCCCGCGAATAGGCGGCTCGATCAACTATCTTAGAATTACGTGAAATATGGGTCAGAGGACCAACGTGATACTACGATTACAATGGCACAAGTTTTATCACATTCCGACGAGCGTACACAAAGTGGGGTGGTTATTTTCAAAAGTCACGATATAGGAACTTTTTACGGATATGGGTTAATTCCGACGCGCACACACATCTGAATCAACTTCCGTGAAAGCTCACATGTCAGGATATACCATATGCACCTTTTGGTATAATTGGTACGCGATGAGACGGTCCTGTTTAGCGAGGCGCACTTCGTATCACAAATTTTTTTTTTTAAAAGGCCATTTTTTGGTCATTTTGGAGGCCGAATAATTTAACAAATAAAACAAACTAGTAAAAACTAAAATAACAGCAAAATTCTTGGTTATATTGAGAAGATAACCTTTTAATTAGATTTTAAAAATATTAAACGGGTTGGTGGCAAATTGGGCATGAACATGGGGGTTTGGGTCAAATTTTTTGACTGTTCTTGGACAATTTTTTGGCCGTCTTCCGGTCGATCTTTCGACCAATCTGAGATACGAAAACTCTTCCCGCTTGAAGAGAATCCTAGAGGGTTAGGTTGTAAACGTGTATGGATAAACCTCTCATAAAAAGAATAAAAGATAGGGATGATACATTACCGCAAAGAGAGGGACGTTGGGTCGCGACTGTGCACACGCGTGCATGCGAGCGGCTCCCGACTGCTGCGGCGGCGGTCGTCGGTCGGTGTGCAGCGGTCAGGGGGTGTCGAGGCGGCCTTTGGGAAGGAGGAGCGGAGAGATTAGGGTAAGGGTTTAATGGTTTAGGTTTCTTATATATATATATATATATATATATATATATATATATATATATATATATATATATATATATATATATATATATATATATCTCGAGAGAGAGAGAGGGGGGTCTGCGGGTTGCTGTGGGTTTAGGAATTGGGTTTAGGTGTTGGATTTTTGGTTTAGGTTTCATTATATTTTCTTTCTTTTATTTTTTTTTCTTTTCCTTTTTATTTTATTATTATTATTATTCATATATATATATATATATATTGAAGTATAAAAATTTTAAAAAAAAATATTTGCACAAGTAGAAAAATGAATATATAATAATTTCTTAAAGATAAAATTTAGTATTGTGGAATATAAAATATTCTTTTGAGAAAATAAATAAGAGAATTCATTTCGTTTATTAGCAAAGAAGGTAAACAATTCAACAGATTAATTAAATAAATAAAAATATACTTAAAAAAAAATTTAAAATTAGGAGTGGTTATATTCTACCCACTAACAATAATTTTATCCTCGAAATTAACACTAACCCATATTCGCAAAAAATCACTATAGCTATTAACACTTCACTGCTAGCTAGCAGTGCTTCCTAAAAGGTTATGGTCAGCCACCCTAACACTTTTCTTCCTTATTGTCTATACACTATTCTTTTATCCTCTAACTCGTCTACACTATCCAACTTACAAGATTTCCATTAGTAGTCAAAGTCTTTGAGTCTTTTGTCTAGGTTGTAGGACCAGTTTATTCATTGGGTCGAGAATTTTGGGATACTTGTTTGGAATCTCATAACCATGATTTTTCTCCGTAACCGTCAAGTATCGTAGTCTAATGCTGGCATGCCACCTAGCCAGTATGGCTGCAAATAATTTGACTACTCTACCATAATCGTCTAGCTGCAGTTGTCGCTACCTCACCAGCGATTTTTCATAGTCATCAGTTCGTAACAAGTGCCTTCAATTCTTTCCTAAGCTTAGTTTTAGAGCAATAATTAAGGTCTTGACTAACTTTATAAAACTATTTAGAATTATGAACCATTTCAATAATCTAACTAATTCCTGTTAGACTAAAGGATGCTACTCATGGTTTAAAAATAATAAGAGAATACATATATTGCTATAGTGCATATACATAAGGGTTATTATTATGAACTCATCATTTAGTTATTAATCATTACTAACCCATTTATGTTTTAACTAACAAAATAAATGGTGAGGTTGAAGTAAATCAAATAATTCATGATGGCACAAAAAGAAGCAATTACGATAGGAAGAATTAAGCATGGAATAAGGAATTGATATAGAAGAGAAGATGACCAACCCAAGGGGACGAGATGGTGATAGAAAAGAGAATACTACTAATGCTACTCATGTCATCCATTAGTATCGTGGGTATGCCATCTAGTTAAAATATTAATATATCCTCATAACTGCTAAACCATCATATATATATAATTCTACATCTATTTATACACCTAAGATCTCATGTCATAATGGGGTCATGATTATGCAATAGAAATTATAACTACAAGGTAGTACCTGTATCTACGACTTTTTGTGCCTGCGCTCCCATATTCGTCATAATGAGTGCTTGGCCTTGTCCTTGGTTGTTCTGCTGGGGTCTAGCCTTCTCAATTTGGAAAGACTATGGAAGCAGTGGTGGGTCCCATTGGTATCCTATATTTGAGGGTGTATGCAGTGTCCCTAATTCTAATTCCATTGACCTCTGTATCTGTTGAGAACATTCTCGGATTTGGTGGTGACTTGAGCCACATAACATGTACTGCCCCAATCGAAGACGACAATCTCTTTGAATATAACCTATTATACCACAAAAGTGACAAGTACGGAGCTCCTTGGTTGGATATGGTGTGGCCCTATATGGTTGTTGGTGTACCAAAGGGCGTTTGATGGGCCCTTCTTGCTGTGTCCTTGCTGGTCCCTGCTGGGCCTTTGGTTGACTTCTCTTTCCCTTGTTGATGACCTCTAGCAGCCTAGCCTCTGTCAATAATTCGGCATAAGAGATCCGAGACTGTGAGCTAGTGTAGTGCTGGAGCTCCTACGTCAGCCCGCGGTAAAACCTCTTAGCCATTTCCAAGTCATTAGGTATTAGGGCAGCGCCATATTTATTGAGGCGACTAAACTCTACATCATACTCATCGACTGTCTTATTTACCTGCTCCAGATAGAGGAACTGGTACTATAATGCATCCCTTACGGTGGCCGAAAAGTACATCCTCTCAAAGCACTCCAAGAACTGTTCCCAAGTCTGACGCGTACCCAACTGGCACTCCATCGATTCCCACCATTGATGTGCGTTACCCTCTACCTGGGTCCTTACGCCTGTCATCCATAGATCTGTAGGCAGCTGTGGTGCTTCTAAAAACTTCTTGGTGTTGGTAATCCAGTTTGTGGTCTCCTCTAGACTTTCAATGCCTTTATGCAGCTTGGGGCCCATCTGTACAAAGTCCTTGACTGAACCAACTTGGGCTTGCGGTACTGGAACTAGTGCCTAGGCTGGTGCAGGTGCTAGTATATCCATTCTCTCAAGTGCTGCCAAAAATTCTTGCCTCTGCTCCGCCGCTTGGTGCCTCTGATCTATAGCCGGTGCGGCTGTCTGCTATCTCTGTTCCTGCATCATCATCTGAAAGAATTAGAACAACTGCGTCTGCCATCTTGCGGTGCTGATGCAGCGGGAAAAGTCCCATTAGGCGCAGCGAAAGGATCAGGTGGAACCGGATTGTGAGTCTGTCCATCCGATCCAGGAAGAAGAAGAGTTGTTGAGGCCTCTCATGGTGATTGGCCGTTGACCGTTGGAGACGTGTTGTCCCCGATGGCAGCATGTTCGCCACACAAATTCGTTTCTCTACAAAAGATGGACGGAGGATTAGGAAGAGTTCATGAATCAAGCATGATGCAAGCACTTAAGTAGGATGGGTTGGAAGGAAGGTGAGTTATAGTCAAGTGTGGATGAGGCGTAAAACTCTAATCCTAGGTGCAGGCCCGCTCGGTACAGTTACATAACCGGAACGACTAACTAGACCTGCATGGGCCACCACAAAAATATGTCACGTCCGTCCCAAAATACGTAGGACTAGGAATACGTAAGCATGCCAGCCGTATGTATATGGCAAATCTAACATATGGATACCATAATACACACGTACACTGTAATATGAATTTTAATTCACAGGTGGTAAATATATATTGTCACAAGTCACAGAAAATACTAATCTCATCCACATAACAAGTCATAGTAAAGAAATATCTAAACCAAAATAATGAGTCTGAATAATCCAAAAATGATAGTCGGATGGAGAAAAATCTACTACCAATGACTATATCAATACTAAAATGAGAGAGGAGGATAAAACTCTAATATAAAATAAGATGATGATAGAAGAGTATTAACTAAGAGATCCATTGCTAGGGATAATCAAAGATGCTCAGAAGGTAAGACCTCCTCCGTAGAAAATAATGAGTCAGGTCCTGGCCCATACTGCTACGAATACTCCTGATCGTTTATACCTGGCAAGGGACCAGGTCCTCAGAGGGACATGACAAGATACAGAAAATAGCATGCAAATTGAATACATTAAAATATGCATAATAGACAAAAAATATACAAGTATGCTGTAATAGACAATCTATATGAGAATTCATAATGAGGACAACTTTTCAACGTATGGGCAGGTATAGGCTACTCTAATACACACACTATCTCATAACTCATGAATACTCAAACGTACTATCGACCTACATACCACGAGGGTAGTGACCATCGTAACACCAAATCGACATACCTCGAGGGTAGCGACCATCGTGACACAAATTCTATAGTGCATCCAGTTACTACGGTTTACCAAAGTGGGTAGCCCATACGCCTACTGACTGTCGTCCCCTCCCATGATACTATGTGCCAAGTGTGTGTCAACATATATAATATATAATTTAGACTAAAAATAAAATACATATAATGAATATATGAAAATATGTCAAGCATGTAAAGTACTGTAAGCAATTTGGCAAGGTATACTTGCCTGACAAGAAAGCTGCGTAGTGTAAGCGTCCAGACATCAAGCACAAGAGATCAGAAACTATGGCATCCGAATGAACATCTTCGGATGCTGAAATAAACATCACCAAAGTCTCTTAAATCAGCGAGATAGCTAGAAAATACTTTCCTTTCGTCCAATTTGGACATAGGAACAAAACGGTAATTTTGGGTCAAAGTGGGTTCACATGTGGGCCAATTTGTAGTGAAATACGTGCCAGAGGTAAAGGTCTCTAAATATGATAAATTATTGGACAAACAAATTTTAAACGATGATACGAACTCAACGGTATGTCCAATTTTAGATTCCGGTGAGCCGATCACAAATTCGCCCTTGAAGACAAACATGGGGCCCGCAAATAGGCGACTCGATCAACTGTCTCAGAATCGCGTGAAACTTGGGTCACAGGACCAGTGTGATACCACGAATCCAATGACGAAAGTTTTGTCGTATTCTGACGAGCGTATAAAAGTAGGATAGTTGTTTGCAAAAGTCACGATATGAGAACTTTTTACGGATACGGGTTGATTTCGACGTGCACACACGTCCGAATCAACTTTCGCGAAAGCTCACACGTCAGGATATACCATACGCGCCTTTTGGTACAATTGGTACGCGATGAGGCAGTCTCATTTGGCGGGGCACACTCCGTATCACAAAATTTTTATTTTAAAATGCTAAGTTTTTGGTCGTTTTGGAGGCCGAATAATTTAACAAATAAAAAAAAAATAAAAACTAAAAGAACAGTAAAATTCTTGGTTATATCGAGAAGATAACCTTTCAATTAGATTTTGAAAATATAAAATGGATTAGTGGCAAATTGGGCATGAACAAGGGGGTTTGGGTTAAATTTTTGGACTGTTCTTGGACAGTTTTTCGGCCGTCTTCCGGTCGATTTTTCGACCAATCCGGTTCACGAAAACTCATCCCGCTTGAAGAAAATTATAGAGGGTTAGGTTGTGAACGTGTACGGACAATCCTCTCACAAAAAGAATGAGAGATGGGAAAGATACATTACCGCGAAGAGAGGAGCGTTGGGTCGTGGCTGTGCACACGCGTACGGGCGGCCCGCGGCTGTTGCAGCGGATGTCGTCTGCCGGTGTATGTCTGTCAGGGGGTATCGACGGCGGCCACGGGGAAGGAGGAGAGGAGAGATTAGGGTTAGGGTTTGATGGTTTAGGTTTCTTTTATATATATATATATATATATATATATATATATATATATATATATATATATATATATATATATATATATATATATATCGAGAGAGGGGGGGGGGTCTGCGGGTTGCTTTGGATTGAGGAATTGGGTTTAGGTGTTGGATTTTAGGTTTAGGTTTTATTATATATTATTTTTTTATTTTTTATTTTTTTCCTTTTCCTTTTTATTTTTTTTTTATTATTATTTTTTTTATTCATATATATATATATATATATATATATATATATATATATATATATATATATATATATATATATATATATTAGAGTATAAAAATTCAAGAAAAATATATTTGCACAACTAGAAAAATGAATATATAATAAATTTCAAAGATAAAATATAGTATTGTGGAATATAAAATATTCTTTTGAGAAAATAAATAAGAGAATTAATTTCCTTTATTAGCAAATAAGGTAAACAATTCAACAAATTAATTAAATATATAAAAATATACTTAAAATGAAAATTTAAAATTAGGGGTGGTTATAGGAGGTCCTAGAGGACTATATCGCAATAAGGGCGCCATAGGATCCCGTACCATAGTACGTACCCCTCTGGAGACCACCAGCGATTGTTACCCACATCTCATCCATTGACGAAACTGGAGAGGGCTGCGAGGAAGTACCAGCCTCTCCCGCTGTAGGTGCACTAGCAGTGGCCCACTTACGCAGCCTAAGATACTCGGCCTAAAAAAGTTTGGATACTCGATAATTGCTAATGTGTCTAAGGTACTTATTACTAACTACATGGATATTTATTTGCATATTTTCTAAGTTATATTAAAATTAACACAAAGTAAAATAATACTTATATAGGTCTGCGAGGCCCTCTCATCAATGAGATTCTCGCCCTTTCGATGGGTGGCCAGGAAGACGGTTACCATGTTGGCATCCTCACCCCTCTGTACCTGTTAAAAATATATTATTTAGTACTAAAGTTAAATATTTTATCCTACTACCATTTTATCGTATGAATTAAAATAATATATCTAAAATAAAAAACATACCAAACGATAAAAATGTTCCGTCATCGGAATTGAGCCACCACAATACTTAACTGCCTTCTTTCTAGCCACCTTGGTCTTCTCAGACCTTTCCTTGTACCTTGTATCGTCGAATTTAGCCCTCATCGTAGTCTACTGCTCAGGCGTGATCCAACCTTGGATCAGTTTTCCTTCGCGATCACGAGGCTTCTGGTCATCCAGAGCATCACGGATCAGCTTGGCAGCAACGACATAAAATATCTGCTAGATCAACTCAGCCCGGTGCTGTGGATAGAAATACGTTTGCTAAAAGAAGTAATTTAGTAAGTTATATAATATGCATAAATTAGATGATTAATATAATATACTTTTACATTGAAGTGCGTAAACCATAACACCTTTCTCTCATCCGGAGCATCAGAGTAGTTGATCCAAGGGCCACCATAGTTGTACCTCAGAAAGTGGCCAGGCGTCTCTGTACCGACGATGGACGATATCTATACAGAGATAATTATTTTTATTGAAAAAGTGAATATATGATGAATAAAGAAATATACGATATATATGATGCTAAACCATCTAATTGACTTACTTTGTACCGTCGGCCCAAATCTTTGTCCTCCTCTTGTCCGTAGGTGCGCTTGGAGGATCTCGCTGATGCTCCAACGACGTTGGCTCAACCTCCGCCATATGCTCCTTTGTCTCCATGGTTTCATCAACAGAAGGAACGCTGGACGAGGGAGTAGTCTTAAGCCTGGAACTACTCGTCCCAAGAGTGCTTCTACGTAACGTCATCGCAGTCGGAGATGTAACTAGTCAATATACTGGAGTACTTAGCGTCGAGGATCCAGAACCAACAGTAGATAGTACCGGATGAGCACTCCGTCTACCTCAGGACCTGCCGAACGCTCCACGTTATCTTGTCATACCAGGTAACAACATATGATGATAGAAAAAATAAACAAATATATAGTATATTCTATAGTTAAAATATTATGTATATCACACAACATTAATAGAATTGTAAGGTAAATAACTAGTAGTGTCACAAGTCTAAATTTATAGTATATTCTACAGTCAAAATATAATACATGTCACAAGTCCAAATGAATTTATTTTATGTTTAATCATCTTCAGAAAATTTATCTTGTCCGCTGGTAAACTTTGAGGACCCATTACCCATGTCTTATTCAAGAATAAATATAGGTAATAGTTCGAGAGACCGTGTGGCCTACGAGTTGCTAGGGATTAAAAATTATTTGTATATATTATTTTAATCTGCTGGAGATGGAGAAGAATATGTCGTGCTTAGACATAATACTTCTTGAAATTTTTTTTGTTGATAGGCATTATTATTAAATCTCTATTTGGTTTAGCGAGCCTATAGGCTCCGTTGGAGAATACTGTCTCCACCACATAAGGACTTTCTTATTTAGCTTGGAATTTGCCTTTGCTCTTATGGGTTGTGATCATAAGTTTCCTTACTGTAAGGACTAATTCACCGACCTGGAATATTCTTTTCTTGACTTTTCGATTAAAAGCTCTAAAAATACGTGCTTGGTATAGCTCAATACGCTGTTGAAAGTATATGTGCTTTTCGTCCAATACTTCTAATTCTTACAGGCTCAATCGATCATTATTCTCTACTTTTAGCTCATTAGAAATAGCTATTCTAAGAGAAGGTATCTGGATTTTGAGTGAAAGAACTGCTTCACATCCGTAGACTAAAAAGAATGGTGTACAACCAGTTGGAGTTTGAACTATTGTACGATAAGCCCGTAAACACTCTCTGAGTTTCTCATTCTAATCGTATTTGTTGGATGAGAGAAATTTTTTAAAGAGTTTGATTATGGTATTATTGAAGGCTTCTGCTAAGCCGTTGGTTGCTGGATTGTAGGTAGTAGATGCTATATTTTGGATTCGATTCTTGTCATAGAACCGATAAAATGCTTGACTAGCGAATTATGGCCCATTGTCATGTATTATCCTTCGAAGAATATCGAAACGTTATATAACCTGGTATTTGATGAAGTTAATTACGTTGGACGTCTTAACTTCGACGAGGGGACTACTTCTTCCCTTTTGGAGAAGTAATCATTTATTGTAAGTATAAATCGATGTCCTCTAGAAGAAGATGGGCTGATCGAAACAATAATATCCATTCACCAAGCTTCAAAAGGCTAGGAGAAAGCTGTAGGGTATAAGAACTCTGTTGGTTGGTGGATAAAATCAGCATATATTTGGCATGACCTATATTTATGAGCATACTCTACATCATCTGCCACCATGGTGGGCCAATAATAACCTATTCTCTTGAGGCAGTCTTACAATTTAGGACCTGTCTGATGTTCTCCACTAATGCCATCATGAGCTTCACGGAGTGATTGTCTTGCTTTAGGGTTGGAAAGACAACGTAGCAGCAATCTATCATAAAAATGATGATATAATATTTTGGATGATGCGTCATAGTAGAATCGGAGTGAGCATCTTTTAATAGAAGTGGCTTCTTTTGAATCTTCTGAAAGAATCCCATTAACATCGTAGTCTATAAAATGGTCTCTCCAATCTTTCTCTATGGAAGTTAAAATTATAACATAACTTTGTTCAATATGCAAGTTATTTTTTGTACGAAACAATTCTTGTCCAGTTAGCATAATTGAGTGTCGTCTCTTTAGGGGAATGACAATGATGATGCTAGGCTGGCCAAAGCATCTACGTCCATATTATGTAACCGAGGTACATGCTCGATGAAGAATCCTTTAAAAGTAAAAGCCAGTTCGATTGCCGCTTGATGATAAGGGATGGGGTCTTCATGCCGAACCTCGTACTCTCTCCTGATCTGATTGACTATCAACTTGGAATCTTCGTAGGCATCAAGATATTCTATGTCCAATTCTTTAGCTAATTGGAGACCAATGTGTTGAGCATTGTATTCTGCCACATTATTGGAACATGGTTCACTGAGAGAATATGCTCGATGAATGAGTAGTTTGTCAGAAGATACTAGGACTAAGCCAACTACAGCTACTATGTTGACTTTGAGGTCCTATTTTTGATGCGCCATCAAAGAATAGTTTCCATTTGTCATCTCCCATTTCTATATTAGACCCTAAGACTTCATCTGGGATGTCATCATAAAGTTTAGAAGTTTCCGGTATAGGATAAACTTCCAGGAAATCAGCTAGCGCTTAACCCTTCACTACCTTTTGCGGGACATATACCATGTCATAAGGTGATAGCAGTATTTTCTATGTGACTAAATGAGAATTGAGTGTGCTTGGCTTAGTCATCAATATCCGGAAGAGATTTACTCTGGATATGACATGAATGGGTTAACCTGACACGTGGTGTCGTATCTTTTGAATAACAAACATCAAGGGAGGTATTCTTTTTCTACCATATTATATCGATGTTCAGCACCGACATCATACGACTAAGATAATAGATCGCTTGTTCACGGCCTTCGTTACTCTTTCGTGCAAGAAGAGCTCCTAGGGAGTGATACATTGCTCAAAAATATAGCAAAAGGGTTTTTTACGATTGGAGACACCAGAACTGGCAAATTTGTGAGATATCGTTTGATGTCGTTGAATACTTGTTGAGATACTTAGTTCCAAACAAAGGATATGCCTTTCTTCATTAACTGAGTGAAGGGTCGACATTGTCCTGAGAGATTGGAGAAGAATCTCCTAATGTATGCCAGACGGCCTTACGAACCACGAAGTTCTTTGAGATTGCATGGAGGCTATATTTCGAGAATAACTTTGATTTTATCGGGTTCAATATGAATACCCATATAATTTATAACAAATTCGAGAAACTTGCCACTGGAGACTCCGAGAAAGAATTTAGTTGGATTCATCTTTAATTGATGGTGGCACAACAATTTGAATACACTCTTCAAATCTTGAAGGTGATCATATTTAAGATGACTCTTGACGATAATATCATCCATGTAGCATTCGACTATTTTTCGTAAATGCTTTTGAAAAATTGTACTCATGGCTCATTGATACATCGCTTCATAATTCTTTAAGCCAATGACATGACTGTATAGCAGTAAACTCCTAGTGGTGTGAGAAAAGAGGTATATTTTTTATCATCAGGTGACATCTTGATTTGATTGTACCCTGAGAATCTATCCATGAAGGACATACGTTCAAAGCCATATGTATTGTCGATCATGACATCTGTGATGGGAAGAGTAAATTTGTCTTTTGGATAGGACGAGTTCAGATCTCGATAATCTACGCAGACCCGGACCTTCCAATTTTTTTATGACTGGAACAACATTGGCTACCCAGTTGGGATATTTTTCTTCTCAAACGAAGCAACATACTATGAGTTTTTGACTTCTGCTTCAATTGCATCATTCTTATCGGGACAAAATCGCCATTGCTGTTGTTTAATCGGTTTAACATTCGAAAAATATTGAGCTTGTGTATGGCTATTTGAGGATCTAGGTAAAGCATATCCTCGTAACTCCAAGTGAAGACATCGATATACTCCTTTATTAGCTGGTGTAAAGCGTATTGATCTTCTTCAGGAAGACTCTTGCTAATAAAGATTGGTCATGGAAAAAATTCTTCTTCTACGTTAATTTGGACTATTTCATCCCCTGTAGGTGCTTCACGTTGCTCAAACCAAAGCACCCATTGAGTATCCATCCGTTGCGTCCATGGATCATTCTCAAATAGTTCCAATATTTTAACATCTTTATCATCTAGGCCAGTTGACACCATATTTACAGAGAAATCATGTTTGAATACATCACACATGCTTTCGTCAGAATCCCACAATGATGAGTCAGAGGAATGAGAATGCATTTCTTCTTCTAATTTTGAACCTTCAGGACTTATTGGTGGTGTAACATATCCCAAACCATGACCAGTTTGCTGGTAGTATATTTTCGACTTGCCTTTTGGAGAGAAGTGACGTATAAGAGTCCTTCTTCCTTTTCCATAGTTTAGTCCCAAACCAGATTTTAAGTTGTAGCCCATCCCATGCATAATTATTAGCTAGTTGGCTATAATGATACGGTTGTATCTTCCTAATATACTCGTTAGAATTATTAGTCTGCGTGAATTTTTTGTTTCTAGCTTTGCCAAAAATTATTTGACGTTGCTTGTCCTGTCTTGCTGGGACTATGAAGTATGCATCCTCATATTGTTCATATAATGAACTATTTTGGAATGGAGATGCCACGGGTGGACAGAGGTTCGTAGAGATAAAGTGCCTCTAAATTTTTTTAGTAAAGGGTTCAACATTAATATAGTGCGAAGTAGTGTATTCTTTATTCATGAAATACAAGATCTCTTCATCTTCCACATAGTCAGCAGAATCTTCAGCTTTGACAGGAGGTTTGGCAAGATTGATTACTTCAGATAGATTCACTGATGTTGGTTGCTTGTTACGATGAAGATCGATAACTAGTAGCTCATTCTTCAACGTTGATTATTTATTGCATCGAAGGTTGATGACCAATGGAGGTGACTTGTGCAGGTCGATGATGAGAGGCTTCAAAGGAGTCGGACGAGTAGTACGTCCTTTAACTCGGATCATCAAAGGCTCTTCTATTGGGTTATTCTCAGCTTTATCACCAGCTTGATCAATATTTTCTTTTATGTACTCCGGTGTATAGAGTGCAAAGTCGGAGAAATAGGCTTCGAAACCTTTGAATGGGTTTAGGTCATCTACCTCAGTTTTGACTTCTTACCTACTGTCCATATATTTGAAGCATTGGTGTAGGGTGGAGGGTACAATTTTATGTTTGTGTATCCATGGTCATCCCAGCAAAAAGTTGTAGGATACATCAGAGTCGATCATATAGCATGTGACTTTAGTACGTAGATCGCTTATCAGAATTTTTAGGCGTATCTTTTTCAGCGGTTTACTTCTTCAAGCATTGAAGCCTAGAATAGTAGTATTAGTGGCAGACAAGTTGTGCATTGGTATCTTTAATCCTTTCAATAGTCCTTTAGGAATAATGCTGAGTGAAGAACCATGGTCGATGTGAATCTGGATCACCTTAATAGATCTGATGTAACTGGTATAATACAGAGGCCTGTCATGCTGGTTATCCTTTAGTAGCATGTCATCTTGTATGAAGGTGATATTAGGAATCTTCTCGATCATGCTGTGGCATTGAGAAAACACTAGTGGCTCTTCATCATGAATCTTGAGTTGAGCTAAGCATGAGTCTGCATGTATCAGAGCTTCGCTCAAAGCTTCATGAGTCTCCTTCGACAAACAAAGTAACTTGAATATAGAAAGTCGGGCTGGGGTATTGGCCAGTTGTCCCAATATGTTAAAATTAAAGGGATTTTTATCTCCTTTGGGTACATTCTTCTTCAGGGATTTGTTGAAGCGTACTATATTTTGCTTTCCTTTCTTTGCCGTAGTAGGCTTCGAAGGACCAGGTTCAGTTGCGACCGGAGCAACAAGAGTTGTCGAAGTAGGAAGAGTGTAAGAAACATCTTTTAGGAAAGATTTGTAAGTTTTATGATAATCTTTGTCAGACCTGATACCAGTCATGGTTTCTTCTTTGGGCATCGGAGAAAGAAGCACTATGTTACAAGACCTGAGTTTCTTTTTATCATGCCTCTTCTTAGAGCGAGTCTGTGGGCTAGTCTTATCATAGCCGAATCCACTATAGAATTTGCTGGACTTTCTTCTGAGTTGTAAAGGAATACGTTGTCCATTGCCAAAGTTTAAATCTTCAGCTTTCTGGAAATCATATCCAATGTCTTTCATCAAGCGTACAGATTGCTGGCAATATTGATAAAATTAGGGCTGATCCTCCTCAACAACCTGAGTTGAGGTCGATGCTATAATTATTGTAGAAGAATGAGAGGGAATTTGTCTAGGAACACCTTCATAAGAAACAAAAATTTGTTGTGTCCTATACAACGGAACACTGCCAATCATGGACCATTGTCGGTGCGTCAAGCAAAGCTTAGGAGTAAAGCTTATTGGGGCAATGTTCAGATTTTAAAATCTGATCTCGAAAGATATGTCTTCTTGATATTGAACTTGATCTCTGTCTGAGTGATGATCCAAAGAAATCATATTGCATGGTTTATACTGCTTTCTATTTTTTGTTTTGGATTGGAAGATGTTGCTCCATGGTCCCAATCTGGCAGCAGGTCGGGATAAATACATATAATCTTGCCATGATTTAGGGTAAAAGGCACCAACCCCTATGTTTGACTTTGAGGATGCAGAAGATTTACCACTTCCATCATAGATCGAGGTATTGGGATAAAGCCGTTTGGGACTTCTTGTGCTGGAAGGTCGCCGAATTGAACATATACCATTTTGGCGATGACTGTCTTCTCTTTGTTGTGAAGGGTGATACTTTAGCATCTATCAACTGTTATATTTTATTTTTTAAGAGATAAAAAGCCTTGGTAGGGTGATGTACATATCGATGGTACATGGAATACTTTGGGCCGTCTGTTTTACCAGCATCATTAGCTCGCTTAATGTTATGCAACTGCAACTTATTGCTTTTTATCAAACATTCAAAAATGTTATGGATATCACACTCGTCAAAGGAATATTCTTCCTTAGGCCTACAATACTCTGGAGGCTTTTGAGCTAGAGGAGAGGTGGGTCGCTTTGACATATTTATTGCTAAGGCCTCATTTCCTTTACTGTTGCGTTTATTCGCACTGTTGTTGTTGGAGGGGCGACTTCCTTCCGTATTGCTCATTTGTAACCCCAAATTATGTGCCACCTTCGTGTTACCTTCAGCAGCTTCATCACCGATGATGAATGCCGTCCAGTCTTGAAATTGAGTTGGACCCATCCAGATCCCTACTATAGGTAGTAGATTATTTTGGCAAGTAGAGATAAATACAAAATCTGGAATACCGGGAGACATCTTTAGAGTTGCTTCCTGAAATGCTCTATGAATTCGCGAGCGGATTCCTTCTCCTTCTTATTCGCTATTAAAATTGATTGCTTCAATAACAAACTGAAGAAAGTACGAAGAGGTCCTATACAGTCAATCTAAGTACAAATTTTGGATTCTAGGGTGTGACGATAGACAAGGAGCGCTATGGAGACTCCTTTACTCCGTTGACGATTCGACGCAGGGTGAGGAAGCTTATGTTCTCTTTTTGCTCGTCTCGGTATATTTTCTCTCTATGTTGGGCGACCCCTCTCTGTCTGTCCTATATTTGGGCATGCTACCCGGGTATATATAGTCATCCTTGGGCGTGCATATGCTAGGCCGCGTGGATGCTAGAGGGTGCCATGCGTACCTCCTTAACAGGGAATAGCTATAACCGTGAGCGGGCCAGGTTGTCACGTTGTTGCTTGTTAGGATTTTCTGTTGCGAGTGATTCTCGTCCTTTGTGGATGTGACATGGTCAACTTAACACATAGTCTGCACTTGGTTAGAGAGAATCACTCTTGTCGTAACAGCAAGATTTGGACTTCATGGAGTCTATAATATATGTGGCTATAGACGCATGAGACACATGGAGTCTGTGATGCCTGAGGCCAAAGACGCATGAAACACATACAACATGGGATGTATAGGATGCATGGAGTCTGGGACACATGGGACCAGAGACGCATGGGGCCACAGGGAGTCTGGGACGTATGGGGCTAGAGATGCATAGGACCGCATGGAGCCTGGGACATATGGGGCCAGTTGTACTGCACACGTGGCAATAGATATCCATCGAGAGTGAAGTGTTGTGCTAATATGAGACTTCTGTTATTTAGTGTGTTCACGTCTTTTGAGGCCTTCAAAAAATCTTCTTTGTCAGGATTCTGTGTCAGGGAAAATCCTGTTGCTAGGATGACGTGTCAGATCCATCTGCGACCAAAGATGCTTCGGCTGATTGGGATGCATAGATGTCGCCTCTCTGGCCGCAGGGTGACTCTGCAGCCTGGTTTTAATTTTGGGCGCATAGCTGTTGGACGCATGGATGCATATTTTTCAAACTTCTACATGACCTCCTTCAAAGTTTTTAAACTGACAAGTTTAAAATACTTTAAATAAGCAGCATGGGGGGAAAAGAAATTTTGGTTGCCAGGATATTGTGTCATATGGATATTGGGACCGCTTGGTCGCGGGCCACATGGATGATTGCTTCCAGGTTGTCAATTCTGTATTTAGCTGACATGTTTGTTTCGATCGTGGAGTGGATCTCCTTTTAGATTTTGACCCGCCTCCTGACGCTGGGCGCCTTGTAATGGAAGAGATTCTTGTCGGCGAGAACCCACGAAAACCCTAAAAAGGGATTTCCATCATATGTACCCGAGACCTTAAATATTAATAAAAACCCTTGAAATGTAGCGGATCCCGTCATATGTACTCATGATCTTGAATAAAGGTTTCTCTTTTTGCAGAACTTCTTCCTTCATTTGTCTTGTTGTATATGAATTTGGTGTGAACTTTGGATATTATATTAGAGGTAATATGGACGTAGTACAATATCGCCGCCTGTCTATGTTGTCCCACTGGGGACTTAGGTGGACCTATTATTTGTTCCGTACATTGAGTAAAAATAATAAGTTCAAAAATAATCCCTATCAAAGGTAGTGTGGACGTGATAGGTTTTGTGGACCCATTAATTCTTATGCACATGAATGCAAGTAATAGATTTTGGAACAAGCCCTACGAGAGGTCATATGGAAGTGGTATGTTTTATGGACTTAACACCACTGTCGTACCTTGGTAAGTACGGGTAATAAGTGGAGATGACAACCAATATCAGAGGTAATATAGTCATAATGATCGATAGCCAAGACCCGGAAGGTTTGCTCAGAGGTAATATAGACATGGCAAACTCAGGTAGGGAGAAAGTTTAGGACAGTAGTTCAGAGATAATATGGACGTGAACCAATATTCGAAAAACTCACAGAGGAGTGATTTGGTGGGTGTGGTCTATCCGAGAATGAAGATAGACCTGAGAATTGATCCACTGGGGAGATCGTCAAGACGATAGCTCAGAGGTAATATGAACATGACGAGCGTCTAATGAGATTGGCTTGAGTGGTCACAGCGGGAGTATGCAAGTGGACCCGAGGACTGCTCCACTGGGAAGACTTTGAGGATCCATTATTTGTTGTGTGTCCCAGATTTCTGGTTACAGATAATGGCTTTTAAAGGAATTTGTAAAGAAGGGGACATGTTGTATATAGGTCCTTGCTGGGGATGAAGAACCAAGAGTGTAAAGACTTTATATCTTGATTGTCCGACTGGGGATAAGGAGAGTACAAGTCTAGCTTAGACGTAGTACTTTTTTAAGAACTTGTCGTTGATAGGCATCACGAGCAAGTCATCGATGGGTTTTACGAGCCGGTAGACGCCGTCGGAGAATACCAAATCTACGACGAACGGGCCTTCCCAATTGGTTAGAATTTGCCGACCGTCTTGTGGGTCATAACCATCGGCCTCCTTACGGTCAGGAGGAGATGACCAACATGGTAGGTCCTCTTCTTCACATGTTTGTTGAAGGCCCCCGAGAGACGTGCTTGGTATAGCTCGATGCACAGCTGAGCTAAGAGGCGTTTCACGTCGAGTGCCTCTAACTCTTGTAGCCCCGGTGATGATTGTCTTCGACGGTTAATAGGAGGGAGAGAGCTACTCGGAGGGAAGGGATTTGGATCCCGAGCGTGAGGACCGCTTCGCTTTCGTACACAAGAATGAAAGGCATATTGCTAGTAGTTGTCTGGACCGTTGTACGGTAGGCCCAGAGACATTCATCCAGCTTCTCATTCCAGTAGTGTTTGTTGGATGACAACAATATTTTGAGTAGCTTTCTGATGGTCTTATTGAAGGATTCTGCCAGACCATTTTCTGTCGGGTTATAGGCAGTTGACGCTATATTCTGAATCTGATTTTAATCGCAAAACCAGTAGAACGCGTGACTTGCAAACTGTGGATCATTGTCATGGATGATCCTTTATAGCAAGCCGAAGCGGTATATGACGTGATGCTTGACGATGCTGATCACGTTGGACGTCTTGACTTCAGCGAGTGGTACAGCTTCCGTCCACTTGAAGAAGTAGTCGGTGATGGCCAAGATGAACCGATGTCCCTTAGCTGAAGGCGGACTGATCGGCCCTATGATATCCATGCCCCAGCCTTCGAACGGCCAGGACGCCAAGGTCCGGTATAGAAACTCCAAGGGTTGGTAGATGAAGTCAGCATAGATTTGGCACGGTGGGCACTTCCTTGAGTATTCAACAGCGTCTGCTACCATTTTTGGCCAATAGTAACCCATTTTGCAGAGGCGATCCTGTAGCTTGGGCCCTAGATGATGGGCAACGTAAGCCCTGTCGTGAGCCTCACGGTGAGCCTGCTTTATTTCTGTATTTGATCGGCATCGTAGTAGAAGACCGTCGTAGGAACGACGATACAATATTTTGGTAGCCGTATCATAATAAAACCGGAGGGAACCTCTTCTAACCGAAGTGGCTTCCTTTGGGTTCTCGGGGAGAGTTCCATAGACTATGTAGTCGTTGAATGGAATTCTCCAGTCATGTGAGTCAGAGCTCATCTCTGCTGAGTAGCTCAGGCACTGATAGAGGTTGGTTTTTGGGCAGACCAGCTCTCGACCGACCACGGTGATCAGTCCATGAGTATTGACCAGAATAGATAGAGAGGCTACAATTTCGGCTATGGCATCCTCCTCGATGTTTCGAAGTCGAGGGACGTGCTTTATGAATAACCCCTCGAAGGTGGTGATTAATCCAAGTACAGCTTGGTGGTAGGGAATTAAGTCTTCATTCCGGACAATGTACTCGCTTCGGACTTGGTTGATTATCAGTTTGGAATTACCGTAGGCTTCCAAGGGGTCAACTCCCACTTGTTTAGCGAGTTAGAGTCCAATGATGAGAGCATTGTACTCTGCCACATTATTGGAGCATGTCTCAGTGAGCGAGTAGGTGCGATTGATGACAATATCATATGGAGAGATTAACACTATCCCGACTCCAGTGATGATGCCGACTTTGGGCCCTATTCTCGAAGCACCGTCGAAGAACATTCGCCAAATGGCTTCTGCTTTTATTACTGTGTTGGATTCTGCGACTTCGTCGGGGATCTCCTCGTAGAGTTTCCAAGTTTCTGGCACCGGGTGGGCTGCAAGAAAATTTGCCAATACCTGACCTTTGACCGCCTTCTGTGGGACGAATACCATGTCATATGGCAACAACAATATTGCCCATGTGGCTAGGTGAGAGTTGAGAACTCCAAGTTTTGTCATGAGGACCTAGAGGGGTTATGTCGTGAGATCACTGGATGGTTTATCCTGCCTCATAATAGCGAGTTTTCTGGATGGCGAAGACTAGAGCAAGGCACTCATTCTCGATGGTGTTGTACCTTTGCTCTGCGCTGGCCCATATCCTAATGAGATAGTAGATGGCCTGATCATGACTTGCGTCGCTTATCTGGGCTAGCAGAGCACCGAGGGAGTTATCCATTGCTCGCACATATAACAGGAAGGGTCTTTCTACCACGGGGGCCACCAATACTAGGGGATTTATGAGGTACTCCTTGATGTCATCGAAAGTGCGTTAGCATTCTTTGTTCCAGACAAAGGAGACTCCCTTCTTCATAAGCTGATTGAACGACCGACGACGTCCAGAGAGGTTTGATATAAACCTCCTGATGTAGGCCAGTCATCCTTGAAGGCCACGAAGTTCTCTGAGGTTCTTCAGTGGGCACATTTTAAGGATCGCTTTGGTCTTATAAGGGTCTACGTGGATACCCTTCAAAGTTAGGATACTAGGAATATGTCGCTGGAGACTCCTAGGAAAGATTTGGTAGGGCTTATCTTGAGCGAGTGCGTACGAATTAGGTCGAACACAGTCTTCAACTCCCTGAGATGATCATCTTTGGAGCGACTCTTGATGGTGATGTCATCAATGTAACACTCGACCGTCTTGCGTAAATGCTTATAGAAGATGGTTCTCATAGCTCGCTGGTATGTAGAACCCACATTCTTCAAACCGAAGGGCATAACTGTGTAGCAGTATACTCCTATCGATGTTCGGAATGATGTATGCTTCTCATCTTCATGAGGCATCTTAATTTTATTGTAGACTGAGAATCCATCCATGAGAAAAATATGCTCGAAGCCACAGGTGTTGTCGATCATTATGTCTATGATCGGAAGGAGAAATTCATCCTTAGGGCAGGCCACGTTCAGATCATAAAATTTAATGCAAATCCAGATCTTTCCGTTCTTTTTGACGACGGACACAATGTTGGCTACCCAATCTGAATGATATTCTTCGCGGATGAAGCCACTAGATACAGTTTGTTGACTTCAGTTTCGATGACATTTATAATGTTCGGCCGGAACCGCCGTTGCTGCTATTTGACAGGCTTAGCGCTCGACGAGTTGTTGATCTTGTGGACTGCAATTTGTGGGTCTAGTCCCGGTATATCTTTGTAGCTCCAGGTGAATACATCAATGTATTCCTTGAAGAGCTGTAGCAGGGATTCTTGATCCTCATCAGTCAGACTATTATTGATGAAGATAGGTTTAGGGGAGGATTGGTTGCCCATAATGAATTGTATGACTTCGCCCTTGGTAGGAGGTTCTCGTTGTTCGAACCGCATCTCCCATTTTGCGTCTAGGCATTGGGCCTACGATTCTACTTTGAAGAGTTCCGGTGGATCCTCGTCGTCTTCCTCAGGGTCAGCTGATACCATATTAGCAGACAACGTTTGCTTGAGCATATCCCCGATACTGAAGTCAGAGTCCCAAAAGGAAGGCTCTAAAGAGTGCGAGTGTAACTTATCTTCTTTATCCAAACCTACGGGGGCTGTGAGAGGCATAACATACCCTAGTCCATGCTTGGTCTTCCTCGAATTTGCCTACCAGAGTAGTGGGGAGTAGGGCAGTCATCGACCTTTGCCGTAATTCAGACCTCGGTTGCTTTTAAGATCATATCCCATCTTTTGGATTAGGTGTTTGGCTTGACCACTGAATCGGTATCGGGTTCTGGCTCTTGTTCCTCCGGGATAAAGCACCGAGGGCATTCAACCATGTCGAAGATGATGGGTTTGTCTCTCCTCCTCCTTACTGGAACCATAAAGTAGGAACCTTAGCTAGGGAGGATCTGGTTTACTACATAGGTAGTATTCACATGTGTCTCCAGGCGTAGGCCTAGAACGTGCACCATGGAATACAGTGTGCTTATTATTTGCCATTAAATACGAAAGTTTGGAAAGAAACTTGATTTAATTGATCAAACTAAAGATAGTAAAAAGAGGTGTCCTAAACAGACAATCTAAGTGCAAATTTTGTGTTCTGGGGGTGACGATGGAGGTTTAGGAGTGTAGCAATTCTCTTTACTCCATGGAAGAGCCGATGTAGAAGCTCTTCTCTCTTGTTCGAGTGTAGATTCGCAGATAGCCAGCCAGCCCTTTGTTCGGGTGTGATACCCTACTATTTATAGCCATATTTATGGTCGCATAGATTTTGGGCCCCATGGATTATGGGGGTTTGCCACATTTCTTCTTTTAAAGGAAGGGAGCTACAGCCAAGTACGCAAATCCAGGCTCCGTTGTCATATGGATATTTGTTCGAATTTTATTGTTTGCTGAGTATCTGGATGGTTGTCAATTGTTGTAGGCGTGACTTGGTCAAATGGACGCGGGACCGCTATTTGGTTGGAAAGAATCACTTCATTATAACAGTAGGTTTTGGTATGCATGGCATTTGGGATACGTGGAACGCATGGAGTCTGGGACATATGCGGCCATAAACGCATGGGATGCATGGACTGCACGATGGCCAGAGACGCATAGGATACATGAAACGCATGGAGTCTGGGATGCATGTGGCCAAAAATGCATAGGACACATGGAATCTGGGACGCATGGACTGAACTGCGGCCAGAGGCGTATGGGATGCATAGAGTCTGGGATGCATGGGCCAAAGCCGCATGGAATCTTTTGTCGTGTTATACACGTGGTGAGACTTCTGTCTTCTAGTGAGGTTTTGTCTTTTGAGGCATTTAGAGAATCCTTCCTATAAGGATTCTGTGTCAGACATGATCTGGTTGTCAGGATGTCATATCAAGTCTATCTGCGGCCATGGTTTGCTTCGGATATTTGGACTGCATGAATGTGGATTTTCTGGGCTGCGTGGTGACTCTGCGGTCCAATTTCTGTTGAGCTTTGTCGTGGGGCACATGAATGCTAGCCGCATGGATCTGTATTTTGCATGCTTCTTCCATACCCCCTTCAAAGTTTTTAAACTGATAAGTTTGAAATACTTTGAATAAGAAGCATGGACGGGGCAATATTGGCCGTATATGCAAGTCATGCTGCAAAGCTTCATTGTCGCATAGCTGTCTCTGATAAGCTGTCTGATCACTAAATAAGGATATTTACTCTATTTTTGACCGGATCTCTTGGGATTTTGCACTGTCTTCTGACATGGGGCTCAAGGTATCGGTTTATTTTCTCGATCCCTTTACGCAGTTTTGGAGCCTATAAATAGGCAGTCAGGGGGAGAGAGAGAACTTTTATCTCTTTGCTTTCTTCCTCCTTTTCCTGCGAAGGATGTCGCAGGTTGTGACCCTTCTGTCGAGGAGTTTATCAGGGGCGGTCTTGATCCTTGGCCCCCTGATCTTGGTACTTTACTCGAAGGTAAGGAGCACCGTGTCTTTCGTGTCGGGCTTACAGATACACCCATGCACAATCTTGCTACGTGGACGAGAGATCGTCTAAAATATGCACAAACTTTTTATACAGCCTTGTCGTATGGATGAGAGAACATCACGTACATACGTAGGCTTTCTTTTTTAGTCTGTCGCATGGATGGGCAACCATCATGCGATAAGTAAGATCCTGCCGTATTGATAAAGGCTCGACCTGGACATGCAACAACCATGACTCTATCGCATGGATGAAGGTTCGATCCGAACATGCGACTAACACGATTTTTCTGCATGGAAGATACCTCATGCGCCGACTAGGCTCTGGCGCATAAACATAAATTTTGTCTTTGTATGCTAATATCATATGTTCTTCTTGTGCAGGCTTTGTCCCCTCCTCGTGCGGCTCATGATAGAGCATGGAAGGATATCATAATACCCGTTGTTCGGGGTGGTTCTTCATGAACTAATCCAGGAGACGAGGACAGTTTGGCAAGAACTAATCCATGGTACGATGATGAACATCATGTGTCGTGCATTGAGCTATCCTTGTTCATGCAGCGTGCTAGCTGTATTTCAACCTTTCATGCGGTTTGCTATCAGCCGGAAGACTACGGGGTCGATGACAGAATTTGGATTAATTATTATTCATGTCGTCTGTCTTCCCGCATGATTATAGAGCTCCTGCTCCTCCTTTGCTATCCGTCGGTATGGATTATTTACCATATAATAAGGTTTGCACTATGGAGGGATGATCCAGAAAGCATTGAGTTCTGCTACGGGCTTGACATTGTTCAGTAGCGATGACAGCACGGAGGGGCGCTTCTAATGAAAAATGTTTGTATCAGCGAGACTTCATGGTCACCTTTTAAAATATGTCTCCATCATATGTACTCATGACCTTGAATACTAATAAAAAACCATGAATGTAATTAATTTCTATCATATGTACTCATGATCTTTAATATTAATCAATAAAGTCTCTATTTTTCAGAATTTTGTATGTTGTGGACTTTTGGGTATTGTACTAAAGATAATCCAAACGTATTACAATATTGTAGCTTCTTAAGGAAATCCCGCTGGAGGATCTTTGGTGGACTTATTACTTTTTGCGTACTAGGGTACAAGTAATAAGTTTGAAATAGGCTTTGCCATAGGTGATATGGTTGTGGCAAGTTATGGTGGACTTAAAGTCGTTGGCGCACTTAAATTTAAGAGCAGGTGATAAGTTGAGTTGACGACTGTAGATAGTCAAAGGGAGAGGTTCAATCAGAGGTCAATTGGACATGGCACACTCTCGGAGGAGGATGTGAGGACGATAGCTCAGGGGTGACGTGGACGTGACCTGACCAATAGACATACCGAGAGGTTAGGTATGATCATGATATTTTTGTGGAAGTAGAAGGAAGCGCGTCATAAGTAATATGGACGTGGTTGTTTGCTTCCATTGAGGACATCCCACTGAGGAATTTTTGATGGACTCACTACTTATTGCACACAAGAGTGCAAGTAATAAGTTCAAAAATAATCCCTATTAGAGGTAATATGGACTTGATAGGTCTTGTGGACCCATTACTTTTTTTCATGTTAGTACAAGTAATAGATTTGGAACAAGCCCTAACAGAGGTGATATGGATATGGTAGTTTTTGTGGACTTAACACCGTTGGTGTACCTTGGTGAGTACGGTTGATAAGTGGGGTTGACAATTGACATCAGAGGTAATATGGACATGATGATCAATGTCCAAGACTGAAAGTTTGCTCAGAGGTAATATGGACATGGAAAACTCATCCGGAGTGGTGTATTAGAGCGACAGTCCAAAGGTAATTGTGGACATGAACCAGCACCCAGGGAGATACGATATAGTTTGGTAATAGAAGAGTACAAGTCTAATTTAGACGTAGTATTTTTTAAGGAACTTGTCATTGATGGGCATCATGAGCAAGTCATCATTGGATTTTGCCAGCCATTAGGCGCCATTGGAGAACACAGTTTCTATAATGAATGGGCCCTCCCATTTGGGTCATAATTTGCTTACCGTTTTGGAGTTAAAATTATTGGTCTTGTTACTGCTAAGACGATGTCATCCACTTAGAAAGTTCTCTGTTTTATCCGTTTGTTGAAGGCTCCAGAGAGACATAATTGATACAGCTCGATGCGTAGTGCTTCCAACTCTTGTAACCTTTGACGATAATTAATATTTGCTGTTAGCCGTTTGGAGAGAGACACTCATAGTGAGGGGATCTAAATCTCGAGTGGGAGGACCGCTTCACTTCCGTACACCAGAGAGAATGGCGTATTGCCAGTAGCTGTCCGGACTGTTGTACGGTAGGCCCAGAGATATTCATCCAGCTTCTCGTTCTAGTCGTATTTACTGGATGACACGAATTTCTTGAGGATCTTGATGATGGTTTTGTTGAATGCTTCTGCCAGACCGTTTGCTGCAAGGTTGTAGACCATGGAGGCTATGTTTTGGATTCGATTCTTGTCATAAAACTGAAAGAAGGCATGACTCACGAATTACGGACCTTTGTCGTGGATGATCCTCCGAGGCAAGCCGAAGCAATATATGATGTGATGCTTGACAAAGCTGATCATGTTTGATGTCTTTACTTCAGTGAGTGGAACAACTTCCGCTCACTTGGAAAATTAATCGGTGATGGCAAGGATAAACTGATGCCCCATAGACGATGGTGGGCTTATTGATCCGATAATGTCCATCCCCATGCTTTGAATGACCAAGATGCTACCGTTGGGTGTAGGAACTCTGAGAGCTGGTGGATGAAGTCTGCGTGGATCTGGCATATCTAGAATTTTCTCGTATAATCAACAATATCTGCTACCATCGTAGGCCAGTAGTAGCCCATTCTCCGAAGACAATTTTGTAGCTTCAGACCGGGTTGATGCGTCTCACATATGCCATCATGAGCTTCGCAGAGGGCTTGTTTTACCTCCGTGTTCGACAAGCATTATAGCAGAAGGCCATCATAGGACTAACGATACAACATTTTGGTCTCCGTGTCGTAATAGAAAAGGAGGGAGCGTCTCCTGATTGAAGTGGCCTCATTCAGGTTCTCGGAGAGAATTCCATAGACTGCAAAGTCAATAAATGGAAGCCTCCAATCCTGAGTATCGATGTCGACCTCTGATGCATAGCTGAGGCACAAGCATAGGTTGCACTTTGGACTGACCAGCTCTTGGTCGATCACGTCAATTAGCTGATGAGTGTTGTTTGGTACCGCCCAGGAAGTACCGACGCCGGCTAAGGCGTCAGTCTCAATATTTTACAGCCGAGAGAAGTGTTCTATGAAGAATATCTCAAAATTTGCAATAATGCTAAGAGCAGCTTGGTGGTAGGGGATCAAGTCTTCGATTTGGACTTCATCCTCGGCCCAGACCTGTTTGACTATTAGCTGAGAATCACCGTAAACCTTCAGGTATTCTACTCCAACTTATTTTGCAAGTTGGAGCCCAATGATTAAGTAGTTGTACTCTGTCACATTGTTGGAGCATGGCTCCATAAGAGAGTAGGAACGATTGATGACGAGTCCGTTTGGGTAGATCAATACTATCCCAACCCCAAAGCCATATTTGGGCCCTGCTCTTGAAGCGCCGTCAAAGAACATTCGTCACACAGCTTCGTGTGAAGTGACGTTGGAGTCCGCCGCCTAGCCTGGAATCTCCTCATAGAGCTTTGAGGTTTCTGACAACGGGTGGGCTGCCAGAAAATAGGCTAGTGCTTGACCCTTGACGGCCTTCTGTGGGACGAACACCATATCATATGGAGATAACAATATTGCCCACGTAGCCAAGCGGGATCTGAGTGCTCCTGGTTTTGCCATGAGGACCCTGTGGGGGTTTACTCGCGAGATTACATGAATGGTCTGTCCAGCCACATAATATTGAGTTTTCTGAATAGCGAATACTAGAGCAAGGCATTCTTTCTAAATGGTGGTATACCTATTCTCCGTGTTGACCATCATCCGACTAAGATAGTATATCGCCTCCTCGTGGCCTGCATCACTATTCTGGGCTAATAGGGCACCAAGAGAGTACTCTATTGTGCGTACATAGAGCAGGAAAGGCTTTCCCATGACCGGGGCCACTAGCACAGAAGGGTTAAATAGGTATTCCTTGATGTCATCAAACACGCATTGGCATTTTTTATCCCAAACAAAGGAGACACATTTCTTTATGAGCTGGGTGAACGGCCGACAACATCCAAAGAGTTTTGATATGAACCTCCTGATGTATGCCAGCCTTCCTTGAAGGCCGCGGAGTTCTCGGAGGTTCTTTGGCGGGCTCATCTCTAGGATGGCCTTGGTCTTATCGAGGTCCAAGTGAATACCCCGGGAAGTAATGACGAAACTCAGGAATTTACCACTGGGGACTCCCAGAAAGGACTTGGTAGGGTTCATTTTGATACGGTGTATGCGCATTAAGTCAAACAAAGTCCTCAAGTCTTGAAAGTAATCATTTTTAGAGAGACTCTTGAAGGCGATGTCGTTGACATAGCATTCCACCGTCTTGCGCAGATATTCATAAAAAATGGTGCTCATGGCTCGCTGGTATGTTGCACTCACGTTATTTAGATCGAAAGGCATAAACGTGTAGCAGTATACGCCTATTGGGGTATGGAACGATGTATGCTTCTCGTCATCAAGAAATATCTTGATTTAGTTATAGCCTAAGAAGCCATCCATGAAGGACATGCGCTCGAAGCCACAGGTATTTTCGATCATTATGTCGGTGATCGGAAGGAAAAATTTGTCCTTAGGGTATGCCGTGTTCAGATCACGAAAGACGATGCTAATTCGAATCTTTCCATTCTTTTTGACAACAGGTACTATGTTGGCTACCCAGTCAGGATGTTGTTTCTCATGGATGTAGCAACTAGCTATCATCTTGTTGACTTCAACTTTGATGTAATTTATTATGTCCGACCGGAGCCGTCATTGTTGTTGCTTGAACGGTTTAGCGTTCGACAAAATATTGAGTTTGTTGACCGCCATTTGAGGATCCAGTGCTAGTATGTCTTCATAACTCCAGGCAAAGATATCAATATATTCTATGATGAGCTATAGCAGGGATTCTCGGTCTTCTTCTAATAGACTTTTGCTGATGAAGATAGGTTTTGGGGAGGATTCATCGCCCAGATTGACTTGTACAACTTCGTCCTCGGTAGGAGGTTCTCGTTGTTCCAATCTGATCTCCCATTGTGCTTTTAGGCATTGGGCCTACGGTTCTACTTCAAGGAGTTTATATGGATCTTTATCATCTTTCTCATGGTCAGTTGACACCATATTGTTAGACAATGTTTGCTTGAGCATCTCCCCGATATTGACGTCGGAGTCCCAATCGAGAGATTATGAAGAATGGGAGTGAACCTCATCTTCTTCATCTGAACCTTCGGGTTATTGGAGGCGTTATATACCCTAAGCTATGCTTGGTTTTATGGTAGTAATCCTCATACTTGCCTGCGGGGGCAGGTAAACGTAGGGGCAGCCATCGGCCCTTGCCATAGTTTAAACCTCGGTTACTTTTAAGGTCATAACCCATATTCTGGATAATATTTTTGGCTTGGCCGCTGAACCGGTATTGTTTTTTTTTGGTGTCGGGTTCTGGCTCTTGTTCCTCCGGGGTGAAGGGCAGGGGGAATTCAACCATGCCGAAGATTATAGGTTTGACTCCCCTCCTCCGTGCTGGAACCATGAAGTATGAACCTTGACTAGGGATGATCTGGTTTATTGTGTAGGTGGTAGTCACCAGTGCTTGCAGGTGTAAGCTTAAACCGTGCTCCATAGAGTACAATGTGTTGATATGTGTACGATCAGAATTATTCAAAGATAACCCTTTATTGATAAAATAAGGTATCTTTTTCGGAGGAATCATATTATCGTGGGATGGGACGTTGTCCTGAGCGGCTACATATTCTTCCAGTTCGTCATCCTCATGGGCTACCTCCAGCGCGGTTATAGGCATTGGTGGCTTCCTGTGCAGTTTTACCACCAGAGGCTTGGAGGCTACAACTGTGGCCGAGTCTTCTTTTTGCGGTCTGCAAAGACGAACGACCATAGGTTCTGAAGGAGCAGATGGTGCATGATCCTTCTTCTGCGATCAATTTTTCCTATAAAGGTGAACCAGAGGTTTGGAAGGAGCAGATGGTTCATGATCCTTCTTCTGTGGTGAATTTGGCCTATGAAGGCGAACGACCAGAGGTTCGGACGTTGTGGAAGGTGCCAGAGATTACGGTGCCTTCCTGTGCAACTTGATAACGATGAGAGTGGCTGCGTCGGGAGTACAAGCCTTGAGACGGGTTCTTATGGGCTCCTCCGGTATTGTAACCTCTGCCTCATCATCGACCTCATTTTTACCTTTATCTTGGTGGGTTTTCTTGTAGAGGATGGCGTCGGAGTAGTATGTCTTGACTCCCTTAAATGGGTCAATGTCTTTGAACTCCGTTCTGATAATGCCATGATCATCGACATACTTTAAGCACTGGTGCAGGGTTGACGCCATAATCATATATTGGTGTATCCAGGGGTTTCTGAGCAAGACGTTGTAGGATATATCTACGTCAATAATGTACCAAGTGACCTCCGTTTTTAGGTCACCGATCTTGCACTTTAGGCAAATCTTGCCCAGAGGGTAGCTTCTTCCTACGTTGAAGCCAATAATGGCAGTATTGGTAGCTGCTAGGAGGTGCATCGGGATGCCCAAGGTTTGCAGCAGACTCCTCGGGATGATACTGATTGATGAACCGGTGTCAACGTACATCTGGTCCACCTTTATAGCACCAATATACCCTGAGTAGTACAGGAGATGATCATGCTTATTATTCTTAAGAAATATATTTCGTTGCGAGAACATAATATTGGGTACTGCATCTGTAATGTTAATACAGTAGGAGCATGTCGTCTGATCTTCAGCTGGTAACTTGACCTGCGCCAGATAGGTATCAGCATTTTGTAATGCCTCGCTCAGGGTGACTCGAGTGTCTTTGGAAAGCCGCATAAGCTCAAATAACGATAACCTTATCGGGATATTGGCGAGTTGAGCCAAGACGTCAAAGTTGTAGGGCTTTTCCAATCCGTGAGCAGTTTCCTTACGCAATGACTTATCAAAGTGTCCCTCTTTTTGTTTGGACTTATCCGATGGTGGGTGTTGAGATGGACCCGGATCAGACGTGACAGGTGTAGTAGTTGGAGGTTTATTGACATCGGGAGCTTCATAATCTCACTGGTAAGCAAGGCTCGACCTAGTTGCCCCTGTCTAGGCCTCCTCAATGGTACGAGAAACCATGCGGCAGGACTTGGTTTTTCGTATTTTTTGCTTGATGGAGAAAGGCTCTGCTTGCTGCGTCAAGTCTGGGAATAGATCCGGGTGGACCCACATGATCTCTTCCCGAGGGGTAAAAATAGGTGTTAGCCCGGCTGCTTGGTCGCGAGTTGTGGGAAGATTGACTACCTCAATTATTACCCTTGGGATTGGTGTAACTCCGTCCTGGACTTCCGTCGGTGGAAAGTTGTCGAACTGGAGGGACACCATGTTAGCGGCAACTGTTACATTATTGAAATCCAGGGAGAGTGACTTGGTATCGATCAACCATTATATGTACGACTTCAAGATATAGCACTCCTGCGTGGGGTGGTGAATGTACCGGTGGAAGTGACATTACTTTGATTTGTTCATCTTCTCTACTTCAAGCTGACGTTTGACACCGTGGAGGCAAATTTTACCTCCCTGCATCAGCATGTCAATTATGGGCTTGACATCAACGTCTTCGAAAGAATGTCTCCTTTGATTTTGAAGCCTCTGCCTGCTTTTTCTCAGGTTTCTTGGTCACATTAGCGACTATGGCTTGCTTCCCTTTCGTATCGCGGTTGCTGTTATCGCTATTGTTTTTGTTGCTGTTTCTGGCACGCTTGCCATTTTTCTCAGTAGCAGGTATATGGATTCCCAAGTGTTGGACATCTTTGAGCTTTTTTCAGCGTTGACAGCGCTTAAAATGAACGTTGTCCAGTCTTTGAACTGGCTATCGCACATACAGAGGCTGACTGCCGGAAGCATATTTTTCTACATATCTCTATTAGTGTGGCCTCTGGATTGCCAGGGGACAACCTTAGCGCTGCTTGTCGGAATCGCTCGATGTAATTTCATGTCAGTTCCCTTTCTCCCTGGGCGACATCCATCAGATATGACGATGTCATATCATTTCCCGCCTCATAGAATCTGTTAAGGAACAGATGCTTGAGGTCATCGAATAATGAGATACAATTAGCTTCGAGACTGCAGAACCAGTCGAAAGTTACCCCTGCTAATGCCCCAACGAAGAGTCTGGTAAGGAAAGCATTGCTGCGAGGTAGGTGTCCTATTATAATCTCGAAGTAACTCATGAACCAGCGAGCGAAGGACTTGCCATCAAATGTGTTTATGTTGAAGGGCATGTACGGTTGCCACACCCTGAGATTGCAGAGTGAGTCCCGATTGCTGATGGAGTCTAGGCGAGCCCGGAGTTTTTGAACCACCTTCATTGCTTCCTTGGCCTCATCTCCTGCGAAAGGTGCAGACGAGACAGATAGGTGAGGATTACTACCCGTAGGTGGGGAGTTTGTGTTTGAATCCCCGTTGGTCCCAGGGTCAAAGTTTGCTTTTCCAAGGGTTCTTGCTAGTTGAGAAGCCATATTTTCTTTCATTTCCAGCATTATCTGGGTTAAGACTTGAATTTATGCACCCATCATCTGCATCATGGCCAAGAGGGTCTCGAGGTGTTGGCGGTCGCTAGGGCCTTCATGGTCGTCCCTGGCCATGTATACCATCCTAACGTGGGGAGAGATGGATTGGGCAATGGATGCCGGACTTTCCGTCTCCGACACCAGACAAGAGTAGTCATCCGGGAAAGCTGGCAGCTCCGTCTCCTTCTTGGACTCGGAAGGAATACTCCCCCAGCATTGAAGGCTACATCAACCTGGCAAGAGGAGCTACCCTCAGGGATCTCGGAGTCTTTTCCTTGGGAATCGCCATCTTCTTGGAAAGTTGTTTGTTGCATAAGTTGAAGGGAATACTACCCTCATCTTAGGCTATCGCCAGGGGTTCTGAGGAAGAACTACCCCCAGTAGCTGACAGTGTCTTCCTCGAGCGGGTACCCTAGAAAATGCCTATCGCAGGTCCCGTTGTTAACCCTTCTGGTAGTCTCCTTCGTAACGCACTGGCGGAAAGTGGCGGACTGGAGGTGCTTGACTTCTTTCCTCCATTAGAGGCTGGAAGCTTTTAAGTCGAGTAGCATGAGGCGGATGGCAACTCCTCCTTCTCTGGTACTTATATCTGATCTCCAGGTTATTGTCGGATGGTTGATGTCTGGTGCAGTCGCTGGAAGGCCAACTGTCTGCTTGTGGGTGTTACCATTTTGTAGCAGCAGTAATTGATAATGATCTTGGCACAGTGATGCCCTGGAGAGGATATTTCATCGGCCAAAGTTGTTTCCCTCGCTTTGTGTTTATGATTGATCACATTACGCAAGTCAAGCAAGGGTTGTTCCACCTTTGTACCCTTTTTGTGGGTCCAGAAGGACCGATCGCACGGGTGTGTAGGTGTTGTGTTTGCTCCCTGATCTGGGATTAGTACAAGAACTTCCCTCGGATCATCAGCGGAAGACTTTTGAAACCAAAGCTGTCCATTTGCCACTGCGGGCAGGACGCACGAGGCGATCTTATATAGCTTTCCATCAGGGGCCCGTGTAACGGTTAACGGTGCCTGCTGACGGTAAGCTAACTAGATAGTTGCTTGGGCTTGATGAGCTCGCACTTCCTTAGTCTTCTTCAACTTAGCACCCGCAGGCGCGTAGTACAAAGAGTCCAGGTTTGGATTTTTACCATTCTCAACGAGCCGCATAGGATCCGCGTCGCCGGAGATACGATCAAAAATAGATGTTATGTTACTATCGGGGATGCATGCGGCCGTCTTCCTGCGGCTGTCAGCAAGTGCCGCATGGCCAGTCTTATGCAGCCACCTTCTTGACCACATAGAAGCTGTCGTAGCCCCAAAACATCTAGTATCGAAGTATTTTTCTCTGTCAGAGTCTGAGTGCCGAGCAGTTTCTGCGTCAGACGGGATTGCCGCATGGACGTGGATGTCCTAGGTGTTTGCCTGACGACCATCATCAGCAACAGAGCGAGAGGCAGAAAGCATCTGCTTCACAGTTGGGAGTGATATAGCGGCCTTTGCTATCCATTTTTTGCGGGAATTCTTGGGCTTGGCTAGCCTTGGCGAAGGACTAGCACTTCCTTCCGAGAGCATTTTCTCGAACGCTTGCTGGTCTAAGTGAACTACCAGCATCTTTTACGTTAAGCTAAGCTTGGCCACATCGGACTTCGTCACCAACCACTCTTTAGAGAAAAAGATAGTCCCCAACAGAGTTACCATCTTGTTTGCCATTAAATAAGAAAGTATAGAAAGAAACTTGATTTCAATGAACAAACTAAAGAGAGTACAGAGAGGAGTCCTAAACAGACAGTTTAAGTACAAATTTTGTGTTCTGGGGTGATGATGGAGGGTTAGGAGTGTAGCAACTCTCTTTACTTTATGGACGATCCGATGCGAAAGCTCTTCTCTCTTGCTCGAGTGTAGATTCGCAGATAGTTATCCAGCCCTTTCTTCGGGTGTGGTACCCTACTATTTATAGCCATACTTGTGGCTGCATAGATTTTGGGCTACATAGATTATGGGGGTTTGCCATGTGTCTCCTTTTAATGGAAGAGAGCTACAGCCACGCACGCGAATCTGGACTCAGCTGCCATATGGATATTTGTTAGGATTTTATTGTTTGCTGAGTATCTAGATGATTCTTAACTGTTGTAGGTGCGACTTGGTCAAATTAACGCGTGGCTGCTATTTGGTTGAAGAGAATCACTTCAGTTGAAACAACAAAAATTGGTTTGCATGGCATTTGGGACGCGTGCAATACATGAAGTCTGGGACGCATGCGACAAGAAACACATGGGATGCATGCACTCTGGGAGGCATGGACTGTACGGTGACCAGAGACGAATGTGACACATAGAATGCATGGAGTCTGTGACATATGCGGCCAGAAACTCATGGGATGCATGGAATTTGGGATGCATGGACTGCACAACGGCCAGAGATGCATATGATGCATGGAGTTTGGGACACATGGGCCAGAGCCGTATGGAATCTTTTGTCGTATTGTACACGTGGTGAGTCTTCTGACTTCTAGTGAGGTTTCATCTTTCAAGGCGTTCAGAGAATCCTTTCTGTCATGATTCTGTGTCAAACTTGGTCTTGTCATCAGGACGTCATGTCAGGTCCATCTGCGGCCAAGATTTGCTACAGATGTTTGGACCGTATGAATGTAGCTTTTCTAGGCCGCATGCTGACCATGCGGTCCAATTTCATCTGAGCTTTACAGTGGGGCGCATGGTTGCTGGCCGTATGGATCCGTATTTTCCATGCTTCTACACTAGTATGTGCAGCTTTCGAGTAGTTCAAAGATAGCCCTTTTATTTACAAAATAAGGTATCTCTTCTTCAGGAATTATATCATCTAGAGAAGGGACATTTGCATGAGCAACTATGTACTCCTCCTGCTCATCCTTCCCGAGATCTACCCCAGGTGTGAGCGACGGATTTGGAGGTTCCTTGTGCAGCTTTACTACCAGAGGCTTGGACTTTGTAGAAGGCAGCGAGGCATCCCTCGGAGGTTGACTCAGCCTGTAAGGCAAACAATTAGAGGTTTGGATGTGGTAGATGGTGTCGGACCTTTTTCCGGAGGTCGATTCGTCCTACGGAGGCAGACGACCAAAGGTTCAGGTTTTTTCCTGTGTAGTTTTACGATGAGAGGAGAGGTTGTGTCGGGAGCACGGGTCTTTAGACAAAATCTTAAGGGCTCTTCTGGTGTTGCCCCAGACTCTTCCTCTTCGTCGGCGTCATTTCCACCTATATCTTGGTAGACATGTTTATACAGGATCGAGTCGGAGTAATAGGCTTTGATCCCTTTGAACGGATCGACATCAGCAACCTCTGTTTTGACCGTGCCGTATTCGTCGACGTACTTCAGGCACTAGTACAGGGTCGACGGTACGTTCATGTGTTCGTGTATCCTTAGGCGTCTGAGAAAGACATTGTAGGATATATCTTCGTCAATGACGTAGCAAGTGACACTGTTTTAAATTCACTGATCTGGCATTTCAGGTGAATCTTTTCCAGGGGTAGCTCTTGTCTGAATTGAAGCCAGTGATGGCAATATTGGTAGCTGTCAGGTGATGTATCAGAATGCCCAAGGTCTGAAGCAGACTCCGTAGGATGATGTTGATTTATGAACCAGGATCAATGTGCATCTGGTCTACCTTGATGGCACTAATATACCCTGTGTAATACATGGGACGATCGTGCTGGTTATTCTTTAGTAATATGTCCAGTTGTGAGAATGTAATATTGGGCATTGCCTCCGGATATTATTGTAGTGGGGGCAAGCAGCTGGTTGTTCAGCTGGCGGCTTGACCTGCGCCATATAGGTGTCGGCATTGTCCAATGTCTCGCTAAGAGCAGCCCGAGTGTCTTTAGAGAGTCAGAGAAGCTTGAATAGAGACAACTTCGCTGGAGTATTGGCGAGCTGGGCCAAGATGTTAAAATTGTAGTGATTTTCCAGCCCTTGAGCTGAATCTTTGTGCAGCGGCTTGTCGAAGCGAGTGTCTTTCTACTTAGACTTGTCCTCTGCTGGAAGCTGGGATGGACCCAGATCAGATGTTGTGGGTGCGACTATTGGAAGTGCACCATTGTCAGGGATGTCTTACTCGCGTTGGTATGTCAGGACTGATCATGTTGTTCCTGCTATGGCTTCCTCACATGGGAGAGAAATCACGTAGCATGACTTGGAATTCTTGCCCTTGGACTTGGTGGCAGAGGATGTTGTCTGCTGCATCAATTCTGGAGTAAGATCGGGGTGAACCCACATGACCTCCCTACGTGGCGTGGTGAGAGGTATCAGCCCGGCTATTTGGTCATGAGCTGGCGGAAGATTGATGACCTCAATCGTTGCCTTGGGAATTTGGATTAGCCCGTCCAGGGATTCTGTAGCCAGGAAGTTGCCAAACTTGAAAGATACCATGTTAGGGAAAATCGTCTTGTCATCGATATCCAAGGTGAGAGCCTTGGTGCCGAGCAGACGCTGGATGTAGTACTTTAGCGTATAGCAGTCCCGTGATGCATGATGGACGTAACGATGGTAATGGCAGTACTTTGTTTTATTCTCCTCGGCTACCTCAATAGGGCATTTGTCGTCGGGGAGTCGAAGCTTACCACCCTTCATCAGTACATCAAAGATGGGAATGACGCTGTCATCTTCGAAGGAGTAGGTTCCCTTTTCCATCATGGTTGTTGTTACCGTTGTTGTTGTCGTTGGGACACTTTCCACTATCGTCAGCGACATGAATCTGTATTCCAAAGATCCGGGCATCCTTTACCTTATTCTCGGTACCGACAGCATTTATGATGAATGCTATCCAGTCTTCAAACTTACCATCGTCCATCCAGAGGCTGACTGTTGAAAGTAAGTTTCAGCGGTACATGTCCATCAGTGTCGACTCGGGATTGCCTGGGCGTAACCTCAGTTCTTCTTGTCGGAAATGCTCGATATAATTTTGAGCGAGTTACCTTTTCCTTTGGGTGACATCCATCAGGATCGTCATGTCGCTTCCTCCGTCATAGAATCTTTCAAGAAAAAGACTCTTGAGGTCATCAAACGACGAGATGCAGTTATCTTGTAGGCTGCAAAACCAATCAAATGCTACCCCGATCAATGTCCCCACAAAGATCTTAGTGAGGAGTCCGTCACTGCGAGATAGGTGCCCTATTGCAGTCTCGAAGTAGCTCATATATTGACGGTGGAAAGTCTTCTCGTCGAATGGGTTCAAGTTGAAGGGCTTGTACTTGGGCGGGTAGGGCACATTCCTCCACTCGCGGGGGTATGGTTGTCGTATCCCGATCTCGCACAGTGAATCCCGACTGCCAATAGAATCTAGGCGAGCTAGGAGTTCCCGGAGTTCCTTTATTACTTCTCTAGCTTTATCTCAGGCGGAAGAGGAAGATGAGCCAGGCAAAAGGTGATTACCGCCTATGGTCAGAGCAGTTGCGTCAGAGTCTGCGTTGGTCCCAAGGTCCAAGATTGCTTGTCAAGAAGCCCTTGCTGGTTGGAAAATCATGTTTGCTTTAATTTCCAGCATTGTATGAGTCAGGGCTTGCATTGATGAACTCACCGTCTGCATCATGGTCTCAATGGCCTCGAGGTATTGTCGGTCGTTGGGGCCTTCGTGGTCGTCCCCTGCCATGTATATAGTCCATATATGGGGAGAGATAGAGAGGGAAGTGGACGCCACACTTTTCGTCTCAGATTCTTGCCGAGAATAGTCATCAGGTAGTGTCGCCTCTTCCTCGGATTCGGAGAGAATACTATCCCCAACGTAGGGGTCTACGCCATTTTGACGTGGGTGGCCACCCTCAGGGACATCGGATTATGTTCCTTAGGAATCCTCGCTTTCTCGGAACATCGTATTGTTGTATAGGTCCGGGGGATCACTACCCCAAGTTTGTGCAAACACCAGGGGTCCTCGGGAAGAACTACCCCTAGCGGCTGATAGCTTTTTCTTCCAGCGGGTACCTTGGAAAACATCTTCCGTAGGTCTCGCTGCTGGTCCTCCTAGTAGTCGCCTTCTCGATGCATTGGTTTAGAGTGACGGACTGGAGGTGCTGGGATTCCTTCCTCACAGGGTGGAAGATTCCTTCTGAGTACAGTAATATGAAGCGAATGGTAGTTCCTCCTTCTCTGGTATTTGTACCTAATTTTTGGGTTATTGCCGACTAGGTGCCTTCAGATGTAGTTATTGGAATAACAATTTCCTGTTTGTTGGTACTGCTGCTTTAGCACAACACCAGTTGATGATGATGTTGGCACAGAGATATCCTGGAGGGGATATCTCATATATCGTGGTTGCTTTTCTCGCTTTGCTCTTATGGTTAATCATGTTTCCCAAGTCAAGTGAGGGATGATCTACCTTTACACCCTTATTATGAGCCAGGGTTGTCCGAGCACACGGTTGTGTAGGTATTACTTTTGCTTCCTTATCTAGGGTTCGTAGAAGAACTTTCCACAGCTCTTCAGTAGAAGACTTTTGAGACTGACCCTGCCCATTTGCTGCTACGGGATGGACGCACAGGGTAGTCTTATATAAATTTTTATCAGCGGTCCGCATAACAGTTAGTAGTGCCCGTTGACGGTCAGCCAAATGGACTGTTGCTTGAGCTTGACGAGCTTGCACTATCCTAGACTTCTTCGACTTAGCACGCTTAGGCGCATAATATGAGGAGTCCATGTTTTGGTTTTCCTCAAAGTGGCACATGGGAGCACGACCAGTCGAGATTCTTTCATAGACAGAGCTTATGGGGGTGTCAGAGACGCCTGCGACTGAGCTGGAAACCGCATATTGCTTTCTTCTCTATATCCTTTGTTGTGGCCGCATGGGCTGTGCATCAACCCCGAAACTCTTGGCATCGTATTATTTTTCTCTGCCAGAGTTTGGGTGCTGAGCATTCATATTTTCAGGCAAGGAGGCCGCATGAGCAGGGACAGCCAGAGTGGACGCATGTGGTGCGTATTCACTATCAAAGAGAGAGACAGGAAGCTTGTGCTCCGCAGTTGGGTGAGTCACAGCGACCTTTGCAACCCATCTCCTGTGGGCCTTTTGGTGCTTAGCACCCTTCCTGTTGGAAGGGGCTGCCGTATTGGCAGTGGACGCATGATGCGTGGTCCCTACGGCAAAGAGAGAGACGGGGAGTGCATTCTCTGTAGTTGGGTGAGATGTAGCGGCCTTTGTAACCCACGTCCAATGGGTCATCTTAGGCATTGCTAGCCTTGGAGAAGGACTAGCGCTTCCCTCCGAGAGCATCTCCTCAAAAGCTTGTTGGTCGAACCGGACAACCAGCATTCTTTGAGTTAATACGAGCTTGGATGCGTCAGATTACGTCACAACTTTCTCAACAGAGGAGAAAAAGGTCCCTAGAAGATTCGCCACCTTGTTTGACATTAGAATTGATTGCTTCAATAACAAACTGAAGAAAGTACGAAGAGGTCCTAAACAGACAATATAAGTACAAATTTTTGATTTTGGGGTATGATGATGGACAAGGAGTGCTATGGCGGCTCCTTTACTCCATTGACGATCCGACACAGGGTGAGGAAGCTTATTGTAAACCCCCTCGTCAAACTTAGGATTTATTTAATTATTTTAAATTGAGAAACAACCACAACCCAAATCCCCAGTACCCAAATTAGGGTATCATTCTACACCAAGCCTGCTATGCCACGACTCTTATGTACCAACCAAAATCTAGTTCTTTATGTTTTTCGACGCATTAGGAATTACCGTGTTCAATTATTAAATTAATTTAAATTTAAGGCCAATTTCACCTAAAGCAGAACCAAACCAAGCCCACATGCGCCCTTTTAAGTGGACCATTCCCATCCTAACAAGGCCGGACAGGCCCAAACCTCGAGGCCAGCCGTAAACCACATCACCTATATAAATATATATCTCTTTCACTCAAACCCTAAAATCCCTATCACCACCATCTTCAAAGGAACCCTAGCCGACCCCTACTCCAACCGAGTTACCCTCCCCTATTTTTCGACCAGCCAACGCCTAAGGCCGCCACACCAGCCACTGGCTCATCCCTCGACGCCGGACTCCCCACCCAGCCGTCGGCACTGCGACACCCATTCTCCATCACCACCATCCCAACCCGACCTCCCATCTATAACCGACCGCCGGCACCGAGACAGCCCTCCCCAGCCCATCGATCACCACGCTCAGGCGGACCCCGACCTCCCCGCGTCCTGACGGCCACCCCCGCACGGCTTAACCCAGCAACTCCACTGTCGGAGCAGCTGCTGCTATTGTGGTCCATGCTTTTACTGTTTCAGCCGCTGCCGCTGACGCCTTGCTCGTCGGCCGACGCCGGAGCCCCCATTCGCCGGAGGACGACCAGGCAACAAGAAGAACCTCGTCCAGCCAGTGAGGTAAATGCCTATACTCCTTCCTCCTCATATTGTGTTCGTATGTGAGCATCGTGTCGTCGCATCGAGAGTTGTATTCTTTGACACAACTTAATTAATCCTAAATTATATATATAACGGCATGATAATTATCAAGAGTTAGAACTCATCTAATAATCAGCGATTTCCTTAATTATGAGACCTGTCGTCAATGACCAGTATTTCACCCGGACCCTGGACATAAACCAAGTATGTTTGAATATGGAAACCAAGGACATATTTCCGTGCAGAGCAGAATTAGTTGTCAAACCATAACTCGATAATTTATTATCGCAAGGCGCACGTTGACCAAAGATAAAATATGGGTACACCCTACCTACGTGCACACGTGACACTGTATTCGATCAGCAGTAAACCGACAACATTATCGAGGAACAATGTCATAATTATTTATGTATTCTTAGTGTCTAATATTTGATTGTTATATTATATTTTGTGTTTAGGACCATTGTACCAGCCGGGAGACACTGCAGGAACAGGCTTCTGGCACTCACAGTTTGAGGACTCATGCAAGATACCTTGCCATATTTTTGTTTAAATTAAATGTTGTATATGTTGTATGTTAGTTGTTGTTCTATCATTTTAGTACTTTATTTCGTCATAGTAATGGGTTTGTCCTCACCAGACATTATTGGTTGTACTATGATATCTTGAGACTGGTGTTTATCTTCCAGTAGTTTATTTAGTACTTCTTACTCTTTTTATTGTGGATGAGATTAGATTATCTGTTGTTGACTGATATTTGACATGTTCGTATTTAGGACAGTGTAGCACTCTTCGTAAGAATCCATTAAATTGGGATATCCTTGGAGATATGTCAGCTGGCTATTGTCATGTGGCCTAGTTCCTTGTATTTTGGGACTGGGGCGTGATATGGTTTTAGTGGTGGCCCATGCAGGTCGACATATTCGCGTGTGGTATGGTAACGTGCCCAGCGAGCCTGCAATAGGATAGAAATTACTATGTCTCATCCACTTTGATTTCATCTATGAACTTCCTTCATATTGTTTCTAAATACTGCATCCTGTTTGTTTGGTTTCGTTCTCTTTTTAATAAAGTCCTATCTTTTGTAGCAAGATGAACTTACACAGTGGACGAGGAGCACCCAGTGCCGCGGTTCCAGACAACACCACCCAAGGAGAGGAGGTACCCCAAGGGCAACCCCCGCTACAGACCCCGCTTATACATTGGCACGAGTCTTCTAAAGGCGATCCTACACCACAACACGAGGGACAGACTTTCCAGACGATCCCCATGCAGCATTGTGAGGGCTAGACTTCAGAAGCTACACCGATGCCGCAGACTGAGAGGCTGACATCTGAGGAGAAGCCTACTGCACAGCCAGAGATTCCATTACCACCATCTCCACCCTATACACCCCATATACCACAGCTAGATGGACAGCCACAGATGCTACAGTTCCTTCAGGATATGATGCAAGCACAGTGGCATCAGACAGAGACTTTGAGGCAGAGTTTGATGGCAGTAATAGAGAGGACACCTGTCCCAGCACCCGTACCAGCACCTCCACCAGCCCAGACCGGTGGTACTGTTAGATGGTTCCGACAGATGGGACCAGATACCTTCTCAGGCAACGAGACTGCAGAACAGATCTCCGATTGGGTCGCCAATACAGAAATGCTACTAGAGGAGTCACAACTGCACCCAGACCTTTGGATAACCGCAGTGAGGGCCCAACTAAAAAGCAACGCCCATCACTGGTGGGATTCCATTGAGCGCAGTATAGGCAAGAACCAGACCTGGGAACAGTTCTTAGAATACTTTAATGCGAAGTATTTTCTAGCCATAGTTAGGAATGCCCTGTACTCCCAGTTTCTACATCTTGAACAAGAGAATATGACTGTGGACGCATATGACGCTGAGTTTAGCCGTCTTAGCAGATTTGGTGCCGTCCTGATACCTAATGAACTAGAGAAAGCTCAGAGATTCCATCACGGCCTCAATTTTGAACTACAGAGGTATACCACCACACAGGCGAGGATTTCATACGAGAAGGTTCTTGCAGAAGTGAGAATCCAGGAGGCCATTGCCAGAGAAGCTAGACGTCCCAGCACGACACCGCCAGCAAGAGCCCAGCTCAGAGCAGGAGGACCAATCCGTCATCCCGGAGTACAGACACAGTAGAAGATAGCACCATACCAGCAGAATGAACTTCCATCTTGCAACTACTGCGGTAAGAGAGGACATTACCAGAAGAACTGCCGGAAGAGACTAGGAATATGCATGATTTATGGAGCGAGTCAGCACTGACTTCCCACAACACAGAGACATAGCACCCCAGACGGGACAGAGGCCAGCAGCACCAGTTCCGAGGATACCACCCCCACCAGGAGGACAGCGTCCACCAGCCCCCGGAGGATTTTAGAGGGGACCACCCTTGGCCCCGCAGCAGGCACAGTTTGAGCGAGCTCGATAGCAGATCGGAGGACAGAGACAGGGACAGGCCTTTGTATTAGTAACTACTGAGGAGAAAACAGAAGGAGAAGCAATCACAAGTACCATATTAGTTGCCTCATTACCTGCGACTGCATTATTTGATTCTGGATCTACATTGTCATTTATATCTAGTAGATTTATAGCAATGCATAGAGTAGCTACTTCCCCCTTACCTAAGAGTTAGAATATTCTTACCGGAGGAGGTATCGTGCCGGTTTCCAGCACTATCAGAACGTGCTCGGTAGTCGTATGTGGAAGAGAGATGAGAGCGCGATTCTTGGTGTTACCCATGCTGTACTTTGATGTTGTGCTAGGCATGGACTGGTTAAGCCAGTATAATGTTGTACTGAACTGCCGGAAGGGTAGCATCACTTTTAGACCGCCAGATCAACCGGAGTTCGAGTACATACGAGGGACCGTCGAGCAAGGAGTAGGACAGATAGCTGGAACTTGCATGGCTATGGAGATTTCACCGCCATAAATAGTTGCAGAATTTGAGGATGTTTTTCCCGAAGAATTGCCAGGTTTACCGCCAGATAGAGACGTAGAGTTCACCATTGAGCTAGTACCCGGAGCAGCACCGGTATCTTCTAATGTGTACCGATTGGCAAAGAAGGAGTTAGACGAGCTGAAGCTACAATTGGAGGAGTTGCAGAGCAAGGGATTTATCCGTCCTAGTACATCACCCTGGGGAGCACCAGTATTGTTTGTACCCAAGAAGGATGGAACAGTACGCATGTGCATTGATTACAGAGCCCTTAATGCTTTGACTATTAAGAACAAGTACCCCCTGCCACGGATTGACGATTTATTCGACCAATTGACAGGAGCAGTGGTGTTCACCAAGATTGACTTGAGATCGGGCTATCATCAAGTGAAGGTGCGAAGAGAAGACATTCAAAAGACGGCATTCATGTAACCTCCGATTTCCAAATTTCCGAAATAATTAGATTTTTATTTTTCTTAATATCGAATGTGTGAAATATTTTCCTTGAAATTATTTTATTAGATTTTGAATAATGTTTGGTTTCAGAAGGTAATTTATAATCTTGTATAAAAATCATTTTTCCTAAATGTCGCTTTCTTATAAAATAAGTAAATAAATAATAATATATATATATTTCTAGTTTCAAATATTTATTGGCTTGAATCATAAAAAATTATTGTTTTAACTAAATATTTATTTAAAAGACTAGTTGATAAAATAAAATAAATTTTTATTTATTGGGATAGTAAATAAATAAATGTCATACTTTCTAAGATTTTGCAAAATGTATTAATTAGTAGCTAATTGGAAATTAGCTCGCTTTCCTAAAAACATTTTCTGAAATTATAATATTTATTTTTATTTTTACAAGTTGTCATTCCCATTAACTAGCCTTCACACCCTCATTTTTCCCCACATGAAAAACCCGTTTAATTATGATCTGGGCCATTCATTATTGGGCCAACCCGCACCCTTTATCCCACACCTTCTTTCCCTATTTAAGTCCCTCATCGCCATTCCCAAGAAACCCTAACTAGCCCTCACAAATCCCCACAAAGCCAAAGCCACCATCATTTTGTGTGCTCGTGTCCGTGTGTCCAACATCACCGTGTCAGCCGTGTTGGCCTCGGGTCCGACCCCGGGTGTCCCACCGTATCCATTTATTTCTTGTGTCCGGTTACAACTTTACAACCTGATTTTCGTGTCCGACACACCCGGACACGACCCCCACACCACAGCAAACACCCACCCCGTGTCCAACACCCGGACACGCCCACTATACAGCGAACCCATCGTGTCCAGCCGACACGATGCACCCCGACACATCCACTAAACCTAACCCTAACCTAACTCCGGCGATCGCCGTGGCCGCCCAGATCCGCCGAGATCTCCACCGCTGAAGCCGAGCATCGCCGTGGCCGACCAGACGCAGCCGCAGCCGCCTCGAAGCCGTCACCCCCTCGAGCAGAGCGCCGCCTCCTCGAACAGAGCGCCGCCTCGGGCCGAGCGACGCCGCCGCTGCAGATCCAGCCACCGCCGAGATCGAGCACCCGCCGCCTCCAGTTCGACCGCCAGCAGATCCGTCGACGCCGCCGGTCGCCTCCTCGAGCCGAATACCCGCCGCCGCTCTCGGGTTTCCACCGCCGCCGACGAGACGAGCAGACCCGGCGAGACTCCTCCGCCGGCGCCGAGACCCACCGTGAGCCCTCTCCGCTTCCCTCTTTCCCTCTTTCTTTTCGTTTCAGAGACTGGATTAGTATTTATTAGTTAAGTATAATTAGTTTAATGAGTTAATTACAGTTAGTAAATTCTTAATAAATTAGTTTAGTTAATTTTATATTAGTTTAGATATAATTAATAAGTTAGTTAATTATTAATAAGTTAGTTAATTATTAATTAGTAAATTTATATGTAAAATGAGTTAGTTAATAATGTAATAGTTAATTAAATATGTAATTTGTTTAGTAATTAAATATATTTAGTATATGTAATTAGTATTAGTTATATAATTAGTTATTAATTAAATTATATTAATTTAGTTTAGTAAATTGTAAATAAGTTTAGTTATAATTTATTAGTTAGTAATAGATTAATCACTTGATTAATTTATATATTAGTATTAATTAACCAGTTAATTATTAATTAATCAATTAGCTTATATGTAATTAGCTAGTAGTTATATATTGGTTTAGCTAGTAGTAATTATAATCAGTAGTTGATTAAATTATTAATCAGTAATTAATTATTAATCAGTTAGTAATTATTAATTAGTTAATTTCATGTAATTAGTTTAGTAATTAAAATATAATTAGTTTATTGTTTTAATGTACGAAATTAGTTATTTAGTATGTGTAAATTTAGTTATGTATTATATATAAGGGTTTTTGATTATGAAATTTGTATATATATATATAACCGTATTTTGGCATAAATATGTATATGTAGATTTATATTTTCGTATTGGTATATGTATGTATTTAAAATATGAATAGGTATATTATTTATTTTTATTAATAAAATTGTATAATTAAGTATGTACAACTAGTTGTATATGTATGTATATTGGGTATTTTTATATGGTATAAAATTAATTTGGTGAATTAATATTAGTATGTTTAAGAATGATGTTGACAATATGTATATGTATATTCTAAAATGTACTTTTGCACATATATGATATATACATATTTTGATATATAAAATGTAATAGTATACGTATTATTTTGGTATAAAAATATATATAATGTTTAGTATATGTATATAAATGTATATATATATATGTACCTAATATATTTTTAAATATATATAATTAGTATAAATGTATATATATATCTTGTACATACAATTAATGTATTGTATATGTATTTAATGTGATGTACTAGTATTAGTATATATTTTAATAATAACATTGACAATATACATATATATATATTTTTTTAAATGTATTTTTGCATATGGATGAGTATACATATATAATGTTCAACTAGTATAAATCAAATATGTATTTAAAAGATATATATATATATTGTAAATACATTTAAATTGGTGCATGAATATATTGTAAGTATTAATGATAATTAATAATATGTGTATTTATATACGTATCCCTACTAGATGACCCTAGTTGACTAGTGCCATACCTGGCAGAGCCCTGAGTTCATGTATTTATGATGTGTTAGTGTAGCACCTGATGCAAATGTTGTATTTGATATATTTTAGGACTGTTGGATCCTACAGACGATACTCTAGGACAGGACATTGGTTTTACCAGCTAAGGACCCAAGGCGAGTACATTCTCTGATTAGTTTCTAATTTATGATATCTCCTATGTTCACTGTATCTAGTGTAAATATCCATATTCTTGACACATTGGTTACACGGATTGGTATACACGGATCTCGTCATGAGATGTTATTCCTTATTCATGGTGTAGCTTGTACAAGATTTGTTTCCTTGATATCTTGTGCATGTACAGACACTGAGACCCGGGGAGATTTGCTACCTCCCTAGGGAATCCCGTGCCATAGCGTACCATGATTGGATCTACTATACCAGTCGGGGGTTTTGGGGAGTACTTTAGTGTTGATATGTGATCATACCCAACTTTATATGTACCATAGCTCACCCCACATCTCACGTCGGGTGCGGCCTGACCATTTACATGCTCCATAGCTGTTACGTGTGATTAGCCTGACCTCTACATGCACCATAGCTAACCAACGGTTAGCCTGACTTTATATGAACCATAGCTAATCACATGTAACCAGCCTGATCAAGTTCCCAAGCCGATCACATGTTAAAGCTAGTACTCACACACTTAGTCATAGTATTTCTTGCTCTTTGACATATGGTTCGTTTCCTGCGTTTACTTACAGTATTTCCAGTATTTCTCTCATTGTACATTTCTCGTACCTTTATATGCATCTGGTATATTTTCATCTAGAACTGCTACATAGTTTATGTCATTTATATAGAACTGCTATTTAGAGATGTACTCTGCTCCTTCCTGACTGGAAAATATTTTTCCAGACTGTGACCTTAGTAGACTGGTTCCGACACACTTGGGGGAATTGGATGTTACTGATTGCAGGTATGATTATCGTGTCATTAGACTTGTGTTGTATTCTTTTATTTCTTTATTTCCTATCGTGCTATAGTTGTGATTGAGTATTCCTAGATTATTTTATGATATCCACGTCTCCTGATGGAGTTGGATACTAGCGTGAGATTGTTTAGATAGTACTTGACCTAGACAGCGTTCTACCGCCGATGCTGCGGCGTAGGCTGGACGTACCCACGCTCTCGTGCCCCTAAACCGGGTGCGGGTCATGACATGTTTTTAGTGGTGGCCCATGCAGGTCAGACTTTGCTAGCTGTGCGATGTCGTGGTAGTGCGACGTCATAGTTGTACTACTGCGTACCTGCTATAGAATATAGGACATAGGATACTAGGATGAGAGAGGATACTCAATCACAAATTCTTGAGAGATTCCTGGGACGACCCCTTGAGAATCTTGTTATAATTTCCAATTTAAATCTTTTTCCTTGTTTCCGTCCGCTCTCGCTTGTTGTTACTGAACTTGATTCTGGTTGAGCAGTTATTAAATTAAATTCTTGGCATCATTGTTGAGTTTGATTCTTATTGACCAGTTGTTAACTTAAATTCTTGGTATCGTTGTTGAGTTGATTTTAAATTGAGATGAATTTTTACGGACTAGAATTTATGGTATCATCTGATGACATATATTGATGAGGACAGTGAGGAAGGTAAAACGTCTACTTTGGTTATGGAACCTAGAATTTATTGCAGCCATATTAGCTGTCGTGACGAGAACGTAGGAACCTAACTTGGATGTACATACTGTAGTTATGAAACTTAGGGTCTCTCGCAGCCATACCGGTTGGCGTGGCGAAGATTCTAGATGACATGATTATAGAGTTGCATACCTTAGTTACGGAACCTGTCGTTTATCGCACCTATGCTTACTGGCGTGGCGAGGATTCTGTGTGTCATGATTTCTGACAGACGTGTATGATTATCAGGTTGTATCTTAAATTGGTTCTTAAAATATCATCTCAAGACTTATCTATTTCTGTTATTCTAGGACTTTGTTCCATCGCTTCTTTCTTTACTAGCAGTAAAGATACCTTCTGTCCTCAATTCAATCTTTGAGCTTCTATTTTTGAGGATTCCTTGTTAAGTATGATAATTAGTGACTTGTGATTTTGTTTGTGTCTTGTATTAGTATTGACTGTGTTGCTTGTGAGTTTGTAAGTGTTTCTAGTTGGACATGTGAGCCGTAGGCTTTAATCTAGAGTTAGCCCTTAGCATAGTACCTTGTACCAATGATTCTAGGAGTAGTGTCATTAGAGACTGAGAGTTAAGGAGAGTATAGAGTATCAGTGATATTTCAAGAGTTAGTATCAGAGCCAACATACCCGTCCTGGATAATCATGATTATGCAATTGGATGATCTACGTGAACAATTAGGTATCAAGAAAATTGTGTTAAAAATTAATGGAGCATGATGTTCAATTTGATAATTGATATCGGAAGTGTTAAGGGTAAGAAAATATATACGCATAAAGTTCATGAGGTGTCATGAGTAGAGAAATATCGGAATAGGTAATGAAGATGGTGAAGCGTATCACGGATTAGTTTAATAGGCTTTAAAGGATTAAAGGAAATGCATATACAACCATCGAGATAAGAAACCATATACTTGCCCATGAGAATAAGAAATATGGGTGTTATAAAAAGGGTACAGTTAATCATGAGTTCTAATGAGCATGATGAGATGATGCATTAATGAAACTAGTAATATAATACCAAGAGTGCTAATGGTTATATTTCGAGGGTTAGTCGAGAATGACACTCAAAACAATAAGCACTTCAAGTGATGATAATTAGATTGGTGTATTAGTGTGCACCTTGAGCATTAGAGACCGTGAACAATTATAAATGTGTACTTGTGGAATTAAATTTTATCGTTTCAAGAATGGAAACGAAATGAGATTTTGAGAATTTTAAGGAGTTGAGATCTTATGTTGTTAAAATATTGAGGATTTAAATTTGATTCAATAAACATAGTCAAGCTACAAAGATTTTAGAAGTGATTAAAATTTTATTTCGATGTTGAGTATCTGACTTCGAGGAAGTGTATGCAATTTATTTTTAATTTGATCGAGAAGTTAAACCTTGATGATTATTTTTGAGGATTAATTTTATGGTAGATGAGAGATATGAATATTAATATATGACTAGGTGATATACATGCGTAAGGACCTGATAACTTGAGCAGGATTGAGATGGCACCGCAGACTGACTTGGGTGTTCATCTAAAGTTGTATTGGAAAGAGCAGTACTTAGTATGGTGTTGCACTTGGCGTGTATTGAGTGATAAGAACGACTAGTATGAACAATTGTAGTAGGAACGGGAACTGACAGAGGGTATGGTACTAAAGAGGTAGAGGTATCAAACTTAGATGCATTATTGAACCATGGTTATATTATAGGTTCTCGGTATCAGATTTTGGTATTTATAAGCAGGTGTATGATGAGGATGTAATCATGGATGTTGTAAACTAAAGATTATTTGATAAGGATATCAGTGTACAGGAATAGGAATTATTTAGTGTATGTGCTAGAGTTAAGTGTTTGTTAGAGATAGTAGATACTACAAGTAATAGGTAGCAGGTTCTTTTTCTAATGTTCCCGTCTCTTGATTGATTGATTTCCCTAAGTGCTGTAGTTCCCATGCATGATTTTCTTGTTAGAATATAATTGGTAGTACACCCTAACGGAGACTGGAATACCATGATAAGACAGACCATAACCATGCATGTTTCCTCTAAGTTGTTGTTGTATGACTGTGGGCAAAAAAAAAAAAAAAAAAAAAAATTCTTAGACCATGATAAAAGACACATGACCTATATTTTTCTTAAATTGCATGGGTGTAGGTAGAGTTTTCTTAACCCATGATCATTGGGTTTTGACCATAGCAAAGATCTATGTCGAGGTTATGACTGACAAAAAGAGACAAGAGAATTAAATTTGTGGATGAGCATTAAATTAAATAAAGAATTTAGGGGTTGTTATAACGGAGTTGATGGATCATTAATTTTATGAAAATCGAGGTATGATTGAAATTTGAGGACAAATATTAACTTAAAGGGAGAATTAAGAAATTCACAGAGTCAAAAATTTGAGGATTTATTAATTTTAAGGAGGTCTTGATATGATTGAATTGATTATTAAAAAAAAAATTGAGAAATTTGAGAGATTATCATTTTATCTAATTGATTGCAAGATAGAAATTTTATATATTATAAATGTTGCATTGAAGATTTTGGAAGCATCGCATCGTTGAGTATTGAGGAAAAAGAAAATCAGAAAATAAAATCGTAAATGGAATAATGTCGAATTAAATTCTTGGGATGAGGATTTAGATTGGAATAAGCATCAATTGAATTTGAGTTAGAGGAGTAAGATGATTGATGAGTGTTTAAAATTTAAATTTTTGGGATACAGATTTTTTAAGTTTTATAATTATACATTGATTGGATTTTAATTGGAGGATTGGATATTAAATCCTTGGGTATTTAGATGCGAACTTAAAATTTTGGAGGAGATTATGACAAAGGGGATTTGATTTTTAAAGTTGAAGATTCTTTCAGGAATATGATGTTGTATAATTTTTGAAAGGTTGTGAAATTACTTCATGATTATTGGTTTAAGATTTAAAATTTTGATAGAAATAATAGGGTGAATAAAGTCAATTATTGAGGATCCTAAATTTCGAGGACGAAATTTTTCTAAGGTGGGTAGACTTGTAACCTCCGATTTCCAAATTTCCGAAATAATTAGATTTTTATTTTTCTTAATATCGAATGTGTGAAATATTTTCCTTGAAATTATTTTATTAGATTTTGAATAATGTTTGGTTTCAGAAGGTAATTTATAATCTTGTATAAAAATCATTTTTCCTAAATGTCGCTTTCTTATAAAATAAGTAAATAAATAATAATATATATATATTTCTAGTTTCAAATATTTATTGGCTTGAATCATAAAAAATTATTGTTTTAACTAAATATTTATTTAAAAGACTAGTTGATAAAATAAAATAAATTTTTATTTATTGGGATAGTAAATAAATAAATGTCATACTTTCTAAGATTTTGCAAAATGTATTAATTAGTAGCTAATTGGAAATTAGCTCGCTTTCCTAAAAACATTTTCTGAAATTATAATATTTATTTTTATTTTTACAAGTTGTCATTCCCATTAACTAGCCTTCACACCCTCATTTTTCCCCACATGAAAAACTCGTTTAATTATGATCTGGGCCATTCATTATTGGGCCAACCCGCACCCTTTATCCCACACCTTCTTTCCCTATTTAAGTCCCTCATCGCCATTCCCAAGAAACCCTAACTAGCCCTCACAAATCCCCACAAAGCCAAAGCCACCATCATTTTGTGTGCTCGTGTCCGTGTGTCCAGCATCACCGTGTCAGCCGTGTTGGCCTCGGGTCCGACCCCGGGTGTCCCACCGTATCCATTTATTTCTTGTGTCCGGTTACAACTTTACAACCTGATTTTCGTGTCCGACACACCCGGACACGACCCCCACACCACAGCAAACACCCACCCCGTGTCCAACACCCGGACACGCCCACTATACAGCGAACCCATCGTGTCCAGCCGACACGATGCACCCCGACACATCCACTAAACCTAACCCTAACCTAACTCCGGCGATCGCCGTGGCCGCCCAGATCCGCCGAGATCTCCACCGCTGAAGCCGAGCATCGCCGTGGCCGACCAGACGCAGCCGCAGCCGCCTCGAAGCCGTCGCCCCCTCGAGCAGAGCGCCGCCTCCTCGAACAGAGCGCCGCCTCGGGCCGAGCGACGCCGCCGCTGCAGATCCAGCCACCGCCGAGATCGAGCACCCGCCGCCTCGAGTTCGACCGCCAGCAGATCCGTCGACGCCGCCGGTCGCCTCCTCGAGCCGAATACCCGCCGCCGCTCTCGGGTTTCCACCGCCGCCGACGAGACGAGCAGACCCGGCGAGACTCCTCCGCCGGCGCCGAGACCCACCGTGAGCCCTCTCCGCTTCCCTCTTTCCCTCTTTCTTTTCGTTTCAGAGACTGGATTAGTATTTATTAGTTAAGTATAATTAGTTTAATGAGTTAATTACAGTTAGTAAATTCTTAATAAATTAGTTTAGTTAATTTTATATTAGTTTAGATATAATTAATAAGTTAGTTAATTATTAATAAGTTAGTTAATTATTAATTAGTAAATTTATATGTAAAATGAGTTAGTTAATAATGTAATAGTTAATTAAATATGTAATTTGTTTAGTAATTAAATATATTTAGTATATATAATTAGTATTAGTTATATAATTAGTTATTAATTAAATTATATTAATTTAGTTTAGTAAATTGTAAATAAGTTTAGTTATAATTTATTAGTTAGTAATAGATTAATCACTTGATTAATTTATATATTAGTATTAATTAACCAGTTAATTATTAATTAATCAATTAGCTTATATGTAATTAGCTAGTAGTTATATATTGGTTTAGCTAGTAGTAATTATAATCAGTAGTTGATTAAATTATTAATCAGTAATTAATTATTAATCAGTTAGTAATTATTAATTAGTTAATTTCATGTAATTAGTTTAGTAATTAAAATATAATTAGTTTATTGTTTTAATGTACGAAATTAGTTATTTAGTATGTGTAAATTTAGTTATGTATTATATATAAGGGTTTTTTATTATGAAATTTGTATATATATATATAACCGTATTTTGGCATAAATATGTATATGTAGATTTATATTTTCGTATTGGTATATGTATGTATTTAAAATATGAATAGGTATATTATTTATTTTTATTAATAAAATTGTATAATTAAGTATGTACAACTAGTTGTATATGTATGTATATTGGGTATTTTTATATGGTATAAAATTAATTTGGTGAATTAATATTAGTATGTTTAAGAATGATGTTGACAATATGTATATGTATATTCTAAAATGTACTTTTGCACATATATGATATATACATATTTTGATATATAAAATGTAATAGTATACGTATTATTTTGGTATAAAAATATATATAATGTTTAGTATATGTATATAAATGTATATATATATATGTACCTAATATATTTTCAAATATATATAATTAGTATAAATGTATATATATATCTTGTACATACAATTAATGTATTGTATATGTATTTAATGTGATGTACTAGTATTAGTATATATTTTAATAATAACATTGACAATATACATATATATATATATTTTAAAATGTATTTTTGCATATGGATGAGTATACATATATAATGTTCAACTAGTATAAATCAAATATGTATTTAAAAGATATATATATATATATATTGTAAATACATTTAAATTGGTGCATGAATATATTGTAAGTATTAATGATAATTAATAATATGTGTATTTATATACGTATCCCTACTAGATGACCCTAGTTGACTAGTGCCATACCTGGCAGAGCCCTGAGTTCATGTATTTGTGATGTGTTAGTGTAGCACCTGATGCAAATGTTGTATTTGATATATTTTAGGACTGTTGGATCCTACAGACGATACTCTGGGACAGGACATTGGTTTTACCAGCTAAGGACCCAAGGCGAGTACATTCTCTGATTAGTTTCTAATTTATGATATCTCCTATGTTCACTGTATCTAGTGTAAATATCCATATTCTTGACACATTGGTTACACGGATTGGTATACACGGATCTCGTCATGAGATGTTATTCCTTATTCATGGTGTAGCTTGTACAAGATTTGTTTCCTTGATATCTTGTGCATGTACAGACACTAAGACCCGGGGAGATTTGCCACCTCCCTAGGGAATCCCGTGCCATAGCGTACCATGATTGGATCTACTATACCAGTCGGGGGTTTTGGGGAGTACTTTAGTGTAGATATGTGATCATACCCAACTTTATATGTACCATAGCTCACCCCACATCTCACGTCGGGTGCGGCCTGACCATTTACATGCTCCATAGCTGTTACGTGTGATTAGCCTGACCTCTACATGCACCATAGCTAACCAACGGTTAGCCTGACTTTATATGAACCATAGCTAATCACATGTAACCAGCCTGATCAAGTTCCCAAGCCGATCACATGTTAAAGCTAGTACTCACACACTTAGTCATAGTATTTCTTGCTCTTTGACATATGGTTCGTTTCCTGCGTTTACTTACAGTATTTCCAGTATTTCTCTCATTGTACATTTCTCGTACCTATACATGCATCTGGTATATTTCCATCTAGAACTGCTACATAGTTTATGTCATTTATATAGAACTGCTATTTAGAGATGTACTCTGCTCCTTCCTGACTGGAAAATATTTTTCCAGACTGTGACCTTAGTAGACTGGTTCCGACACACTTGGGGGAATTGGATGTTACAGATTGCAGGTATGATTATCGTGTCATTAGACTTGTGTTGTATTCTTTTATTTCTTCATTTCCTATCGTGCTATAGTTGTGATTGAGTATTCCTAGATTATTTTATGATATTCACGTCTCCTGATGGAGTTGGATACTAGCGTGAGATTGTTTAGATAGTACTTGACCTAGACAGCGTTCTACCGCCGATGCTGCGGCGTAGGCTGGACGTACCCACGCTCTCGTGCCCCTAAACCGAGTGCGGGTCGTGACAATTCAGGACTCGTTATGGTCACTACGAGTTCTTAGTGATGCCTTTTGGACTGACAAATGCGCCAGCTATATTTATGAACTTGATGAACAGAGTATTCCACCAATACTTAGATTAGTTCGTGGTAGTCTTCATCGACGACATCTTGGTGTATTCGAAGAGCCACGAGGAGCACGAAGAGCACTTGAGACTAGTATTAGAGACGCTGAGGAGAGAGAAGCATTATGCTAAGCTAAGCAAGTGCGAGTTTCTCCTAGATCGTGTCGCTTTTCTTGGATACATCATCTCAGGAGATGAAATTTTAGTAGATCCGGTGAAGATTTCGTCTGTAGAGACATCGCCAACCCCTACCAATGTCTCAGAAGTGAGGAGCTTTCTAGGGCTTGACGGATATTACCGGAGGTTCATGGAGAACTTCGCAAAGATTGCAAAACCGATAACCCGCCTAACCCGTAAGGAGCAGGAGTACACGTGGACAGAGGAGTGTCAGAAGGAATTCGACGAGCTGAAGAAGCGCTTGACTACAGCACCCATCTTGACCATACCCTCTGGACCCGGAGGATTCGTAATCTACAGCGATGCATCTGGGAAAGGATTATGATGTGTTTTGATGCAGCATGGAAAGGTTGTAGCCTATCCTTCTAGACAGTTGAAGACACATGAGAAGAACTATCCTACCCACGACTTGGAGCTTGCAGCAGTAATCTTTGCCTTGAAGCTTTGGAGATACTATTTATATGGAGAAAGAGTGAAGATATTTACTGACCATAAGATCTTAAAGTACGTCTACACCCAGAAGGATCTGAACCAGAGACAGAGACAATATCTCAAGGTGATGACAGATTTTGAGATCGAGCTATAGTACCATCCGGGAAAGGCCAACGTCGTAGCTGACGGGTTGAGCAGAAGACATATGGCATTCTTCCTGACTACCCAACAACATCTGTTGAGAGATCTAGAGCAGATGGGTATAGAGATTGTCATACCCGGAATAGACGGACAGTTGTCGAGTTTTCAGCTGCAATCAACATTGGTGGAGAGAATCAAGGCTGCTTTGCCGACAGATGCTAGATTTCAGAGGCTCAGACAGAGGACAAAGGCTGGAAATACAGACAGGCCTGCGGATACATGAAGACGGAACCTTGAGATATGGAGACCGTCTCTATGTTCCAAATGGAGAACTTCGGCAGGAGTTGATGACAGAGGCACACAGTTCAACCTATTCTATTCATCCAGGAGGCACGAAGATGTACAGGGACTTGAGATAGTACTACTGGTGGTATGGAATAAAGAGAGAGATAGCGCATTTTGTGGCCAAGTGCCTGGTGTGTCAGCAAGTCAAGGCTGAGCATCAGAGGTCTGCAGGATTGCTTCAACCACTACCTATACCGGAGTAGAAATGGGTGCACATCACTATGGACTTTGTTACGGGCTTTCCGAGGAGTCCTAGTGGTCGCAACGCAGTATGGGTAATCATGGATAGACTCACCAAGTCCGCACACTTTTTACCTTTCAGAGTTGGGCAATCTATAGAGGTCTTAACAGACATGTACATGAGGGAGATTGTACGCCCGCATGGAGTGCCAGTAAGTATCGTGTCTGACAGGAATACAAGGTTTACCTCTTACTTTTGGCGGAGTATGCAAGAGAGTCTCGGTACCCGCCTGAAGTTTAGCACCACGTATCACCCACATACATATGGCCAGTCGGAGCACACCATTCAGACGTTGGAAGACATGTTGAGAGCGTGCATGCTAGATTTCGGAGGATCGTGGGAGGACCATTTGCATCTGGTTGAGTTTTCCTACAACAACATCTATCAAGCGAGCATCCAGATGGCTCCTTATGAAGCATTGTATGGCAGGAAATGTCGTTCTCTAGTATGTTGGAGTGATATAGGGGAGCGACAGATTCTCGGACCATAGTTGGTTGTTCGTACAGTGGAGAAGGTGAAGAAGATCCAAGGACACCTACGAGCAGTACAGGACCGACAGAAGCATTGGGCGAATACGCATCGACGACCCTTAGAGTTTCAGGTTAGAGATCACGTATTTCTAAAGATCTTGCCTACTCGAGGGACTATCAGATTTGGAGGCCGAGAAAAGCTGAGTCCGAGGTACATCGGACCATTCGACGTATTAGAACGCGTCGGGGAGGTTGCTTACAGATTAGCCTTGCCTAAGACTTTGGAAGGAGTCCATGACATCTTGTATGTATCTCAATTGAGAAGGTACATACCGGATCCGAGTCACGTGCTTGAACATTCCGAAATCACAGTCGGCCCGAACCTATCAAACGAAGAGGAGCCCGTAGAGATTCTAGACAGAAGTGAGAAGGTATTGCGAGGGCAGACCATCCCCCTAGTTCTTGTCGCATGGAGACATCATGCACCCGGCGAGTCGACCTGGGAACGCGAGGAGGATATTCGCCAGTGTTACCCCCAACTCTTCGAAGGCCTAGGTATGTGGTAGCATTTAAATTCAGTCTTTAGTTCTTACCATACGTATATTTAATTTCGAGGATGAAATGCTCTAAGGAGGGTAGATTGTAAACCCCCTCGTCAAACGTAGGATTTATTTAATTATTTTAAATTAAGAAACAACCATAACCCAAATCCCTAGTACCCAAATTAGGGTATCAGTCTATACCAAGCCTGCTATGCCACGACTCTTGTGTACCACCCAAAATCTAGTTCTTTATATTTTTCGACACATTAGGAATTACCATGTTCAGTTGTTAAATTAATTTAAATTTAAGGCCAATTTCACCTCAAGCAGAATCAAACTAAGCCCACATGCGCCCTTTTAAGTGGACCATTCCCATCCTAACAAGGCCGGACAGGCCCAAACCTCGAGGCCAGCCGCAAACCACATCACCCATATAAATATACATCTCTTTCACTCAAACCCTAAAATCCCTATCACCACCATGTAAACACCCTGATTTTTCAGAATAAATTTTAATATAATATTTTCGAATTTTTGGTATTTTTTGGAAAATAACCAAGGTAATTAAGAATTTATAATTTTAAATATAGTTTATTGATATTTAAATATTATGGAAATAATATTTTATGGTGTACAATGGGAAACCGGACGCAGGGTATTTTTCGGTATATTTATTGGACTCCGGAGGAGCGCCGTAGAGCCCTAAAACTATTGGCTTATTAAACCAAACAGCCTATCGGGTCGGATCTGAGCAGAACCCGACCCGAAACACATTGGAAAGCCCTAGCTACCGGATTTCACTGTAGCAGTATAAATCCCCCTGCCTCGGCGAGTGTGCCAAGCCGCAACCCTAGATTTCGTAGCCGCCATCTCCTTCCCTACTCTCGACCTACCCCCGGATCAGCCCTAGCCGGAGCCTGCCAGCGTTCCCTCCCCGTCCGTTCCGCTGTGCCACGCAGAACCCCGACCGGACCGCATTTCTCCCCGACCGGCCGCGGTGAACGCTGACCGTTGACTGACCGAGCACTGCTCCGGCCAGTGCGAGCCCGACTGGGCAGTGCAGCCCAGGACCCCGACCGGACAGAACAGCCGAGAGCCGACCCTCGGTACGGCACCCGCTCGGTGCATTCGGCTGTGCACTCTCCTCCAGGCCGACCTCAACTCCCCGATGTTCGACCGCTCAGGTCAGGTTCCCCAGCCCCGCTCCATCCAGACGCCGCCGCAGCCCTAACCTCGGAAACGGCAAACGCGGACCCAGCAACATCCCTGACACAGGAATACTCGACCAGGACACGAAGAAGTACTCTCTGACACGTGGAATTCAGCGTTCACGGAGCCCTGTTCAGGTATCATTTTCTCTCGCCTCGCTACTCTGTTTTAGTTTCTGTCAGTTGCTACGTGTAGACTGTATAACCCTCTCGGTGCCCGTGCAACCCGCTCGGTGCATCGCGTCCTGTGGTGATCGCACACCGCGATCCAAAAACAGGAAAAATAACGCCCTGTTTCACCCCGGAACTGAGTGCGCCCCACCAAACGGGATGACTTGGTCGCACGCGGTCTTTACCAAAGCGTGCGCTTCGTTGATACAGACATGTGGGATTTCGCAGAAGTCGATTCGGATGTGCGTGCACCCCGGAATCAACGCGTATCCGCGGACACCGTCCCGTATTCGTCTTTTCTGGAACACGTTGTAACTTTGTGTACACACGTCAGATTAAGACAAAACTTGCACCATCGGACTCGTAGTAATACGCTGGTCCTGTGAGCCAAGTTTGGTTCGATTCTGAGAACGTTGACAAAATCGCGTATCATGGGCCCCATAGGCTCCACTTGACGGGCGATTTTGAGATTGGCTCATCGGAATCCAATTCCGGAAGTTCTGTTGGGTTCGTATCATCGTTCCTAAATTGTAGACACTGAGTTTGAGGAATTTGGAGACCTTTGACCCTGACACGCTTTTCGGTGCAAAGTGGCCCACCTTTGGACCCCGCTTTGGCTCGAAAATGCCCTTTTTGCCCCTGTGTCCAAATTGGACGTAAGGACAGGTGTTTCTAACTATTTGACATCTTCTGAGACTGTTGGTGATGTTTATTACAGCTTTTGGAGTAGTACCTACCGGATCCAGTAATACAGGGACAGTTGTTGTTATTCGGACATCAGGCAAGTGTACCTTGCCAAACTCTGCAGTATTGTTATATATTTTCTTTGCTTTATTTATATTACTGTGCATGCTCAAACTAGGATAGTGTGACGTACTTAGCGTCCGATTATCAGTCGGGTGCCAACACTGTACGCAGTGTTGGGTACTGTCATTTAGAGATGGATATTCGTGACACTTTATCTTTTCGTACTTGTCTTACCAAGTACACTTTGACCCAGGACACTTGACACTGTTCATGAGACAGGATCTTTCCGAGATATTCGTGGTGATTCTGTATAGGATACAGGACTTGACAGAGATACTATATTCTTAGATACATTATGACTTGTGCATTAGTTATGATCCCACTGACATGGACATGAGACGTTATGGTCATGATATGCATGGTTACATTGGGTGGGGAGAGACACACAGACTACAGGCTGATTATATATATATACACCACTACTATTGTGAGGCACAAGACTCTGAAGCCCGAGCTTGGCCCATTACTCATTATTACTGCTGCTACCGGCTCCCCGACACAGAGCTTGTAGTGGCTTCAGCCTGAGTTCTAGTGCTGCTCTCATCTTGCATATCACTTAGCTGGTTATCTAGTATTCCCTTATTGTTCCATCTATTGCTGGAGAGACCCACAGGCTACAGGTTGACTATGTTATGCCGGCTACTCAGTCTCCCGCTGAGCTAGACCACCTCATGATATCACTGCTACCGGCTCCCCTACACAGAGCTTGTAGTGGTTTCAGCCTAAGCACTATTGATGTTCTCTCTTGCATTTTACACAGATGTTTACATACTTGTCTTATTTATTCTATTTATTTTCTGCACTGCATTTATTTTGGCTTGAGCTTTCTTGTACCTTGCTATGTCCCCTGAGGACCTGGATCCGGATTATGTCCCCAGGATTTGAGGACGAGATCTATCCCGAGGTATACGAGACCGCAGCAGGAGCTGATCCAAGAGCTGTACCGCCATCCGAGGATGAGGTGTTAGCCGAAGACTTTTCTTGAGCATCCATGTTTCATGCTCAGTATTTATTCATTTATTCCAGTCATTTATTTCTGGTCTGTTGAACCATTGTATTAGATATTTATCGGGTTGTTCCCCGAAGTACTTTGTTGAGACTAGCTGATGATTTATATTCCTTATTTATTCTGTGGATCATATTTATATCTTTTTGTGGATAAGATTAGTTGTGCCATATTATCGTAGACTTGTTTTTACAACTTAAGTATGTCCCGATGGATCCATTAAATTGGGTTTGTCCATCGGTGCGTGCTGCTGGCCATTATCACGCGTCCGGTCCCTAGATATTTTAGGACTGGGGCTTGACATAGTTTTTGTGGTGGCCCATGCAGGTCTACGACTAAATCGTTCGGTTTTAACTTAGGGACCGAACCAGTCTGCCCTAAGGATATGATAAGTTCTAGGATCTCATCCATTATTTAACCCATTATTGAACTCTATATCGAACTCGAAATTGTTACTTGATTTGCATCCTGTGTTGATTCCTCTGTGCGTCTTACATTTTATCTTTTGGTTGCAGAGTAATAGATCCCAGGAACGGAGACGAGATTCCTTTGGATACGCAACACGACGCTGTGGTTACTTATATAGATGGAGTGACCCCAGGGAATGGAGGACAAGCATCGCAGAGCGATCAAACCGGTCAGCCTAATCCAAGGTTCCGGTGTCACGCCCCAGTCCCAAAATATGTAGGACCAGGAATACGTGACACGCCAGCTACGCATTCGACCAGACTCTGGTCTGACTCGAATACGTATAAGCTGTAATATAAAAGGGCACTATCTAGATATTCCATAAATATAAACCTCTATGTCTCAATCCATAATGTACAACAGTATACAAAAAAGAGATATATGTGCTAGAGTCGGCCGCCACATAACACATTAACTCGAATAGACTCGAGAAGAAGTATGAGTCTATAAAACTAGGCTACAACAGCAGATGAATAATCAATGTACAATAACCATAATGCCGGTAGATAAGATGTGAGTACCTGGTACCATGCTCGCAGATATGCCACTCCATCAGTATCTCCAAGTGCTCCATAATCGTCTATGCTGCAAAACTGGCAGGGAACCAGGTCCTCAGAGGGACGTAACAAGGTACAGAAATATAGCATGCCAAGTAAACAGAAAGTACAAGTGCAACAATAGGGTAAACTAGTACAACCAAACAAGTGTGACACAGTTTAAAGACAATGTTCGATGCGTGGGCTTTCTAATATAAAACCGCAGCTCCGAACACAGAGACACACGGGTCATACCGTAGCTCCGAGCACAGAGACACACGGGTGTTACCACTACACTATGAAACATGATCACTACATAACATATAAAAGTGCGTGCAGAGTAGCCCAAACGTCTAGTAACTGTCTTCCCCTTCCCAAGCGGTCAACGATTGTGCGTTGAACCTGAACCTCTAACTACAGTCTCGACACAAGGAAATAACTCAACAGACGCGACCCTAAGGTCGTCCCAGTCTTTGGTCATGATGTCAGTATCAGGATACAGGAATCTGGCACGATCACAGTGTATGAGTGTGTCCTGGGGTATCGATGTACTCTTGTACGTGCATCGAGGTGCTATAAAACATCGATAATTATTCTAGGTCGTTAAGTTGAATGTCAACACCCGGTTGTGAACCGGACACGAAATATCGAACATCAACGTAAATACGCGCACAATGTACAATAAGAAAAACAATATCTGTAAAGTGAAATACTGGGTGGCAAGGTACACTTGCCTGCATGCGGCTGCTGATGACGGGGATCGGGTACTGCGTCCAAGTCCCCAGGTCCCGCAATACCTAGAGAAGGGATACAAACCAAAAATCAATAATCTACTTAAGACAGACAGGTGTGATACACACTGCTACGCCTAGACTCCGTCTCTGGAATTACCTCATATTTTTACCGTCCTCCATTCATTGTCTCGTGATCCGATATAATACCCATTCCAGAATAATTTACCTGCTCTCCATTTGCAGGTATTTTATAACCTCAATCAATTTCTATTTAATCCGTAAATGCTTGATTTAAATAATTATTTTTTTCAACCTTTAAACCTATACAATCTTTTCTATTTCTCAATAAAACTACTACGTAATCATGTTCGTCATTTTTCGTCAATCCTTAATATATGGCTATTGGTTAGATATTACACACTACTACACTATCGATCACCTGCTCCTCAATATTCATTAGTGTTTTATCATCTAGATATTAATTTAAACTACTCGTCATCAATATATATACAATATGCAAATAAAATGAATATCATCCTAAGATCTCATACTTAGCACTCAAAGGACCTCAAACACATTAGCATCATTCACATCCCTAGAGACCATGTAGCATATAACCATCAATGTACATTAACAAGCTATTAAACCCTAAAATTTCCTATGCAGAATAAACTCTCAACTCAAAATATAAACATAAAACTCTACTAATCTAAATGCAAAAACACAATGCAACACAAGGGAAGGGGGATGTTCACCTTGGCGGCGGAGTAGTGGTTGCTGGCCGGAGGAGGGAACTCGGCCGGGGTCAGGTGAAGATGGCGAAGGTGTTGATGGTGATGATGAAGACGGGGATGATGAAGAGTGGTGGTTCTGGTTGTGTGGAGGAGGTGGTCGTTAGGTGGTGTGGCTGGTAGTGTAGGGTGGAGGTGTGGCCGGACGGGAAGTACAGCAGGAGAAGGGATGACAGTAGACTGTGCCGGCGGGGGGATCGCACAGCGAAGGAGGATGCACACAGCAGGGCGGAGCTGCTCTGCTGTAGCGGGAGGACGCACACAGTCGACGACGGCCGGAGCGGCTCTGCTGCAGCTGGGGTCGCCGCGGGCTGCAGTGGTGCCGGCGGACGCACGGGTCCGCGTGGAACTTCAGCGGGGAGTGAACGACTGCAGCGTGGGGTCGCTGCTGTGGGGCGACAGAAGTGCGGGGATGGCCGGAGCGCTGCAGCGGGGTGGCGAGGACGCACAGCGCCGGAGTGCAGTCGTTGGTGGTGCAGTGCTCGCTGGGGTGGAGAGTCAGGGCAGCCGGCTAGAGCAGCAGTCGGCACAGTCGGAGGAGTTTCAGTCAACCGGTCGGAGTGAGGGGTTGCTCGGCCGGAAGGATCCTTAAACAGGAAGAAGAAAGAAAGAAGAAGAAGAAGAAGAAGAAGAAGGGTTTATACGGTTGGGGCTTTGTGTAGTGAAGAGGGAGGAGAGAGAGAGGGGGTGGGATTTCCCAAGCATTGGGATTAGGGCCTGCTTGGGAGGAGTGAAGGGGATGAGGTGATGTATTATAGGGGTGTGTGTAGGTTTGAATGAGTGATTGGGATCATCCTAGGTAGAATGGGTGGTTGTGATTTAATATGGATAGGGTGTGGAGTTACTTCATGAGGGAATGAGGGAATTGGGATTGGGACCCTATTTTGGGACCCCTTCAAATAATCATGACCAATGGGATATTGCCAACAATTTATTAATTGCAAATAAGCCCTCATAAATTCAGGAATTTGCATGGACACAAGAAATGACGCAAAAATTACAGAGAAAAAATATATTTAAAAATTGTCATGGTGAGGGGGTGTTGCGCGTTAGGCGCGGGTCTAATTTGAAGGACATTAGGATTAATTTAGTATTAAAATAGAATTTACAAAGTTGGTAAATCCCGATTTAAATAGAGATAACGCGTTCCGCAAATTTAATTTAATTGGGGCCCGCGGGGTCAAAATCTGGAAACGGCGCAAAGGCCAAAAATGGTGGGGGCTTGGAGTCAGTCTTGGACCCTTTAGTTGGTCCGGCTCAACGGGTTAAGTTGGTACCCCAAAATTGAGGGTAACGACACAGGTGTCCGACACGGAATTAAATATGGGTTACGATTTTCGGAATGTTGCGCAATTAATTTAGAGCACACAAAAGTTGATTTTAACAGTCAGAAAAGTCCAGTGCCTAATTTGGCGAGTTGAGTCGGAAGTACAATAATTGTACAGAATTTATGGGCTGATAATGGGCTCCAAATAATTTGACAAAGATAGGGTGTGCCAATAGTTTAAATTAATTGGATTAAATTTCCAGGTAAATCTCCTCTACTCTAAACCTCAATATCTTCTATCAAAAATTTTCCTGGTCCACTCTAACTATCTACAGAATAAATCAAAGGGGTTTACATCCGGAGAGATGATATCCCACCTCCACCACAGTTCACTCCCCAGATGCCAGTTTTTCCGCCAGGACAAGCCATGGACGGGCAACAAATGTTCCAGATGATGTATGCTATTATGCAAGCCCAGCAGCAGATTCAGCAAGAGGCCCATCGGCAGGAGGCCGAGTATCTGAGAACCAGCCTGGTATCCGCATTGGAGCAGGAAAATCCACCAGCGAGGCGATCAACGACGGGATCTATCACCGACTTCCGTCAGCTCAAGCCTCATACATTTTCTGGTAAAGAGGGGCCAACAGAAGTTCATGAATGGCTCACAAACATACAACATCAGTTGGAAGCCGCTGAACTTCCGAGAGAGAAATGGATGACTGCAGTCAGAATGCAGTTAACTGAGAATGCACATCACTGGTGGTTAGCAAAGGAGAGGAGGCTCGGGCAGGACCGAGTCACTTGGGAAGAGTTCTCCAGACTCTTCCGAGAGATGTATATTCCCGCAGTAGCATGGTCAGAGCTCAGAGACAAGTTCAACTGGCTTATCCAAGGCAATATGACAGTCGAAGAATACAATGCGGAGTTTATTCGCCTCAGTCGCTTTGCCCCAACCTTGATTGCGACAGAGGAAGAGAAAGCTGAGAAGTTCTTTGACGGGCTGAAGTTCGAGCTCCAGAGATTGATTGGATCGGTCGCACCTACATCTTATACCGACGTTCTCGCAGCAGCACGACGCATGGAGTGTATCACTAGAAGAGAGTCGAACCTGAAGAGGCCTATCAACTCAGCACCATCCAGGACAGTACATGGGGATTCAGCAAAACGAACCCAGAGGAGTATACCAGAGAGGACAGCACACAGGGCCATATCTCTCCCTACTTGTCACCACTGCGGCAAGATAGGTCACATTGAGAGAGAATACAGACGCAAGTTGGGACTCTGCCCGGCTTGCGGGTCCAACCAGCATCAGACCAGAGACTGCACCGAGCGCAGAGAGGGAGCACCGAGATTAGCTTTGCCTGCACCACGACCAGCTTATCCAGCCGTAGGAGCACAACATGCAGGAGCTGGAGGAGTTAGGCCACCAGCCCTAGGAGAGAATCAGCAGAGACCACCCCTGGCACCACAGGCAGCTCTATTTCAGCAGGCTCAGCAGCAGAGAGGCCAAGCTCAGGGACGAGGCCAGGCATTCACATTAGCTATTGAGGAGGAGGCTACAGCAGGCGAGGTCATCGCAGGTACTATTTTAGTAGCTTCATTACCAGCTGTAGTATTATTTGATTCTGGAGCATCGCATTCATTTATAGCAGCTAGCTTTGTAGCCACCTATAGAGTAGCTACCGCACCCCTTCCGAAGATAAAGAGAATTCTTACGGGAGGTAGAATTATTCCGGTTAGTGACGTTTGTAGATCATGTTCTGTAGTAGTTTATGGGAGAGAAATGCGAGCTCAATTTCTAATCTTTTCCATGCCGGACTATGATGTTGTACTTGGTATGGACTGGTTGAGTCAGTATCATGCGACTCTTGATTGCCGACTTGGGCGGATTATATTTAGACCGCCTGGACATCCGGAATTCGAGTTCCTTCGAGGGGCAGTAGAGCAAGGAGTTCAGCATACTCTTAGGGTACTATCTGTAGAAGGGGAGACAGGTTACCCAAGAGTCATATTCGAATTTTTGGATGTATTTCCTGATGATCTTCCAGGTTTACCACCTGATCGGGAAATAGAGTTCACAATAGACTTAACCCCAGGAGCAGAGCCTATCACTTCATCAGTATATCGGCTGGCACCTAAAGAGTTAGTGGAGTTGAAAGAACAGGTTGACGATCTTCTGGAGAAGGGTTTCATTCGGCCCAGTGTTTCACCTTGGGGAGCACCCATATTATTTGTGCCAAAGAAGGATGGAACATTACGGTTATGCATTGACTACAGGGCACTGAATGCTGTAACCATCAAGAACAGGTATCCCTTACCACGCATTGATGATCTATTCGATCAATTGAGTGGTGCAAGGGTATTCTCAAAGATTGACCTTCGATCCGGCTATCATCAGATCAAAGTAAGGAAGGAAGACATCCCGAAGACAGCTTTCAGGACCAAGTATGGACATTATGAGTTCTTGGTGATGCCGTTTGGTTTAACCAACGCGCCAGCAGTGTTTATGAGTTTAATGAACAGAGTCTTTCATCAGTTCTTGGATAAATTTATGGTGGTGTTCAATGACGATATTCTCATATATTCCAAGAACCATGAAGAGCACGAGGAGCATCTCAGAATCGTGTTAGAGACCTTGAGACAGGAGAAGTTATATGCCAAACTCAGTAAGTGTGAGTTTTGTTTGGACAAAGTACCTTTCTTGGGACGTATCATCTCAGGAGAAGGACTTTCAGTGGATCCAGAGAAAGTTGCGGCAATAGAGACTTGGCCTACACCCACATCAGTTGTAGAGGTGAGAAGTTTTCTCGGACTTACGGGATATTACCGAAGGTTTATAGAAAATTTCTCGAGGATTGCCGAACCGATGACGAAGCTGACACGTAAAGACCAGGAGTTTATATGGACAGAAGACTGCCAGAAGGCCTTTGAAGAATTGAAGAGAAGATTAACAACAGCACCTGTCTTGACTCTTCCTTCAGGGTCAGGAGGTTTTGTTGTTTATAGTGATGCATCAAATAGTGGACTAGGATGTGTTTTGATACAACATGGCAAGGTCATTGCTTATGCATCGAGACAGTTGAAGGTCCACGAGAAGAACTACCCAACACACGATCTGGAGTTAGCAGCAGTTATATTTGGATTGAAGATTTGGAGGCACTACCTTTATGGGGAGAAAGTAGACATCTTTACATATCACAAAAGTTTGAAGTATGTATATACTCAGAAGGAGCTTAACATGAGGCAGAGGCGTTGGCTGGAATTGATGGTAGATTTTAACATAGATCTGCAGTATCATCCGGGAAAGGCGAATGTAGTAGCAGTACGGCTTATTTCTTGATGATGCAGCCCAAGTTATTGAGAGATCTACAGGAGCTTCAGATAAAGGTTATTTTACCAGGACAGAATGGCTTGATGGCTAATCTTGAAATCAAGTCATCACTCGTGGAGAAGATTAAGGAGGCATTGCCCACCGATGCTAGATTTAGAAGATTGAAAGAGAGGACAGAAGCAGGCATACAGACAGGACTTCGCATACACGAAGACGGGACATTGAGGTTTGGGAATCGCCTGTATATTCCAAATGAAGAATTGAGACATGAGCTAATGACTGAAGCACATAGCTCTATGTACTCTGTTCACCCAGGAGGAACCAAGATGTACCGAGACTTGAGACAGTATTACTGGTGGCATAGAATAAAAAGGGAGATTACAAGGTTTGTGGTCAAATGCTTAGTATGTCAGCAAGTAAAGGCCGAGCATCAGAGGACTGCAGGTATGTTACAGCCACTTCCTATACCAGAATGGAAGTGGGAGCATATCACGATGGATTTTGTCACAGGATTTCCAAGGAGCCCTAGCGGCAGAGATGCAGTATGGGTTATCGTGGATAGACTCACTAAATCGGCACACTTCTTGCCATTTAGAGTTGGACAGTCCACAGAGGTACTAGCCGACATGTATATGCGATAAATCATCAAATTACATGGAGTGCCTGTCAGTATTGTATCGGATCGAGATTCAAGATTTATATCTCATTTCTGGAGAAGCATGCAAGAGAGCCTGGGCACCAGACTCAAATTCAGCACAGCTTACCACCCACAGACAGATGGCCAATCGGAGCGTACCATTCAGATCTTGGAGGATATGTTGCGATCATGTATGCTAGACTTTGGAGGATCTTGGAAAGATCATTTGTACTTGGTGGAGTTCTCCTACAACAACAGTTATCAGGCCAGCATTCAGATGGCACCATTCGAGGCATTATACGGAAGGAAGTGCAGATCGCCTATATGTTGGAGTGACGTTGGTGAACTTCAAATACTGGGTCCAGAATTGGTAACGTAGACAGTGGAAAAGGTGAAACAGATTCAAAATCATCTACGAGCAGCTCAGGACAGACAGAAGCATTGGGCGGATACACACAGGTGTCCCCTAGAGTTTAAAGAAGGAGAGACCGTGTTCTTGAGGATTTTGCCCACTCGGGGTACTATCAGATTCGGGAGCAGAGGCAAGTTGAGCCCAAGGTATATTGGGCCATTTGACATTCTAGAGCGCGTTGGTGAGGTGGCTTATCGTCTTGCATTACCTCCATCCTTAGAGGGAGTGCATGACGTATTCCACGTCTCACAGCTGCGAAGGTACGTGACCGACCCAAGTCACGTAGTCGATCATTCAGAGATCGCAGTAGGCCCAAGCTTGAGATATAAAGAACAACCAGTTGGCATCCTCGACACCAGTGAGAAGACATTGCGGGGACAGACAATCAGACTGGTTCGTGTAGCATGGAAACACTATTCTCCTAGCGAATCGACTTAGAAACGAGAAGATAGTATGCGCCAGCGTTACCCCCACTTGTTTGAGGAGGCATTTGTAAACTAAGCAACCTTGTATTTTCATAATTCTTTCTGTAATAGCTTATTCTTTGATTGCGAGGACGCAATCCTTTTAAGGAGGAAAGATTGTAAACACCCTGATTTTTTAGAATAAATTTTAATATAATATTTCTGAATTTTTGGTATTTTCTGGAAAATAACCAAGGTAATTAAGAATTTAGAATTTTTAAATACAGTTTATTGATATTTAAATATTATGGAAATAATATTTTATGGTGTGCAATGGGAAACCGGACGCAGGATATTTTTCGGTATATTTATTGGACTCCGGAGGAGCGCCGTAGAGCCCTAAAACTATTGGCTTATTAAACCAAACAGCCTATCGGGTCGGATCTGAGCAGAACCCGACCCGAAACCCATTGGAAAACCCTAGCTACCGGATTTTATTGTAGCAGTATAAATCCCCCTGCCTCGACGAGCGTGCCAAGCCATAACCCTAGATTCCGCAGCCGCCATCTCCTTCCCTACTCTCGACCCACCCCCGGATCAGCCCTAGCCAGAGCCTGCCAGCGTTCCCTCCCCGTCCGTTCCGCTGTGCCACGCACAACCCCGACCGGACCGTGTTTCTCCTCGACCAGCCGCGGTGAACCCCGACCGTCGACTGACCGAGCACTGCTCCGGCCAGTTCAAGCCCGACTGGGCAGTGCATCCCAGGACCCCGACCAGACAGAACAGCCGAGAGCCGACCCTCGGTGCGGCACCCGCTCGGTGCATTCGGCTGTGCACTCTCCTCCAGGCCGACCTCGACTCCCCGGTGTTCGACCGCTCAGGTCAGGTTCCCCAGCCCCGCTCCATCCAGACGCCGTCGCAGGCCTAACCTCGGACACGGCAAACGCGGACCCAGCAACATCCCTGACACATGAATTTTCGACCAGGACACGAAGAAGTACTCTCTAACACGTGGAATTCAGCGTTCATGGAGCCCTGTTCAGGTACCGTTTTCTCTCGCCTCGCAACTCCATTTTAGTTTTCGTCAGTTGCTGCGTATAGACTATATAACCCTCTCGGTGCCCGTAAAACCCGCTCGGTGCATCGCGTCCTGTGGTGATCGCACACCGCGATCCAAAAACAGGAAAAATAACGCCCGGTTTCACCCCGGAACTGAGTGCGCCCCGCCAAACGGGATGACTTGGTCGCACGCGGTCTTTACCAAAGCGTGCGCTTCGTTGATACGGACGTGTGGGATTTCGCAGAAGTCGATTCTGATGTACGTGCACCCCGAAATCAACGCGTATCCACGGACACCGTCCCGTATCCATCCTTTCTGGAACACGCTGTAACTTTGTGTACACACGTCGGATCGAGACAAAACTTGCACCATCGGACTCGTAGAAATACGCTGGTCCTGTGAGCCAAGTTTGGTTCAATTTTGAGAACGTTGACAAAATCGCGTATTGTGGGCCCTATAGGCTCCACTTAACGGGCGATTTTGAGATTGGCTCATCGAAATCCAATTTTGGAAGTTCCGTTGGGTTCGTATCATCGTTCCTGACTTGTAGACACTAAATTTGAGGAATTTGGAGACCTTTGACCCTGACACGCTTTTCGGTGCAAAGTGGCCCACCTTTGGACCCCGTTTTGGCCCAAAAATACCCTTTTTGCACCTGTGTCCAAATTGGACGTAAGGACAGGCATTTCTAGCTATTTGACATCTTCTGAGACTGTTGGTGATGTTTATTACAGCTTTTGGAGTAGTACCTACCGGATCCACTAATACAGGGACAGTTGTTGGTATTCGGACATCAGGCAAGTGTACCTTGCCAAACTCTGCAGTATTGTTATATATTTTTCTTGCTTCATTTATATTACTGTGCATGCTCAACCTAGGACTGTGTGACGTACTTAGCGTCCGATTATCAGTCGGGTGCCAACACTGTACGCAGTGTTGGGTACTGTCATTTAGAGATGGATATTCGTGACACTTTATCTTTTCGTACTTGTCTTACCAAGTACACTTTGACCCAGGACACTTGACACTGTTCATGAGACAGGATCTTCCCGAGATATTCGTGGTGATTCTGTATAGGATACAGGACTTGACAGAGATACTATATTCTTAGATACATTATGACTTGTGCATTAGTTATGATCCCACTGACATGGACATGAGACGTTATGGTCATGATATGCGTGGTTATATTGGGTGGGGAGAGACACAGACTACAGGCTGATCATATATATATACCCCTACTATTGTGAGGCACAAGACTCTGAAGCCCGAGCTTGGCCCATTACTCATTATTACTGCTGCTACCGGCTCCCCGACACAGAGCTTGTAGTGGCTTCAGCCTGAGTTCTAGTGCTGCTCTCATCTTGTATATCACTTAGCTGGTTATTTAGTATTCCCTTATTGTTCCATCTATTGCTGGAGAGACCCACAGGCTACAGGTTGACTATGTTATGCCGGCTACTCAGTCTCCCGCTGAGCTAGACCACCTCATGATATCACTGCTACCGGCTCCCCTACACAGAGCTTATAGTAGTTTCAGCCTGAGCACTATTGATGTTCTCTCTTGCATTTCACACAGATGTTTATATACTTGCCCTATTTATTCTATTTATTTTCTATACTGCATTTATTTTGGCTTGAGCTTTCTTGTACCTTGCTATGTCCCCTGAGGACCTGGATCCGGATTATGTCCCCAGGATTTGAGGACGAGATCTATCCTGAGGTATACGAGACCGCAGCAGGAGCTGATCCAGGAGCTGTACCACCATCCGAGGATGAGGTGTTAGCCGAAGACTTTTCTTGAGCATCCATGTTTCATGCTCAGTATTTATTCATTTATTCCAGTCATTTATTTCTGGTCTGTTGAACCATTGTATTAGATATTTATCGGGTTGTTCCCCGAAGTACTTTGTTGAGACTAGCTGATGATTTATATTCCTTATTTATTCTATGGATCATATTTTATATCTTTGTGTGGATGAGATTAGTTGTGCCATATTGTCGTAGACTTATTTTTACAGCTTAAGTATGCCCCGATGGATCCATTAAATTGGGTTTGTCCATCGATGCGTGCTGCTGGCCATTATCACACGTCCAGTCCCTCGACATTTTGGGACTGGGGCGTGACACACCATCTTCAAAGGAACCCTAGTCGACCCCTACTCCAACCGAGTTCCCCTCCCATATTTTCCGACCAGCCAACGCCTAAGGCCGCCACCCCAGCCACCGACTCATCCCTCGACGCAGGACTCCCCACCCAGCCGCCGGCACCGCGACACCCATCCGCCATCACCACCATCCCAACCCGACCACCCATCTATAACCGACCGTCGGCACCGAGACAGCCCTCCCCAGCCCATCGATCACCACGCTCAGGCAGACCCCGACCTTTCCGCGTTCTGAAGGCCACTCCCGCACGGCTTAACCCAGCAACGCCGCTGCCGGAGCAGCTGCTGCTGCTGCGGTCCCTGTTTTTGCTGTTTCAGCCGCTGCCGCTGACGCCTTGCTCGTCGGCCGACGCCGGAGCCCCCATTTGCCGAAGGACGACCAGGCGACGAGAAGAACCTCATCCAGCCAGCGAGGTAAATGCCTATACTCCTTCTTTCTCATATCGTGTTCGTATATGAGCAACGTATTGTCGCATCGAGATTTGTATTCTTGGACACAACTTAATTAATCCTAAATTATATATATAACGGCTTGATGATTAGCAAGAGTTAGAACTCATCTAATAACCAGCGATTTCCTTAATTATGAGACCTGTCGTCAATGACCAGTTTTTCATCGGGACCCTGGACATAAACCAAGTATGTTTGAACATGGATACCAAGGACATATTTTTGTACATAGCAGAATTAGTTATCAAACCATAACTCGATAATTTATTGTCGCAAGGCGCACGTTGACGAAAGACAGAACACGGGTACACCCTAGCTACGTGCACACGTGACGTTGTATTCGGTCAACAGTAAACTGGCAACAATATCGAGGAACAACGTCATAATTATTTATGTATTCTTAGTGTCTAATATTAGATTGTTATATTATATTTTATGTTTAGGACCATTGGACCAGCCGGGAGACACTACAGGAACAGGCTTCTGGCACTCACAGTTTGAGGACTCATGCAAGATACCTAGCCATATTTCTGTTTAAATTAAATGTTGTATATGTTGTATGTTAGTTGCTGTTCTATTTCATATGACTGTGTGCGTCCGAGATTGATTCGGGTGCTATCGACGGATGCGTCGATTATTTAGTATACTTGGCATAGTCACAGCAGACTCACCCCATTGGAGGATACTCTGATATCTTCCGAGACCTGACACTATACACGCTTCACTGTGACATTCATATTGGGATACGGGTCCGCGTATTCGACTAGCTATCGGTGCGTGCGACATGCATCACGGTTAGTACGTAATTCAGGTTTGTATTTTATGTTAGTAGAGACTGGCATGTAGCTGCGTAGTATGCACGTCGAGTATTCGATTTACGTATTTACATTGGAAGAGGAGGACCACTAGTAGGCGTATGGGACACACCCATTAGAATCCGTAGTATCCGGAGGAGCCACGGATCCAATGACCCCCTTTTATTCAGATTCCCCGTTCTTCGGAGCGGTATGGACGTATATATACTTGCAGATTCCCTGTTTCTCGGAGCGGTATGGACGTATATATACTTGCAGATTCCCTGTTTCTCGGAGCGGTATGGACGTTATACTATTCAGATTCCTCGTTCTTCAGAACGGTATGGACGTATATATATACTTGCAGATTCCTCGTTCTTTGGACCGGTATGGACGTTATGCCTACACCTACTCATACGCACCAATGTTGTCCTCGCATTGCATACACTTAGATGGTTAGCACACCCTTTATTGCATTTACTTTATTTTGTATTTATATATGGCATGTTTCTATGTATCTTGTTACGTCCCTCTGAGGACCTGGTACCTTTCCAGATTTGGACGAGACTTACTACCCCACCGTATACGGCCGAGGACAGGAGACGAGATTCGCTACCGCAGAGGAGTTAGAGGTGCAACCGTCAGAGTTTCCGTGAGCACTTGGTAGGCCTTCAGCCTATATGGGGTGCATCATTATCTGGTCCACCGATGCCCTAGTCGTCACTCTTTTTATGTATCATTTCAGTACTTTATTTTGTCATAGTAGTAGGTTTGTCCCCACCAGACATTATTGGTTGTACTATGATATCTTGAGACTGGTATTTATCTTCCAGTAGTTTATTTAGTACTTCTTGCTCTTTATATTGTGGATGAGATTAGATTACCTGTTGTTGACTGATATTGGACATGTTAGTATTTAGGACAGCGTAGCACTCTTCGTAAGGATCCATTAAATTGGGATATCCTTGGAGATATGTCAGCTGGCTATTGTCACGTGGCCTAGTTCCTTATATTTTGTGATAGGAGTGTGGCACTTATGTTCTCTCTTTGCTTGTCTCGATATGCTCTCTCTCTGTATTGGACGACCCCTCTCTATCTGTCCCGTATTTGGACATACTACCCGGATATATATAGTCATCCTTGGATATGCATATGTTGTGCCGCGTGGATGCTAGAGGGTGCCACGTGTGCCTCCTTAATAGGGTGAAGCTGTAACCGTGAGTAGGCCAGGCTATCACGTGGGCACTTGTTGGGATTTTTTGTTGTTGAAGATCTGGGTGATTCTCATCCTTTGTGGGCGTGGCTTGGTCAGTTTGACCTATAGTCTGCACTTAGTTGGAGAGAATCACTCTTGTCATAACAGCAAGATTTGGTCTTCATGGAGTCTGAAACACATGTGGCCAGATACGCATGGGACGCATGGAGTTTGGAACGCCTAGGGCCAGAGATGCTTGGAACGCATGGAGCATAGGACGCATAGGGCCAAGGACGCATAGGACGCATGGAGTCTGGGATGCATGGGGCCAGAGACGCATGGGGCCGCATGGAGTCTGGGACATATGGGTCCAGTGATACATTGGACTGCATGGAGCCTGGGACTCATAGGGCGAGTTTTGCTGCACACGTAGCGCTGCACATCCATTGAGAGTAAAGTTCTGTGCCGACGTAAGACTTCTATCATTTAGTATTTTTACGTCTTTTGAGGCATTCAGAAAATTATTTTTGTCAGAATTTTGTGTAAGAAATAATCATGTTGCTAAGATGACGTGTCAGGTCCATCTGCGAATGAAGTTGCTTCGGCTGATTGGGACGCATGGAAGTCACCTTTCTGAACCGCAGGGTGACTCTGTGGCCTGGTTTTTACTTTGCTGTGCATGGATGTTGGACGCATAGAGAATATTTTTCATGCTTCTATACTTATGTTTGATATCGATGAGCAAAGATATCTTCATATCCGTGCCTCCCTTATAGAATCGTGAGAGAAAAAGATACTTTATATCATCAAACGAGGATATGCAGTTATCAGGTAAACTACGATACCAATCGTAGACTATGTCAGCCAAGCATCCCACGAACAATTTGGTGAGGGAAGCATCCTATTTCGGCAGATGAGCCATTATCATATTGAAATAATTAATATATTGGCTCGACGATGTCCTGCCTTCAAACACGACTATTGATTGGGTTTTATATTTTGAAGGGAATGTAACATTATCCCAATGAGGAGGATAAGGCTGTTTCACCCCCAGCTTGTAGAGTTGGTCTTTGTTCTTTAAAATATCGACCTATGCACGTAAATCCTGAATAACTTCGAGAGGATCTTCTGGTCGAAGAGGTGCTGCTAACTAATAAGATCTTGGTTGAACATGAATTATCACCGGTGGAGGTCCACTCCCAATATTGACATGATTAAAAGTTGGCACTACTGACTCTTGGTTTAGGAAAGATTCTGGATTTGTGTTATCCTGCAGAGGTGTTGTTCCAAGAGTAGGTTGTGCAGGTCTGAATGAAGCCACTTAGACAGGTACTGGTGCAGCAGAATGTTGGGCTGTGATCGTTTGATGCATATTTTACGTCATAGTATGCATGTCCCTGAGATCGGCCTATAATGAGTTGAGGCATTATTCGGTGGCTTCTGATGGAGAAATTTCTTGTTCGTCAACAATGTCGTAGACGCTAACATCTCTATATACAACAAAGGGATTGGTAGAAAGAACTGTGTAGTTGGAGTCTACACTGTTAATTTTAGAATCAGGGGGATTGCTACCCTAGCCTCGGATTATGAGGAATGGGGATTCCTGTAAACAACGACCTTCCGTCTCCGAGAACGGGTATTTTGGTATACTCTTTAAAAGGTGTCGAAAAATTGGTCAATCCTCTTCTAGCTGGGTGTTCTTGAAGAAATTTATCTTGATTGTCTTCTGCCACGGGAAAGATGCTAAGCCATGTATGCTGGAGCAAGGAACGGTTCATCATTATCATACTCCTGGTTGTCAACTTGCTTTGCATATCGAGGTTTAGGAGATATATTATAGGTCAATCGGTCAAACACAGACCATATTTCTGATGCACTACAACAATTAATTACAACTCTATGACAATTATAATAATATTTATTAGAAAATAACATTGTAAAGTCAGAAGGGTCTGTCTCTTTACACTTTTTGTAACCTCCGTATCCTGAAATTCTTGCTTAAATGTTGTTATTAGGTTAATTTGGGGCTATTGAGATTTTTCCATAATTTTTGGTTAATTAAAAACTAGTAACAATAATTTTCTAGGACTTTCAAAATTTTATTTTAGTGAAAAACATAATTAAAAATATTCCAAACTTTTATTTTAGGTTCTAAATAATCAAATATATTTTCTAGAATTTTCTGGGATCTTTCTGATTATTTTTAGCATTTATTTTGAGTTAATTATAAAAACTGAATTAAAAACTAATTTCTGAAAAAAAAAACCCATAAAAGTAATTATTCTACCCAGTCAGCCAACAGGGGCCCACCCGTCAGCCTCCCGCAGCAAACTAGGCGGGTCCCGCTTGTCAGCGGCCGTAGGCGTGGGTGCGGGTACAACCGAACCGACCGCGAGCCGAGCCGAGCCGCGTCCTAGTCTGACTCGGACTCAGCTTAGCCAAGCCGGGTTGAACCATGGTCGTTCGATCTGAGCGAGAGTGCGTGGATTGCTGCCACGTGGTGCACTCCGAGCCGCGGCTACTCTCTCTCCTATATATATATAGTATTTAGTTTTTAATTTCTAGGGTTTCCTTTTAGCCGATTTTGGGGAATTGTCATCTAGGGTTTCCTTCATCTTCCAGAGGCCATTACTCATAGCTCCGGACTCTAAATATGGCCTAGTTTCATGCATTAGAACTATATTGAGGTTAGTTTTATGAATATATAAAAAAATTTACAAAATTATGAATATTAAATTCTGAAAAATTCGTAGAGAACAGCATATTCGAAAATAGATGTGTCTCAATTTTTTCACGATTCTGGAGAACCAGGAATCAGAATCACTAACTGTTTAAAGTTTCGAAAAGATAATGTCGAGATAATTGACATATGTTTTTCCCAGGATTTAATACGAAATATTTTGTTACATTTAATTCTGTAGAACTTTTAGGCTAGCAATCAACTACCGTTGCACAATGTAATTTTGTATGTGTAATAATTTCCAAATAAACTTGAATCCGGATGAGCCATAATTTCTAGCATATATGTGATGCTAAAATCTATAGAAAACCATAAATAAAAGTTGATTTTGTATCGGTTGACTTTTTGGTCAACAGATCGCCTCAATTTGGGTGCCATGAGTCTCGAGTTGATAAAATTCAGTTCATTTGGACAAAATTTAGGACAGAATAATAAAATTAAAATAGGATTTTGGAGTAATTATTCCAGAATTAAATAAACTAAAATAACTTATTTTTTGACATGGTAAATTAAAATAAATTAAATAACTCGGATGCATGCACGATACGAATAACGTTAGACATTTATAAGCAAGCAAGCATGCGTTTATAAGGAAATCAAGCAAACACGTTGGCTCGGGCCCGAAGGTAAGCCGAGGGGTAAAACTGTAAGGGACTTTCCAAGCGACATTATAGCATGCGAGGGTCTGAACATAAGCAATATTTTATTTCTATGTTCTAGCACAAGCAATCCAAGTTGGAATTATTCCCTTAGCTAGGTGCGTTGTATTCTTATTAGCATGCATGGGGTGATTCACCTAGCGACTAGCATGTATCGTTCCGTATTTTATGTGTACTGGCTAAACAAAGACAAGTTCACCGTAGTCACCCACCTTAGCGATGATTCGCCTCGGTTGAGCGATACGTCGAGCAAGCCTCTGAAAGCCTAAGCCGAACTCCTGTAGGGACAAGTTTGGATATTCTTTGCCTCAAACGAGTATTCTCGCCTGAGCAAAGCAGGTCGGGACATTGCACTTTCGCCATTTGAATCGGCAGGTCCCCTTGAGAAGAACGGGGTATTACATCCTACCAAACTCAGAAAAAGTCTCGTCCTCGAGACTTACTGAGGACAAGCCGTACTAACGCATTATGGAACCTATCCCAAGCATAGCATTCTTGATTAACGATCTAAGGCTGAGGCAAACCTATACAAGTCGTTATACTTGTTCATTTGGATATTTACTTGCACAAGCATTCGAGATCAGCATATCGCTATTCTGGATCGTACGCGTATTCGTAGCGCTCCAAACACATGCTTGCCAACCAACTTAGCGATAGCGAAGTCTTAGCACTTGAGTTTCATATTTTATTGAGTCTTGGATCGTGCACAAGTTCAAGGCGTCCCTCAAACATATGCATTCAACAAAACTTAGAGATAGTAAAATCGGACAGGCTACTTGCAAAAATCTCAAGAGTTTTTACAGGTCGGCACAAAGGCCCTAGCATCAAAATTTTACACAAGCAATAACATCATTCTAATACACTTTTTGAAAGTATTTAGACTTATTATTTGGAACATCCCATTGAGGCATTGAAAGAGAGCGTGCACATAACCCACGAACGAGCTTTCGAAACTGAGATATTCGAAACGAAATCCAAAGTCATATAAGTGAAGCTCTGATACCAATCTGTCATGCCCCGATCTCCCGCAGGCTAATCGGCCGTCCCCACTAGGCGAGAATTACCGCGCCAGCGCTCCCGCGGAACGATCGCTTGATCCATCCTGGCGTGATATCGTACGAGCGTGAGCCACGCCCGTGCAAGGCCGTGGTTCATTGGCTAGCGTAAGAGTTCTAAGCCACAGAGTCGCACAGATTATCCGAGTGCAGTAGAATCATAAACACATAGGCGATTGATAACAGGTTCACTGAGTCGACAATAGAGAAAGCATTGAATAACACAAGTTGAAGTAAAGCAAGCTCTTTTATTGATATAAATAAGTGTTATAGGCGGCGCTTGGCCGAGATTATAATTCGCTCAGAGATCTCTCTATAAAACAGTAAAAGCGTGCCAAGTGGCTACAATTATGGAATAATTGTACAGGAGATGCTTAGGCGATATTCAGGCAATGTTCCAACATTATGTCTTTTATATGTGCTTCTGTTCCGGACGTAATGCTCCAAGGCTTTAGAGTGAACTCCTGGTCTTAGCATGCACGAAGGAGGTATTCATACCGAACGAGGTTCTTTCGTACCCTGCAAACGATCTGGTGGATTATCAGTACATTGAATGCACTGGTGGGGAGGCTACTCGCCCGCTCGACAAAACCAAACACGTAATATAGGTTCCATGTACCAACTATTATGTTGTCTTTCTAGTTGCCTTAGGATCAATTTTACGGCATATTGAATGGCCTAACTTGTGTAGCTGTGCGCCGTACGATATAAGAGAAAATACGGCGAGACTTACCAACTTACCGATTGTCCTTCCCTGTCCAAGGCAAACCAAGTTAATTCATGCACGAGCAATCTTAATAAAAATCAAGGCAATAGCATATGCAAACACGAGTGTTGTTGTACCATGATTGTTCAGGTGTTCAGCTATTCTTTTGACGTGATAAAATAACTCGCACGCGGATAGCCGCTAAGCGAGGATGACTTATCTATATGAACAATTATCGCTGGCATAACTATAAAGGACCCAGCCACTGGAGAGAGTGGTATGCAGCGAAAGAACAATGAGCGCTACACGCCATCTCATCCAGTATAATAGACTGTACAATAGAGTTCAGCCACTGGAGAGAATGGTATGCAGTGAAAGAACAATGAGCGCTACACGCCATCTCGTCCAGTACAATAGACTGTACAATAGAGTTCTAAATTTCCATCCGGATCGGATCGGCCCTAGTGCCCCGATGACCGTCCGTGGAACTGTACCTTGTTTCTGAGTTGTCTGCGATATGCAGGCCTCTAGGGTTGTCAAAATTTACATCTTTAATAAGACAATCCATAACACGAGTATAATCTTTAATTTTGCTTGGAACGAGCATTGTTTGCTTCACAGGATTCTCGTTCAGAGGTAAACTTGATGTGATTTGAGTTCAGTATTCACTTGCCTTGATGCATGCCCCTGGTTCGGGGATTTTCCTTAGTGACCTTACGGTCCCGGATACTTACAGGTTCAATTTCATAGAAGAGCTATTTGATAGTCTTCTGGTTAACTCGGATGCATGCACGATACGAATAACATTAGACATTTGTAAGCAAGCAAGCATGTGTTTCTAAGGAAATCAAGAAAATACGTTGGCTCGGGCCCGAAGGTAAGCCGAGGGGTGAAACCGTAAGGGACTTTCCAAGCGACATTATCTAGGGTAGCATGCGAGGGTCTGAACATAAGCAATATTTTATTTTTATGTTCTAGCACAAGCAATACAAGTTGGGATTATTCCCTTAGCTAGGTGCGTTGTATTCTTATTAGCATGCAGGGGTGATTCACCTAGCGACTAGCATGTATCGTTCCGTATTTTATGTGTGCTGGCTAAGCAAAGACAAGTTTACCGTAGCCACCCATCTTAGCAATGATTCGCCTCGGTTGAGCGATACGTCGAGCAAGCCTCTGAAAGCCTAAGCCGAACTCCTGTAGGGACAAGTCTAGATATTCTTTGCCTCAAACGAGTATTCTCGCCTGAGCAAAGTGGGTCAGGATTTTGCACTTTTGTCGTTTGAATCGGCAGGTCCGCTTGAGCAGAACGGGGTGTTACATATGCCCCACTTTATATGCATCATAACTCACCCCACACATCATGTAGGGTGTAGCCTGACCATTTACATGCCTCATAGCCTGTTATATATGATTAGCCTGACTATTGCTCGCATCATAGCTAACCATATGGTTATCCTGACCTCACATGTATCATAGCCAATCATATATAACAAGCCTGATCTCGTCCCAAGTCGATCACATAATAAACTGATATTTCAAACACCTAGCCAGATATTATATTTCGTTATTCCAGTTCACTTGTTCTAGCATTCACTTATATTTTTATTCATTTCTAGTTGTACTATTGCTGATTACATTTCTCAGTATTTCATATTTCCAGTATTTAACTTTATCTTGTATTTCCTTACACTGTTTTTATAGTTTTGTCAATATAAATAAAACTGATGTTTAATGCTTGTGCTTCGCTCCAATCCTGACTGGATAATATTTTTAGAGGACTTTAAGGACTTCTGTCCCACTCACTATGGCCCAGGCTTAGAGGGAGACTACATAACAGAGATCCTAGAGGAGTCACTCTCCTTGGAGGAGACACCACCCGTAGTCATCTAGACAGTCTACTTATGTATTATTTGTTCTAAAACCTGAGACTTGGATTGTACTTATGTTGAGACTTGTTGAGACTATTTATGTTGGACTGCTAGACTCTAGATTAATGTTGTATTTTTGAGTTATTGTGCTTGACTTATGTCAGTACTTCCTTATCTTTATATCTCATCGTGCCATTTATTCATATAGTTATTGTGATTGAGTATGTTATGAATTGTTAATCAATATATTATTCTTTATCCTCCTTGTGGAGTTGAGATCATCGACAGGTTATGTTTGGTAGTTTTGAGACCTAGACAGTGTTCTACCGTCGATGCTGCGGCGTAGGCTGGACGTACCCATGACTCATGGCCAATTTTCGGGTGCGGGTCGTGAGAGAAAATTTCTATCATGGTTCCATAATTATGTACGGATCCTAAACAGCATTCTAAATTTAGCATTCAGACCAAACTTTGTCTAATGTCTATATGATACGTGATATTTCAGGTCTTTCGTCATGGTACAGACTTATAGAACGAACAATTTCAAGCATTAGCTATCGGACCAAGCAAGAAGGCAAAGTGTTGGGATGGATACACCATCAATGGCTTCAAATTTAGAACCACCGATAAGTCTATTATTCAATCATTTGTCGATGAGGAGGCTAATTATACAAAGAATTATGGAGTATGTGTCAGGGGTTCAGTCTTCGATGCCGATCCAGAATTCGACTATTACGGTGTACTAAGAGATATCGTGGAGCTGGATTACTCTTATGAGACAAAAATTATGTTGTTTAAATGTTATTGGTTTGACACAAAATTGAAGCAAGGATGGAAAATTGACAAACAGTTTGGGTTTATTGATATAAAATATGCAAAAGGGTATATAGGTTTTCAACCATTTGTGTTGGCTAGGCAAACGGTTCAACTGTATTATACGAGCTATCCTAGTCGATGACGCAATAATAAAGATTGGTGGATTGTATGCAAAACTAAAGCTCGAAACACATATAATGTTGGGGATCTAGCATACCAAGAAGATGAAGTGGTCATGCCTCAACTTGCATATATGAGTTCGACCGGTGTTGATGGTATTGGTTTTGACATTACCGAAGAGGATGATAGAGTTGACAAAGAGATTGAAATAGAAGATTTACCTCATATAGATGAGAACTCTGATTTGGAGGTATCGAGCGAGGAACAAGAATTGGAAGATAAAGGTGATAGTGATAATGGAAGTAAAAAATGAATATGAAGAAGTAGAAGATGAAGACGAATCGAAAAATGATTCGAAAGATGATGACAATTCAGAAGATGAAGAAGATTAGTGCGTACATACATATGCATTAGCTTAGATATTTATTTAATTATTTTATGACACGATTATTATTTATTTTATTATTACACTAGTATTTACTTATTTGACCACACCATTACTTTATGATTATATGTTTGATTATACCATTTTTTTATTTGCAAGAAATTTACCTATAGTAAGGCAGGACGAGGACGAGGACGAGGACGATGACAAGTTCAGAGAGGATCATCTTCTCAGCATCCTCCGTCTACTACGTCTGCTACCCCAGATCCTTGCACACGACCTGAGGACGAGTTCATAGATGCGGCGGATGATTTATCCCCGCCATTTACTCATTCTTCAATAGGATGAGCTACACTATCTCCCGGATTGCTATCATCTGCTACCCCTTCTTCTACTCCAACCACTACCGGCACTACTACACCGGCTACTCCACCAGTTGCTCCCACAGGAGCAAATCTATTTCCATGCCTTCTTGTTGACAACGGAGTATATTTCCGTTGTCCAAGATTTGCAGACCTCCTACTCTACCAGAGCGGCCAGCCAATATCTGTCATCCTGAGCTATGGACCGATGGAGCGACGTAAGCATTTATTTGTCAATTCATACATTTATTTTTTATTTTTTATTCTAATTGTATATTGTCTACTTATTTCAGATTTTTCCTGATCAAGGCTGGAAATAATCTAGGGGAGATCATGCGGGGCTACTTTGATGGCTCTTATATAAACTTCAGTGACATCCTGCTCGATCGACGATTCACTTGGCTGGAGAAGCTCGGGGTATGTATATGAATTTTATTTATAATAATATTTTGTTATTACAATGAAAAAATTATTTTTCTAATTTGTAGAGATTGTACTGGTAGTCGGATCATAGAGATAGTGATATCCGGAAGTGCTACAAGACCGTTGCCAGGAAGAGGTTGAGAGATATGATCAATGACCAGAAGTCACCGACGTCGCTTGGACTGGATCACCGCAAGGAGTGGCTGAAGGCAGAGTATTGGGAGGAGATGAAGAAGAAAATGGACACCCCGGCATATAAGGCCAAGTGTGAGAAGGCGAAGGTTTTCCGATCTAAGGGTGGTCTCTATATTGGTAGATTCATTCCGACCGTCGAGCATTTTCGACGGATGGTTATATTAAATTTTTTTTGCTAGATCAATTTTTTTATAATTTTTATTTTTTTCTTATTTATTAATTGCTTAATTTATACAGTACCACTAGGCCGCCAGAGCCGGGGAAGACCCCAAGACCGTCGACTTTCCAGCAATCTTTCAGCAGACCCACAAAAGAAAGAAGGATGGAAAGCTAGTAGATGAGCGGGCCGCCAAAGCATATGTAAGTTGTCTTTATAAAATTTTATCAATTTAATTATATTATTTTTATAATTTAATTAGACTCTAGGTTTCTAGGTCATAGGAATGGTCTGATACCGCTTCAATTTTGATACTTTGAACCTTGGTTAATATCCTATTTTAAGATATCATGGAAATCAAATATAGAAAATATAACTCAAATTATATACATATACTATGATATCTAGTATCTAATATGATACTCTAACCAAAATCAAATATAGCACATATAACTCTAAAATCCGAAACTTTAAACCAATTTATATAAATAAATAAATAAATATAGGAGACGTATGAGATGTTAGAAGGGGGCACTGAGAGCAGTACGCCGACTGAGAGAAACGATCGATGGGTACAAGTTGTCGGGAGAGGGAAAGGCGGCAGCATGTACGGTACCAGATCGTTGGCATCGATGTCGTCGGTTCTTTCCAGAGCTCTTTCAACGGTTACTCTAGCTCCATCATTGCCCAGCTTCGGCATTTCTTCTGGTACAATGTCTCAGGTGCAGCTCACAACATCTGTACATGAGCTACATGGGCTGGTCCGACAGTTGATAGACACTCATGATGCTGCAGCACCTGCTCCTCCGACGGCTACTAAGATGGCTCCTCGGACGGCTCCAGCTCCTCCGATGACATCGATGGGTCCTCCAGCTCCTTCGACGGTGTCATGCCCCAGTCCCAAAATACGTAGGACTAGGAACACGTAAGCATGCCAGCCGTATGTGTATGGAGTCCCCAATATATGGGAACCATAACACATGCGTACGCTGTATTATGAATAATAATTCACAAGTAGTATAAACTATCACAAGGCACAGGGCATCATCTAAATCTCATCCACAGAAAATCAAATAGAAATAACTAACCAATAACCAAGTAACTAAATCTCAATATGAAATATCTAAGGATGATAGTCGGGTGAAAACAAATCCACTACCAAACTAGAATATAAAAGCAAACACAATATAAGTACATTACTAATAATCACGAGGCTCGAAGAGAAGACCTCCTCGAAATATAAGTAGCTAGTCGGGATCCATGCTCCTGCGAATACTCATGAACATCTATACCTGGAAAGGTACCAGGTCCTTAGAGGGACGTAACAAGATACATAGAAGCATGCCAATTTGAATACAGTAAACATGCATAATAGGTAAAAAATATGTAAGTACGATGTACAAGATAATCTATATAAATGCATAAATGAGGACAACTTGTCGACATATGGGCTTGGGTAGGCTACTCGATCTAAATCTCACAACTCACACACACGGCAGGGACATCAGAAATTGACATACCTCGGGGGTAGCGACTAGCGTGATACACTACCGCAGTGCGTTCTAGATACTACGGTTTACCAGAGTGGTTATAGCCCATACGCCTACTGATTGTCCTCCCCTCCCATGATACTATGTGTCAAGTGTGTGTCAACATATATAATATATAGTAATGACTGAAAGAAAAACACACATGCAATGAACATATAAAAAATATAATAAGCATTCAAAGTACTGTAAGCAATTTGGCAAGGTATCTTGCCTGGCAAGAGAGCTGCAAAGTGTAACGTCCCGAAGTCAAGCACACAGGATCAGAAACTACGGCCTCAAAATGAACATCTCTGGATGCTAAAATAGACATCACCAACGTTCCCAGAATAAGCGAGATAGCTAGAAAATACTACCCTTTCGTCCAATTTGAACTCAGGAGCAAAACGGTAATTTAGGGTCAAAGTGAGGTCCACTTGTGGCCCACTTTGCACCAAAAAGTATAGCAGGGGTAAAGGTCTCTAAAAGGGACAAATTATAGGTCAAACAAATTCTAAACGTCAATAGGAACTCAACGTACGTCCAATTTTGGATTCCGATGAGTCGAACACAAATTCGCCCAAAAAGTCAACCATAGGGCCCACAAATAGGCGGCTTGGTCAACTATCTAATAATCGTGTGAAACTTGGATCACAGGACCAACCTGATACCACGAATCCAATGACGCAAGTTTCGTCGCATTCTGACGAGCGTACACTAAATGGTGTGGTATTTTACAAAAGTCATGATACGGGGTCTTTTTACGGATACGGGGTGATTCCGACGAACACACGCGTCTGAATCAGTTTCCGTGAAAGCTCACACGTTTGGACATACCATACGCTCCTTTTGGTGCAATTGGTACACGACGGGGCTGTCCCGTTTGGCGGAGCGCCCTCCGTATCGCAAATTTTAAAGTTTTTGAAAACAGGTTTTTCATGATTTTTAACCCAATTTAATTGTGCTTATAACACCAAATAAATTAATCTAATTAACATAAAATAATCTCGGTTATATGGTCTTCATATAGCAAAAAGAAAATCTAAGTTTGGATCTCTGTGGTGAAAGTTATGAGTCTTTAAACACGGGTCATCGCAACAGTTATTCTGAAATTAAAGTTGTGGTTTTTCTCCAACTTGGTCTCGGTTTTCACCTTGGGTTATGCGCTGATCGAGGAAAACTAATACACAGTATTGGAAGAGGGATAGGTCATGAACATACCGGTGAAGACGGGGTCAAATTTGGTCGAGCGATAGAGTGGGAATCAACGCCTGAATAGGGGTACGCTGGAGAGAATTTCTGCAAGCGTGTGCGCGAGATCTCGTGAACGGCGACGAGCAACGGTTGGCGTGCTCCGGGCGATAACGCTGGGGGCTCTGGTGGTCGGCGCCGCAGGGTCTGGGTAGTCGAGATTTAGGGTTAGGGTTTAAGAAGTCATATAATCTATATATATAGGAGAGGGGAAACCGAAAGGGGGTCAAGCTTCCGCACGGGGTGGTCTGCCGCTGCTGCTGCTGGTTTAGCTAGCGGGTAGGGTTTAAGAAAATGTGTTGGGTTAGGACCGGGTTTGGGTTTAGCTTATGGGAAAGGGGTTTTGGTTATTTTCTTATTTCTTTTCCTTTTTCTTTTATTATTCATATTTTTCCATTCTTTTTATTTATTTTCTTATTCTTTATCATTTATTAACACTATAATTAATACTACTATTATCATTATTATTATTATAGTATTATTATAACTAACACTTGTTATTATTATTATTATTATTATTAATTAATAACTATTTATTATTTATATATATATTTAAGGTATAAAAAAAATATTTATACCCAATTAAAATCTAAAAAAATCTAACACTCTCCCACAAGGATCCCAAATTAGTTTTGTGCAAAATTTCTAAATGCATATTTATCTAGGTAATTAAATCAATAAATCATATTTTCTAATTAACTAACTAATATAAATAAATTTTAATAATTAATTAATTAAATATAATATAAAAAATATATGGGATTTTATATTCTACCCAACTTATAAAAATTTTGTCCTCGAAATTGACACTAACCCATATTTATAATAAATCACTATAGCTATTACACTTTATTGCTATCTAATAGTGCTTCCTAAAAGTCATGGTCTGTCATTCTAACACTTCTCATTTATTGTCCATACCCTATTATATTATCCTCTAACTCGTCTATACTACCCAACTTACAAGAATTCTACTAGTAGTCAAAGTCTCTTGAGGCTATTGACTAGGTTGTAGGACGAATTTATTTATTGGGTCAAGAATCTTGGGATACCTGTCTGGAATCTCATAACCATGATTTTTCTTTGTAAACTTCAAGTATCGTTGTCTAATACTGTCATGCCACCTGACCAGTATGTCTGTAAATACTTCGACTACTCTACTATAACGGTCTGGCTGTAGCTGTCGCTACTTTGCCAGCGATTTGTCATAGTTGTCAGTTCGTAACAAGGGCCTTCAACTCTTTCCTAAGCTTAGTCTAAGTCATAGGGCAACAATTAAGGTCTGGACTATCTTATAAAACTAGTAGAAGTAAGTACTAATTCAACTATCCAACTAATTAACGTTTACACTAAGGGATGCTATTCATGGTTTAAAATAATAAGAGGGTACAGATATTGCTATAGTACATATACATAAGGGTTATCATTATGAACTTATCTTTTAGTTATTAATCATTTACTAAACTATTTATGTTTTTAACTAACAAAATAAGGGTGAGGTTGAAGCAATTCAACCAATTCATAATGGCACGAAAGTATACGACTATGATAGGAAGAGTTAAGCACGATATAAGGGATGAAGATGGAAGAAAAGATGAGCCACCCAAGGGGGCGAGATGGTGATAGGAAAAGAGTACTACTACTGCTACTCGCGTCATCTATTAGCATCGCGTGTATACTATATGGGTAGAATATCAATATATCCTCATAACTGTTAAACCACCATATATATAATTCTACGTCTATTATGCACCTAAGATCTCGTGTCACAAAGATGTCATGAGTATGAAATAATAAATATAACTAAAGGTCGTACCTGTATCTATGACTTCTTGTGCCTGCGCTCCCTTATTTATTATCATGAGTGCTTGGCCTATGGGGTATATCTAGTACTATTCGTGTATCAACTTATACTAAGCACGATCGTTCATCTTTTCGAAATAGGGGAGACGAAAAACAACAATAAAGAATTCAAGGAGGAGGTGATAGAATACAAGTATGGGATTCAAAGGGATTAGAGAATTTGAAAAGGAGTTGCCAAGGCAGTTGTGGATTAAAATCTTATTTTGGATAAATTCCTATTCGCATGTTCACATCAGAATAGTTATGTACTTGACATGATATGCTCTGACCAGTCTAGAGGGAAAGTATATTCGTCTAACAAGTTGAGTCAACTATATCTCAATCCACGTAAAGTAGTGATACGAAGATCGAACCAAGCACACTACGGTTGATCAGACCATAATACATTGATTCTGATTTAGACAATGTATTAGTGTGGGCCCCCAATAATACATATGTCATGAACAAGCTCGATAAAAGAATAAGCTTGCAAAACTTGGCTATAATAGTAGCATAGATCGAGGTAGTACAGGAAATATAGGTACGCTGGATTATGATGAGTAAAAGTACAAATTATGTGATTTGAAACTAAAGGATAATCAAAAATCATAATCTAAATGAACAACTCAACTATCAAGTTCTAACTACTAAGCACATAATTTCAAATTCAAGATTAACAACTATAAATCTATCAAACTATATATCCTAACATAAAAGAATATCATTTGGCCTACAATCAGAAGTTTCAGGTGGCACAAATTGAAAGATGAAGAAAAGAAAACAAAATTAGTCGTCGCACAAATAACGAGCGTTAAGATTGCAGAGGAACAAGATATAAAATTAAAATAGAGGCTCTAGATAACATCATGGTTCTCTAAGGAAATGTGGTATGCTAATATCTGTGTTTGAGGTATGACCAAGGGAAATATTCTATTCATTCCTCTTGGTTTCCTAAGGTACTATTCTGCTAATATCAAGACAAGAATCTAGATTTATAGTTCTAATGTTATCTCACTATGAAAGTTACGTTTAGTCCTAATGCTTAATCTTGGATTTCTATTGGTTTCTCAATACTAGGGTCAAACAATGTAGTCAAATTTCTAACTAACCCTAGTAGTGTCTATACTACTCTCAAGTCATCCCTAATTATCAAAGGATAATAGTCAATCAATCTACAGGTAAGGGATGCTAGGTTTTATTAGGTAGTAAGGAATGCTAGGGTTCATTAGGTAGTAAGGAATGCTAAGGTTCATTAAGTATTCTAACTTAGTGGTGTATCAATCACTACTAGAATAAGCGGGATTAGCGATATTTTTTAGCGACATCAACGAAAACATCGCTAATATAATATAAATTAGCGACTACATGTAAAAATGTCGCTAGACATCGCTAATTGGAGATATTTAGCGACATTTAGCGACATTTATTCAGTTTTTAAAAGATTAGTCGCTATAAGTTCAATTAAGGTCGCTAAATGTCGCTGATATGTTTCATTTAACGACGTTTAGCAACGTATTTAGTGACGTATATCACTACCAGAATAAGCGGGATTAGCAACATATTTTAGCGACGTAAAAGTAAAACGTCGCTAATATTAAATAAATCAGCGACTGCAAGGAATAACATCACTAGCCGTCGCTAATTGGCGACATATAGCGACGTTTAGCAACTGTTATTCAGTTTTTAAAATATTAGTCGCTATAAGTTTAATTAAGGTCTCTAAACGTCACTAATTTGTTTCATTTAGAGACGTTTAGCGACTTATTTAGCGACGTTCCTCTTTTAGACATTTAGCGACGTATTTAGCGACGTCCAGGATGTCGCTAAATTAGCGACTTATTTACTGGCATCGCTAAACGTCGCTAATTTATTTTATTTAGCGACGTTTAGCGGCTAACTTAGCGACGTTATGACGTGCATCGCTAAAATGTCGCTAAATAAGTTTTATTTAGGGATGATTCCCCCCATTTCTTTCGATCCCTCTCCCAAATATTTCCCTCCCTCCCAAATATTTTTCCCCCCTCCCCGCGTCCCCTCCTTCCTCCGGCGACATTCCTCCCTCCGGTGACGTGATTCCTCCCTCCCGGCAACCCCCCTCCGGCCGCGTCCTCCCCCTCCGGCTCCCCTCCTCCCTCCGGCGTCCCCTCCTCCCTCTCGGCGACCCCCCTCCGGCCGCGTCCCATTCTTCCTCTGGCTCACCTTTTTTCTCCGGCTCCCCTCCTCGGTGAGCTCCTCTCTCTGTCTCCTTTCTCTGTCTCTCTCTCTCTAACAAGACACGATACGATACGACACGACACTAACCCTAACTCTCTGCTGCTGATTTTAGCTTGGAGTGTCTCCAAATGCAATGCCCTTCAGTTTTATTTATTGGCTCTCGATAATGGTTCACTGTGTAGAGACCTGTTAGTGTTAAATATTATTTTAAAGCACCTTATGACCTCAAAAATCCTTCATATACTATGATAAATGTCATTTGGACATGCTTTCAAGTAGAGCTAAAAGAAGTAGATGATGAACTCAGTAGATGCTAGCTCCTTCCCCATACAAAATTTGTATACTCGAGGTTCTGGGAACTGTGTTCAGATATATTGTATGTTTGAATAGTATACTGAGGCTTCTTCATCTATCAATACAAAATTTAGTACATAAGGTTCTTAGACAAAATATTCATACAAATGCTGGATGACCACATCAAGATCATTTTTAAGGCTGGAAGCCTGGAACAGCCAGGATGAATATGATTTTAGATATGTCAGGATTATATGTATACAATTGCTTGACAAGGGTTACATTGTGTGCGTGTGCGTGTGGAGGGCATGATTATAGCACTTGGCCATGTAAAACTGTTATTGTCTTGTGCCTATAAATTTACGTAGTAGGCCCTTCTTGGCGGTGATGCATAATTATGAGAAGGTTTCTTTTTAATTTGATGCCTGCTTGTGTAGGTTATAGGTCTAAATGTTGCTACCTCTTGCCCTCTCTCTCTCTCTCTGCCTCAAGAATTTAAGAAATGTTTATATACTCGCATGTGAGTGATACTCATGTGGCTCACTCTGATACTAGCTCGTAGATGATGTCTAGGACTACTGATATGATTGGCTAGTAGATGATAAGTTGGCTATGCTCCTGAGACTCTTGCTACTCTGCTACTAAGCTACTGAGCTACTATTGAACCTCTGCACTTTGTCACTGCACTGTATACACTTCGATATTGCTACTGGAAGTGAAGCTCACTGGTTTGGGTTCGTAACAAACTCGAACACACATACACACCCTCATTCCCGTGTCCGTGTGTCCATGTCAGTATTAGGGTTATTGTTCGTATTTCTAGCATTCAGTAGGGGAAACAAGAACCATGAGTAATGTTGAGAAGCTGGCTCAACAATAATTGACTTGATTCATTTTAAGTACAACATACAGGAGCGGCTAGGTGCCCCTTCCTAAATATTTCATGATATCTCCTACAAAAAATAATAAAAGTATAGGGCATTTTGATATTTATAATTGACTATTTTTGTCATCCGGGTGAAGCCTCGTTCTCCTGATGCATTTATGTTGACGACTTGTCCTAGCTAAGTTAAATTATAGTTGTCTACTCACTTTTTATGTGTGATGACTTGTCCTAACTAAGTTTATAATCATACTGTATGTAATAATTTATAGGATACATACTATATGTAATAATTTATAGGATACATACTGTCATTTTTGCAGAAGTATCTAGAAATAGATATGAATTACTATCTGCGTCATCGTTCGTGGATGTACAACCGTCATCCTGATGACATGTGCGGTGTGCGAGATGAATTCATTGAGGGTGTACAGCAGTTCCTGCAGTTCACCAAGGCGTTCCCTCAGTACATGGACGGTACCAAAATTAAGTGTCCGTGTGTGAGATGTCGCAATAGAAAATATCATCCAGAAGTGGAAGTCACATATCATTTGTACTCGAAGGGCTTCACGCTAAATTACTATCAGTGGACCGCACACGGAGAACTTGTGTCTCTAGCATCGGAGTCGGAGCCTTATATGGAGCCGTATATGGATGTCCACGACCACAATGCTTACGATGACGGGTGGGTGAACATGATTTTTGATGCGGTACGGCCTAGTTTCAATCCGGACAATTATGAAGTGGCAGGACCTAGTTTTAATCCGGACAATTATGATGCAGCTGAGGAGGCATCGAATGCCGATGCTATAAAGTTTATGGAGTTGCAGCAGAGATCAATTTGTGGTTTGAGTTCAAGCAGAGATCAATTTCTTTATCAAATATATATACTGTTCACAAGCAATTAATTATATATAATTGACCTTGTTACTGAAAGATAACAACCAACCGTATTTAGTTGTAGAACCATTAAATATAATTGACCTTGTTACTGAAAGATAGATAGTTATGGCAAAGATCAATTTGTAGTTTGAGTTCACGTTGCTAAAATTTATAGAATATTTAATATTAGACAATATATTTATATCTGTTATCAATTATATTCTTTGTTTTCATCTATCTTACCAGATGGCACCCATGACCCGAGCATGTACACGTCGCTTGAGAGAGACACCTCCTACTGTTAAGGAGGAAGTGATGCCTCCTACTGTTAAGGAGGAAGTGAATGTTAAGGAGGAAGAGATACCACCTGCTGTTAAATTAGAAGCGGTTGTTAAGGAGGAAGTAGTGCCTCCTACTGTTGGGCAGGCACCAACTCAGAGGGGGAGTTCCAGTCACCCAACACCTATAGTGGAGATTGATCACATAGATGCTGTTTATGCGAAGTATCTGAGGGACTGGTATGTGCCCCAGCATTTTGGATATCCTCGAGATTGATACTGTGATATTTTATATACTTTTATTGTGGTTATTGTGTGATTGTGATACTTTTATATTATGCATTTTGTGTGACTGTGATAATTTTATTTTGTGTGTATTGTGTGACTATGATATTTTATATACTTTTGTGTTCTTTTATACGCAGAAAATTCAATGGAAGGTTGCTCCAGGTCTGTCTATAATATTTGTGTGTATTATGTGACTATGATACTTTTTATTCATATTAAATGTATGTTAATTTATCGGTGTTGAGTGTTCCACCGAAGAGGTCGGCGAACCCAGAGAATTCAACGGAGGGTTGCTCCGGGTATATTTATAATTAGAAATTCATAAATTACAGGAAGATTGGTAATTTATAACATTTTTTTATTTTTCACTGAAAATTTAGCGACGTTTAGTGACGTTATTATACATCGCTGAATACACACTAAATACGTCGCTGAATACGTTTCTAATTTTGCTGACATGGCAGTATTGTCAGGTCATTAAAGACGTCTCTGTAATATCGCTATATAAGTCGCTAATTAGCGACGTTAAGCGACAGATGAGCACGTCGCTAATTAGCGACGTTGCGTCGCTAAAAGTCGCTAATCTAGCGACACATTTACGTCGCTAAAAAATGTCGGTATAGCGACGTTTAGCGACATTTTTCCTTTCAGCGACTAGCTGAGTTTTGACTTATGTAAAATGTCGCTAATTACGTCGCTAAAAGTGATAGCGACGTTTATTGGTCATTTAGCGACGTTTCTTTACGTCGTTAATTTCACTTTTTCTGGTAGTGAATATTCTAGTGGTATTCTTCTTAGGAATATTACCCTAATTATCATCCTAATGATAGGGATTCCTATATTCTAGGAGAGGGCTATACTCAAGGAACTATTAGGGAAGTACATGAATCAAGCAGGATGCAGTTATTCAAATAGAATAGATTGGAAGGAAGATGAGTTATAATCAAATATGGATGAGATCCTATACTCTAATCCTATTTGCAGGCTCGGTACAGTAACATAACCGAGACAATATGCTCTCGACCTACATGGGCCACCACAAAAATATGTCACTCCCTAGTCCCAAAATACATAGGACTAGGAATATGTAAGCATGCCAGTCGTATGTGTATGGAGTCCCCAATATATGAAAACCATAACACATGCGTACGTTGTATTATGAACAATAATTCACAAGTGGTATAAACTATCACAACACATAGGGCATCATCTGAATCTCATCCATAGAAAATCAAATAGAAATAACTAACTAGTAACCAAGTAACTAAATCTCAATATGAAGTATCTAAGGATGATAGTCGGGTGGAAACAAATCCACTACCAAACTAGAATATAAAAGCAAACACAATATAAGTACATCACTAATGATCACGAGGCTCGAAGAGAAGACCTCCTCGAAATATAAGTAGCTAGTCCGGATCCATGCTCTTGCGAATACTCATGAACATCTACACCTGGAAAGGGACCAGGTCCTCAGAGGGACGTAACAAGATACATAGAAGCATGCCAATTTGAATACAGTAAACATGCATAATAGGTAGAAAATATGTAAGTACGCTGTATAAGACAATCTATATGAATGCATAAATGAAGGCAACTTTTTGACGTATGGGCATGGGTAGGCTACTCGATCTAAATCTCACAACTCACACACACGGCAGGGACATTAGAAATCAACATACCTCGGGGGTAGCGACCAGCATGACACCAGAAATTGACATACTCGGGGGTAGCGACCAGCGCGACACACTACCGTAGTGCGTGTTAGATACTACGATTTACCAGAGTGGTTATAGTCCATACGCCTACTGATTGTCCTTCCCTCCCATGATACTATGTGTCAAGTATGTGTCAACATAAATAATATATAGTAATGACTGAAAGAAAAATACAAAAGCAATGAACATATAAAAAATATAATAAGCATGCAAATTAAATAAGCAATTTGGCAAGGTATCTTGCCTGGCAAGAGAGCTGCAAAGTGTAACGTCCAGGAGTCAAGCACATAGGATCAGAAACTACGACCTCAGAATGAACGTATCCGGATGCTGAAATAGACATCACCAACGTTCCCAGAATAAGCGAGATAGCTAGAAAACACTATCCTTTCGTCCAATTTGGACTCAAACGGTAATTTCAGGTCAAAGCGGGGTCCACATGTGGCTCACTTTGCACCAAAAAGCGTACCAGGGGTAAAGGTCTCTAAAAGGGACAAATTATAGGTCAAACAAATTATAAACGTCAATACAAACTCAACGGTACGTCCAATTTTGAATTTCGATGAGCCGAACACAAATTCGCCAAAAAAGTCAACCGTAGGGCCCGCAAATAGGCGGCTTGGTCAAGTATCTCAGAATTACGTGAAACTTGGGTCACAGGACTAGCGTGATACCATGAATACAATGGCGTAAGTTTCGTCGTATTCTGACGAGCATACTCTAAATGGTGCAGTATTTTACAAAAGTCGCGATACAAGACCTTTTTACGGATACGAGGTGATTCCGACGCGCATACACGTCCGAATCAGTTTTTGCAAAAGCTCAAATATCTGGACATATCATACGCGCCTTTCGGTGCAATTGGTACGCGATGGGGCGGTCCCGTTTGGTCGGGGGCACTCTGTATCGCAAATTTTAAAGTTTTCAAAAACGGTTTTTCATAATTTTTAACCCATTTTAATTCTTCATATAACCCCAAATAAATTAATCTAATTTACAGGAAATAATCTTGGTTATATGGTCTTCATATAGCAAAAAGAAAATCTAAGTTTGGATCTCTGTGGTGGGAGTTATGAGTCCTTAAACATGGGTCATTGCAACAGTTATTCTGAAATTAAAGTTGTGGTTTTTTTCCAACTTGGTCTCGGTTTTCACCTAGGGTTACTCACTGATCGATGGAAACTAATACACAGTATTGAAAGAGGGATAGGTCATGAACATACCGGTGAAGACGAGATCAAATTTGGTTGAGCGATGGAACATGAATCAATGCCTGAACAGGGGTACGCTGCAGTAAATTTCTGCAGGCGTGCGCGCGGGATCTCGAGAACGGCGACGAGCGGCTGTTGGCGTGCTCCGGACGACGGCGCTGGGGGCTCTAGTGGTTTGCGGCGCAGGGTCTGGGTAGTCGAGATTTAGGGTTAGGGTTTAAGAAGTCATATAATCTATATATATATATGTAGAGGGAAAACCGAAAGGGGGTCGGGCTTTCGCGTAGGGGGTTTTGCCGCTGCTGTTTCTGGTTTAGCTAGCGGGTAGGGTTTAAGGAAATGGGTTAGGTTAGGACCGGGTTTGGGTTTAGCTTAAGGGAAAGGGATTTTGGTTATTTTCTAATTTTTTTTCCTTTTTCTTTTTATTATTCATTTTTTTTCCATTCTTTTCATTTGTTTTCTTATTCTTTATCATTTATTAACACTATAATTACTACTACTACTACTACTACTACTACTACTATTATCATTATTATTATTACATTATTATTATAACTAACACTTGTTATTATTATTATTATTATTATTATTATTATTATTATTATTATTATTATTATTGTTATTATTATTAATTAATAACTATTTATTATTTACATATATATTTAAGGTATAAAAAATATATTTGTACCCAATTAAAATCTAAAAAAATCTAACACTCTCCCACAAGGATCCCAAATTAGTTTTGTGCAAAATTTCTAAATGCGTATTTATCTAGGTAATTAAATCAATAAATCATATTTTCTAATTAACTAACTAATATAAATAAATTCTAATAATTAATTAATTAAAAATAATATAATATAAAAAAAAATATTGGATTTTACAAACGACTCATGCCACTGCTCCGTCTGCCGTTGCTCCTGATGATCTACATGATATCATCGTTATGGTTGTGGCGTAGTACATAGCTAGCCGACAGCCGCCTCCGCCTCCACCTTCGACTTGATGGATTTTTTGTGTTTGTAAAATTTTTTTAGTTGGTTGTAATTTTTTAACTTGATTATAATTATTTGACTTTGTGCGATTGTATAATAGTTATTTATACATGTTTGGATTACTCTACTTTATTATTTCGACGTATATATAACATTTATACATTTTTGTGTAGGTTTTATTATTTTTTTGGAATTTGCTTGTGTGAAATTTATTTGTGTGAAAATTGGTGAATGTATAACAGGTATATGCTCAGCAGAAATTAATTTCTGGAAAAAATATTACCTTTAGTGACGGACATACGACGTAATAGCGACAGATTATGTGAAAAATCTCAGGTCATCGACGAATTTTCGACAAAAAATCTTAGGACAGCAATTACCCAACGACGAAAAATCTGTCCCTAAAACGTTTGATACACACAAATGTGCCAAACATGTATTAGAATATGTCGCTAAAATCTGTCACTAATCCGTCACTGAGAGTGATGGATTAGTGATGAGCTTTGTGAACCCTGAATGTGCAAAACCTTCTAAAAAATTTGACAAATTTTGGCTCACATAATCTGTCGCTAATTCGTCGGTAAGTAGTCAAAAAGTTTAGCTTGTACGTCGTTGATTCATCGCTGGTTTTATGTCGCTCAATCCGTCGTTAATCCGTCGATATAGCGACGGATTAGCGACAAAATTTTTGTAGCGCCGTTAGTTATTCTGACGGAACCTTTCCGTCGCTAATCCGTCGCTAAAATAAAATAGCGACGAAAGAGGGCACATCTTTTCGTCGCTAATTTCGTCGCTAAAACAGTGTATTTTTGTAGTGAAAGAGGGCACATCTTTCTGAAAATAAGGTGAAGATGTAATATGGATTTGCAGTTGTAGCTATCTATCCCATGAAGAGATCATAGGGGAGGAGAGTGGGTCGACAGCTGCAGACAATGAAACAAAAATCTTGCAAAAAGAAAAATAGTAGAAACAGAAAACTGCCCTTCTTTTTACAGTCGTAGTTTCTACACTGAGATTGAACAGAAAAAAAATGAAGAAGAAATAGGATGATGAAGATCCTTGTTGCTCAAAGCAAGATTTGCCCCCTTCGACAATCTGCTCCTAGGAACCAGTAAGTTCAGTGTATTGAACTTTTGGAACGATCCATGTCACCTTTGTTGCGGATCTCAATCTCAACGAACAACACTTCGTGGATTTTGGTAGTTTCTGCAAAAATTTGCATGTAGCAGTATATATATATATATATATATATATATATATATATATATATATATATATATATATATATATATATACCCAAACCCTAATCAGCCGTCGCCCTCCTAATTCGGAGACAATTCCTAAGAATTAGGAGCAGTTATAAACCATTATCTTCGAATCCCAAAAGATAATGAGCGATTTATACCAAATATCCATTAAATCAGCCATACAACGCTTTTTTTGCGCCAACTACTGCATTTCTGTGCTCAACTCTCATGCGCAGACTTAGCGCGGAGCGCTCAACGAAGCCCTACATGTACACCCACCGCATAAGCACTACCGTGTAAGCTCCTACACGTAAGGCCTTTATGCGTAAGTCCATGCACAACCCGCACAGCGCTGATGCTCTGTCGTGCAACCCGCAGCAACTCGCGCAAGAACGCGCATACAAGCGCAACAAAGCGCCACTTTGCATCATAGTCCGAGTCGAGCTTGCCTCCTAGGGCAAATCCTCAAGAATGAGTGACAAAAAATAAGATTATTTCCGTGGTGTCTTGACCCTTGCCCTTTAGAAAAATACTCCGCCATCTCAACTACATGGGCTAATACGCCCCATGTGCACAAGTCAACACAAAAAACTTTATATTGAAATACACACTCGAGGTTCTACCTGATGTGGGACTATTATTCTAGAATTCAATATCAAAACCCCAGCACATAACAATTATTATTCCATTACAGTACAATCTAAATAAAATATTTGAGACTAATTGATATTACATTATATCGTTTGATTATATGTTCAAACCAAACATGATAATGTAATTATAATTCTATTACAATACAATCAATTACGTTATAAATTTATTCTATTACAATTACAATTATATTACATTATATTGACAATTATATTACATTATATTGAACCAAATGCATGGTTACAAATTTTATTCCTTTACGGCTACCATTATATTACATCATAGTAGAAAATTGACGTAGTAATCTTTCAATGGAGGCCAAAAAAATGACGATAAGTATTGTGTTATATTAGAGTTTGAAATGTGGTAGAGGGGCGATCAAGAAGATGTAATTTTTCTATGATATATGTTTATCATGTTGGGAGGTTTGGTAGCTTTTTCTTGTGTGAATATCGGATATAGTTTGTTCAAATATTCATTTGTGCCCCCAAGTCACAATTTGGTGAATCGCAACCACGTCATCTTGTCAAATATTTGACCACTTGTCGCTAAGACATGGGCAAGTATTTCTCTATTGCCATATCCATGGAACCCTAAAACTGCATGTTTAATTCAATTATACATACATGGAAAAGTCTTAGAAAGGGGTTGGGAGCTAGACATTGGCGATCAGTACTACACCATACGATTTGTTGAGGAAATTAAAAGCTCGACAACCTCACCACGAGTCAACATTATTTACATACATGCATGATGCAACAATAAATATGTACAAAATATTTGTAAGCATGGCAATGGCCAGTGAAGTAGCTAGTGAAATAAACCGCCCTCATGTCTATGTTTCCTTTGACCAACACACTTAACCCATTTGTTTCAAATCCGATATCTTACTAAGTAGACCTTATCTATCCAATGATATCGTTATATTTTTTTCTATTTCATGCAAGTCTAAATTAAAAAATATATATATTACTATATTATTGGATGGAAATCAAGACTCACCATGAATTTCGACTATTGAAAAAAATTTCTGCTTTGTTGACGTTGATGTCCAGGTTTTCTTTGACCAACACACCTAACCAGTTTGTTTCAAATCAGATATCTTCCTAAGTAGATCAGATCTGGATCCGATTCGAAGTTATTGGTATAGGATACGATCTCTATGCAGAAGAGGAGGACTCTGACCTAGGATACGATCTGAGGACCCAAAGTCGACCTACAACTTATGCGTAGAGTAGGATTCGGATCCAGTTTATGGATTGGAAAAGACTTCTTGGCCTGCAAAATGCATGCCCGCAAACAGACCGCAACCTACACGTAGCCCCCTCCATTTGCTCCGACAACTCTCCAGGACCCATCTCAAAAAATGGCAGCCAATCAAGAGCCGCACGGGCCATTTCCGGGCACGCAAATTGCGGTCCATGTAGCAGCTCTCTTATGGATTTGGGTGTGTGACTCTTAGTATATATCCCAACTGATTGCAATTCCTAGTTATAGTTAGCGCATAATCTGAGATAACAGGTTTAGTCTGGGTTGTGAATTGCTTATTTTGCTTCTTTTTTCTTTTATATATATATATATATATATATATATATATATTTTTTTTTTTGAGATGTATAACGTAACGTTCGAAATTATGTGCATACTGCGTTGCACATGTCTTTTGGGACCACTGTTCCCAACTCACACCAAATAAATGGAAGAAATAATATGCTCTCGTTGTTCGATCCATCGATCTTCCACCACCCAACCAGAATCTTATACATTTTTCCTGTAACTACAAGGGTCGCTCGAATTTGGTTATTTAAAATTTTAATGAAAAGAATGTTTGGTAACAATATCTTATGCTTGCTATTTGTTCATTTTTTGGATCACTTAAAAAGGAGAAATAGACATAGAAAATTAGAGTAATACAATTAATCCTCCAAAGCCTCTCTTCAAACCAATTCTCACGTGGGATGTTAAATGGTATTATGTGACATCTAACATGTCAACTAATATAGTAAAGTTTAACCAAAAAAATTAATCATTCATTTTTAATGTTAATTTTAATGTTAGTTTTAATTTTAAAATATGCCATGTCACATTAACCTCCAGGTTAGTTATCACATAAGGAGAAATAATTTAGAGAGATGTATGATTAATATCATTATTCAATTGAATAATGTTATTCATCCCTCCAAACTGACTTTTCAATCCATTCTTCCTTATGTGGCAGCTAATATGACTGTTAATATGGCTGTTGACATAACAAATTTTAACATTAAAATTAACATTAATATTGATATTAATATTATTATTAACATTAATAATAATAATAATAATAATAATATTATTATTATTATTATTATTATTATTATTATTATTATTATTATTAACATAAATATTAAAAATTTTGGATAATTAAGTTTTTGAATTAAAATTTATGATGCCAGTTGTCATGTTGGATACTACATTAGCATGCAACGTCAGCTACCGCACATAAGAAGATATAGTTTAAAAAGATAATTTGGAGATGCGAATAGAATTACTTTATTCAATTACAGTTGGGGATAGAAAGCTCCCTATCCACCTCTTTATTTATTTCTCTTCTTCTTCTACTTCTTCTTCTTCTCTATTCAGAGAATATGTCCTTCATCACTTTAACAAAAGACAGAAATTAGAAGGCCATCAATATATCCTTTGTGGAGTGACAGGTCTGATTGAGTTTATTTAACTCGCACTCCAAATTTAGCTTCAGTTTGGTTGAACACCTATCATCTTCTACGGCCCTTTCCAGATCAGTACCTCTCAAATTTATTCCAAATTTCAAACCAACTCAAAAGGGTCCATACACTGCTGCTCTTGGTGAACTCAAAATCATGTTTCCTTATCACTCTGTACATGTACTCTACCGGTAGTTACACATAATTATCATGTACTATACAATTTTTTTTTTTTTTTTTTTTTTAAGTATGTGACAATTATTTATAACCGTCGGTTGAATTTTCGGATTATATCAAATATAATGAAACACGGGAGGTGTTTTCCCAACATTTTACCTGAGAATGCTGAAGATTAAGAGTCCGTTTAATTCACTGCAATGTAATCGTAATCATAATAGAATTGAATAAAAAAAAAATTATCTTTTTATTTTAATTTTATTACAATTACGATTATATTATAGCGAATGTAATGGACTCTTAAGTAAAATTCTGAAAACTTAGTAAAGATGCTTAACTGAGCCAATTGTACAATGGCAAACAAACAGTTCAATGTGAAAAGCTGCAATCCATTGTCCCTAATGACTAACAACATCCACAATAATTTTATTACTAACAAGCATAATACATATCACCAAAGGAGGAAAAGTTAAAGGAGAGCAGCACATGGGGAGTAGACTTGTGTGTGTCCTTTAGTAAGTAAGTGTGAGCTTGAGGACACACTGAGTTCAAAGAAAGTCCAAGAGTTGGTGAAGCTGAGTCTTGGGAGTGTTTAGAAACTGTACTCTATTTCTTGAGGGTCAAACCCTGCTAAAGTCCAAACACACCCCCTTTCAAATTCTGCCTGCCACCCTCGTCAGTTTCTCATTATTCACTCCCAAAAACCAAGATTAGTTTCCATTTTTGAATAAATATTATTTTTTAATGTTGACTAGATGGAAAATTGCTCACAAGAAATATGTTCGGGCAATAAATTGTTTGCTAAATGAGTATCATTCAGGGAGGTCATTTGAGATGATATAACAACCTCCTGATGAAGACATGACATGAGTGAACTTCCTTCTTTAATTGTTTTTTTTTTTCTTTCATGTAACTAAAATTAAAAAGTTTGCTAATTGAGTATCATTCAGGGAGGTCATTTGAGATAATATGACAACCCTCCATGATGGAGACATGACATGAGTTAACTTCCTTCTTTAATTGTATTTTTTTTTTTCATGTAACCAAAATTAAAAACTAAAACAATATAGTCTGTCGGATCGAGAGTGGGATACCGCACGTCAGCTCGAAAGTTGAAATTACGATCTCTCATTGGACCCAACCTCCCAAAAAAAAAAAAAAAAAAATTTCATTGGACCCCAACATTCTCCAATGGGGGACCGCCACATCAGCCTTCGCACTGACGCACGGTCCATTCTCACGGTCCATAAAGCATCATTCAAAGTAAAAAAAGTGAAGATTGGATAACTTGAAGCATTACTCGGATACATTTATTCACAATCAGGAGATATATATTTTCTTAAATTTGTTTGGCCATATCAGTCTTCGGATTGACGCACGATCCATCCCCTCGGTTAATAAGACATCATTTGAAGTAAAAAGTAAATGTTGGATGGCTTGAAGCATTATTGTGGTACATTTCTTCACAATCAGGAGATGTATATTTTCTTAAATTTGTTTGGCCGAGGAGATGTTTTTTTTTATCTGGGGTCCGATTAATGCAAAGGGACTTGGTCCAATGGGTGACGACTACGTCAACCTTCGGACTGATGCGCAGTTCATTCCCTCGGTCTGTAAAGCATCATTCAAAGTAAAAAAAAAGAAGAAGTAAAGATTGGATAGCTTGAAGCATTACTCGGATACATTTATTCACAATCAGGAGAGGTATATATTTCTTAAATTTGTTTAGTCATGTTAGTCTTCGGATTGACACGCGATTCATTCCCTTCGTTCGTAAGACATCATTCAAAGTAGGAAAAAAAGATTGGATGGCATGAAGCATTACTGTGGTACATTTCATCACAAACAGGAGATGGATATTTTCTTCAATTTGTTTGGCCGAGGAGACGCTTTTTCTTTTATCTGGAGTCCGATGAATGCGGGCCCGGGGGGGGGGGGGGGGGAGCTGAGTCCAATGGGTGACCGCTACGTTAGCCTTCGGGGCCTGACGCACGGTCCATTCCCTTGGTCTGTAAAGCATCATTCAAAGTAAAAAAAAGTGAAGATTGGATAGCTTGAAGCATTACTCAGGTACATTTATTCACAATCAGGAGATGTATACTTTCTTAAATTTGTTTGGCCATGTCAGTCTTCGAATTGACGCACGGTCCATTCCATCGGCTCGTAATACATCATTCAAAGTAAAAAAAGGGTAAATATTAGATAGCTTTGAAGCATTACTTTGGTACATTTCTTCACAATTAGAAGATGTATATTTTCTTAAATTTGTTTGGCTGAGAAGTTTTTTTTTATCCCATCATTGAGAAAGAAAAAGTATATCAGGATGTATTAACTAATATCAAGACGGCAGATCTCTCTTCTTATATTTCTACTAATGTAATTTTCGTCACAGATTGACAAATATTCTTTAGGGATCGGTCGATCTCTTCAATGCTCTTGCTATAAATGCAGGTAAATCTGTTTTCAGAATAGCAACCGAGCTCAAAATTAAAGCCCCCAAACAAGTAACCTCCGATCATCGTAGCATTACCGGTCAATTGATGCAAGTATGAATCAAACTGATCCGGCCATATATCTCTGCTTGATCTCTTGCTCAGCTCAACGCTAACACTATTCAGTGAGTCTCCATTTTGTCAGACAGAATGGCAACTGTCGTGACAACAGTAAAGAAGTAACCCAGAAGGAGGCTGGCCATTCATAAATGTAGGCATTTATGGTTTCTCATAACCAAACCAAGGGATCATTCATTCATTATTAACAGCTGATAGGAACAGTAGCATATGCATTGAAATCCTTTTTTTTTTTTGAGACCAATGTTCTTTTTCTAGATCAAAGTCGAGCCAAAAGAAAAAGAACAAAGAGCCTAATATTCCCCCCACACCACCCACATTGAATCAAAGCAAAATTGGTCCCAAGAGCTCGAGCCGGAGAGAATGGTCACATCTAATTAAGCTCACTCGCTCATTCCAAGTGCGGTCTTTTGGCAGGTGCAGGTGGCTCTGGCGACATTGCCAATGAATCCAAGCTCTCGTAGCTGAAGCAAGAGCTGCTGATCACTCCATTTGGACTTGGTGCGGGTTCATCAGATGAACAGTAGCAACTCTTCCTCTTGTTGTCAACACCACAGTTGCCCATTATTTCTAGAATAATCCCGTGACACTCCTCCACTCTTTCCTGCAGTAAGAAAAAGTTGAGTTTACCAATAAGTCAATATTTAGTTCTAAAGACATGAAATAGAAGAAGAAGAAGAAAATATGATTTCATTTTTGTTCACCCACCAAAATAGGAATCAAAATTATTTTGAAACAAAAATGAACTCAGAAAAAAAATAAAGATCATTTCTGCCAACCTTGGAGATTTGAAGCATGTCCATGAGGTGTTGCACCTCATCAAGAACCCCCACATTCACATGCAACAATGCTGCTGAGGCCCACACCGACGGAGGAAATCTGACCCATCTCCAATCTACGTTGACAAAGAGTGGAGGAGTGACAAAGAGACAACAATGGAAGCATCCCACCCGATAGAGATTGCACAAGACAACTCGAGATGTATTAAGCGTATGCGAAGATTGACACTCACCGGCGACGACGGACAGAAGAATGGCTTCGCACCTCCTCAAAACCTCCAATGGATCGTCGTCGTGGCCGCGGCGGCGGCCGCGGCCGAGCCCGAGCTTCGAGACGGCGCATTGGACGAAGGAGAGCGCGGTGACGGGGTTCATCCTCCATTGCAGAGTGGACAGCGCGAGCAGCTCCATCCTCTTTACGGTCTTCGACTCGAAGAGGTACTCCGAAGGAGAAGGAGAAGTGCTCGTCTGGAGGTCGAGCAAGAACGGGACGTGGCTCTCCTCCACCTTTGCGGCGAGGGAGAGGCACGCGACGGCCGACAGCTGCGTCATCCACGGCTTGTCCGGCCGGAGGGACAGCCCGCCGGAGGAGAGGAAGCAGCGGTCGAGGTAGTTGGCGGCGAGGAGGACGGTCGTCGCGCCGAAGCCGAGGCGGGAGCAGGTGGTGGTGGTCCACTGCATCGCTTGTGCTCGCGCGGAGCGGAGGTAGGCCGGGTCGAGGTTCGGGAAGGACTTCTGCTCGTTCGACACGAGAGAGGCGTTGAACTCGTCGGTGAATGGCTCATAGGGGGTGGTGGTGATGAGTTGTTGTTGTTGTTGATGGGAGAAGGGATCTTGTTCTTGGCAGAGGAGGGAGAAGAGTGCCATTTGTTGGAGTTTGTGTTCATAGGAAGAGGAGAAAAAGACGAAGGGTTGCTTCTTCTACTACTTCTACTTGGACTACTGCTACTTACTGTCATATTTTTGTTGTTTATTGTGTTTTGGACCTTTGGTGTCCTTTCATCTTTTTTTCAAGCGGAGAGGGGAGGGTTTTAAATTGGCTTGGGTTTTGATTTTCACCATAGAGAGTAGAGTATGCTTGTTCCGAAAAAGAAGGTGGAATTTCAGAATGTCCTATATTAACGATTTTTTTTTAAATAAAGTAATATATTTATATATAATTTCAAAAAAATGGAGGAATTTGGTGAAATTACAGGGAGGGGGAGAACTCGCCAACTGAGTTGGCAGTGCCCAGAGTTTGAGAAGAACTCGCCAACTCAGTTGACGGGCTCTAGGCAAGCTCGTCAACTCAGTTGGCGGGCCTCTCTCCCCTTCCCCTTTCTGCCTCGGAGACCTCTCCTGACTTCTCCCCTTCTCGGAGATCCCTCCTGACTTCTCATCGTTTACACCAATAAGTCAATCGTACAAAATTATGTTCTCGGCTTTAATTATATCAAACACGCTCTCTGCATCCGTTTCATTATATGATCTAGCAAGCGAGTCTAACAAGTGTTGAAATAATGGTTCTTTGGTAACTTTTTTCATGTTTTGTTTAAAATGCTGAATACAAAAAAAAAATGAGGAGATGTAGTAAAAATAGCACGAACAACATTTATTAATCCTTTTTGCTTGTCAGATATAAATAAAATTGTACTCCAATCATTAAAATAACTTTCAAAAGATATTTTAAGAGAATTTAAAAACCAAGACCAAGAATCACTATTCTCACCTTCAGCAACAACATAAGCTATATGATATAATTGATAGTTAGGATCGTGAGCACAAGCAATAAATAAGATACCTTGATATTTAGACGAAAAAAATGTAGCATCATTACTAATAACCGGTAAACAGCCCCTTACAAATCCATCAATACATGACTTAAAACAAATAAATATTCGTTGAAAGCTATTATTTTCGGCAGTTTTAATAAAACATGTACTACCTGAATTTGTCTCTATAATTCTATAACAATACTCCTCAAGACTAGCGTATGTCTTATCATAACTACCATTAATTTCAGCTAGTGCTATCTCTCGGGCTCTCCAGGCTTTGGAATAACTAACTTGTATACGGTGCTCCCTATATATATCTTTAACAATTTGTGATGGATTGTATGACTGGTTATCTCTAATAATGTCAATTACCATGGTCTTAATTCATGCAGCGGTAGCTAGTCGATGACGTCCTGTACTAAGTCTCCCTAAACAAGAATGACGATTTTCTAATATACTAACTTTAACTATATCGCCATTTCCAATAGATTTGACATATACTCTCCAATTACAATTCGGTTGATCACAACTATATATAATTCTACGAGCATTATTCATAACACTAGTTGAACAACTAAAATTATATTTAATTGCTAAATTACTTATAAAGCTTCTAAAGTGAGAACGACTAGGAAATGATTGTCCCTTAAATACTTCATCAGTGATAGCTTTTACAACATCATCATCTACCGTATAATCTATATTTTCAACTAAATCATCACTATTTTCATCGTCGTTGTTACTATCATCATCATGGTTAGATTCATCTAATGAATGACCTTCTTGGATAAATGAAATAATTTGTTGGAAAGAACTAGCACCCGAACTAACATGCTGATATTCAGAAAAATATTCATTATTTCTATTATATAATGTTGCTGCTACTTTAATAACATATATTTTTATATACCGTGATTGTGAATTAATCTCAAGAATATAATTCCATGCATCTTCACTATCTATCAAAAAATAATTAGAACCAAAAATAGACTTCGGAATAAAATCATAATGAATAGAACAACGTTCAATAATATGATTACGTATATTTTCAAAACTAATATTCAGATAAGTTGAAAAAATTATACTTTCTCCTCCTTCGTAATTTAACCCATTTACTTTATCGCCGTGCGAGCATACAATTCTTACTCTACGATTCATGACGGTTGAGAACTTTTGCTACAAGAAACTCTGATGAACTTTAGCTGCAGGCAGAACTGTGACTGAAGCTTCGCTAGAGGCAGAGAGATAGAGAGAGTGTTGGGGACTTTGCTAGAGGGAAGAGAGGAAATAGAGTGAGAGTGTTGGATGATTTGGTTGAGATAGGAAATATATAGAGTAAGAGTGTTGAATATAATAGCCGTTGTGCAACGGCCATAATCCTTTTGGCAATCTGCAACGGACCCTCACTCGCCAAGTAAGTTGGCAGGTAGAGTGCAACGGCTCCCCATAAACCCTCACTCGCCAAGCAAGTTGGCGGGCACAGCCTCCAACTCACCCTCCCTCGCCAACTGAGTTGGCGGCCTGTAGGTATCTCGCCAACTCAGTTGGCGGGCTCTTCGATTCCCCCAAGAACCTGCCAACTCAGTTGGCGAGTTCTCCCTCTCCCTGTAATTTCACCAAACCCCTCCCTTTTCTTGCAATTATATATAAATATATTACTTTATTTAAAAAAATCGAAAAATGGTTCTTAATGTTCTTCAAATATGTTCTTTCTTATGTTATCAATTAATATAATTTATTATATTAATGAGTTTTTTAAAATATTTTTTTATGTTTATTAATTAATATAGTTTATTATATTAATTGAGGCAGTTAGATAGACAAAATTAAGAAATTGTTCTTTACTTTTCCTAAATTATATGCAACGCAGGGACATATATGCTAGTTTAGACATATATGATATTCATATATGCTAGTTTAGACATATATGATATTTTAGTTTACTGTTATAATTAGCGTAGTATATTGTGCTAACAATATAGACTTATCTTCTATTGATATGTCCATTATCTCTTGTATTAATACACTTTTCTGTTGTATATATTCGAGTAAAACATCGATAGAAATCGTTGTATCAAACATTTGTGTGTGTGTGTGTGTATATATATATATATATATATATATATATATAAGAAAGAGGTGGGTCCATTTGTTATACAGTGGTTGTATCAAATGTTTAATACAACCATCTGTATCAAAGTTTTACTCTATATATTCAAAGTGAAAAATCTATACTTGGTTTCCTTCCCACAAATGCATAACTTATGCTTTCCATCCCTTCTCTTATTCTATAACAGTTCTCAACGTATATACCACTGTTTGCACTACATCACGTTAACAACACGCTCTACCAAGCTCAGAAAGTAGAGCAAGTAAGTATGATTTCTTTTTATGAACTAGTCTTTTCTTTTGATTTTTTTCCTGTTTTCTGATTAACAGATGAAACAAAAGGAGCAGTCATGACAAAATTGACCAAATCCATTTGGATCACAACTTGCCATAATAACAACAAAATTTTTCCACGTTGAAATTTATTTCTCCCTGGAAAATTATTTCTTGTTGAAAAATTCTCCCTCACTAAAATTTGTTCTCTAGATGAATTTTGTTCCTGGTTGAATTTTTTTTTTCACCGAGCTAAATGAAATTTCTTGCTAAAGTTTTTTTTTCGTTTATTGAGCAGAAATTTCTTTACTGAGATGGAGCCACTTCGCAAAAATGGAGTCACTCTACGTAAACATAGAAACTTCGCAGAAATTAAGTCCAACCATTTTTTTGTCCAGGGCTTCACCCCGCATCACCAGGAGGCACTACCCCCTCGAACCCCGTCTGCTGACCGAACAACGGAACCCCAGTAGATAAGCGCAATGAATCCCTTGTAGGGGTTTCGCCCCCACCTTCCGAACCTAAAGTTTATCCAATTTATATAGTTCATAAATGAACCTGAAGTTCATCTTGAACATGCTAATCATAAGTGAACTCGATGTTCATACAGAACCATAACAAATCATCACATATTGGGAAATGGATAATTAATCCAATTCTTAGAACTTGGAGTTCTCACATCTTATTTTTTCCTCTAATGTAGTGTAGAAGATGAATAAGATCAAGTTTAGCATATTGGAAATCTTTGAAATAAACTATCTAAAATGGGTACAAGATATCAAACTCCAAATTACTGCAAAGAAGTTGAAAGCGACCTTGCCCAACAATAAAGAGGATGAAGCTTCTAGGGTAACCGTCATGATATTTATCCATAAGCATATGCCAAATGTATTGTAGATTGAATACCTCACTGAAGAGGACCAAAGTGTCATGTCCCAATTCTGCAGAATCGATAAGTCGCCACCGGGTTTGATGTCGTACAAGCCTAAGTTGCTTTTCTACAAGACATTTTCGTGTGGATTTTAAAGTACCATAAGTTTTATAGAGCCAATAATAGAATTTTCCAAAGAAATTGATTAACACATAAGGAAAATAGTTCTTTCATTGATAATGTACATATATTACATAGGTCCTGAGTACAAGCAAAGGGTGTCATATTGGCTTACAACTTGAGCAACAAAATGAGATACATCATTTCATACATCATAACCCTTTACAAGAAGCAAAAGATATAAATATCTTAGCAGAACTCTTAGAACTATAACAATAAGCTTCAAAAGATATATGCACGGGCTTCGCTTGATGGATGAGTCAGGCCTTCAACTCCTCGCTATGTCGCCTTAGTTAGCAGAACATGTGGAGACATGGGTCAGCACATTTGAAATGCACTTGTCAGAGAAAATTAACCCAACCCACCAAATCAACAAAGTATTCATGTGAAGGAAACAATGTTATTATGTGATCTTTCTATCTTTTCGTAGTTTAATTTATAGAGAATAAGACAGGAAATGTAAAAACATAGTAATATGCATCACCGAAATGGTAATTCTTACCAATGTCGGACTTATCTTTCCTGCACATATATTACCATGTTCTTTTCTGTGGACTAGACATTTTTAGCTCAATAATTTAAATATATGAGAGTCATTGGCACCACAAGCCATCATGGACTATAGCCTATGTGTCATATCCCTAATTTTCTAAATATGTATATAATTGTATTTTCTATTTTGTGTAATTTTTTATTTTTTATTTTATTCTCTGGAGTTTAATTCGTATTGATTATTGAGACCTGACTTTTATTTCTTGTTGTTGATTATTTATTGATTTGCATTAGTTGTTATTATTATTTGAATTTATGTTTATGCTGGCATTTTAATTTTGTGGATATTATTATTATTATTATTATTATTATTATTATTATTATGTAACCCCAACCCCTAAACAAAATCCTAACCCTCACCCTTGTAGAAGCATGAAATACGCTGGGGAATTGTCCGCGTATTTTATAGTCAAAACCCCCATTATACATGAAGTTCCTCCCTGCGTAAAACAGAGCTTCAAGGTTGTTTGGCGTAAAATAGGGCCTCAGACCTCCCCGCGTAAAACAGAAGCTTCAAGGTTGTTTGGTGTAAAATATGGCCTCAGACCTCTCTGCGTAAAATAGAGCTTCAAGGTTGTTTGGCATAAAAATAGGGCCTCAGACCTCTCGGCATAAAATAGAGCTTCAAGTCTGTTTGGCGTAAAATATGGCTTCAGAGCTGTCCGCGTAAAGCAGAGTTTCAAGGTTATTCTGCGTAAAATGTTGATATACCTTCCTGCGTAAAGTTTAAAATACGTTGTTTTTAATGCAGCATAAAATTGTACGAGGAACTCTTCGTATTCCTCGGATGAATTTGTCAGTCAAATCAGTGAACCTGACATTCGACAAAAGTACTACACAATGATCAGAGAGAACAGCTGTGATGATGATTTTGGCACAGAGACCCAGGTTATCGTTTTGTGACAGATTTCTTGATACAAGTTATTTTTTCGCATTCAAAGGAAGAGAAATAGAGCCTTTAGAATACGCTGCCTATTCTACATTGATAGAAATAAGTTTTTACCCGCAAGATAAGACAAAATCAGCCACCACGTCAAAATTTATTTCTTGTACAAAGCTCGAAGCATATCTCTGCATTTAATGCACGAGATTGAGGCATATCTCTGCATTTAATGCACAAAATTTTTGTTCTATGTTCAAAATTTGTCATGACTGGAAAAGCTAAGACTGAGACTAATACACTCACATCACCATCTTTGCATTTTACGCCAACCAGGCTATTTTCAACTATAGGAGTACGTCGTATGCTATCTCCTCGAAATACGCCAACTCGGCTATATTTGCAAAGGTACGTTGATAATGCTATTTAGCCCAGAATACGCTCAAGACCTTAGTCATGAAGGATAATTGGCTATTTTATGTTGGTTATCTGTTATTCATGAATCACCAAGCTTTACACAAGGAGCAGTTACCTACGTGGCTTGCATGCCATGATCTTCGAGAAGCAGTTATACACGTTACCTTATAAAGGGATACATATGGATTCAGAGGATCATTTAAACGTTGATAGTAGTTATTATAACTGCAGCGTAAATGAGGCAATCTTCTTTACAGTTTGCCTTTTTACGCCAACAAGACAATTATTTGGCTTTTACGCCAACCAGGCAGTTACCTACGTGGCTTGCATGCCATGATCTTCGAGAAGCAGTTATACGCGTTACCTTATAATGGGACCCGTGTCATACACAGATTCAGAAGATTATTTGAACGTGGGTAGCAGTTATTATAACCGCAGCGTAAATGAGGCAATCTTCTTCATAGTTTAGCATTTTATGCCAACGAGACAGTTATTTGGCTTTTACGTCAACCAGGCAGTTATGGGATTGATCTCTATAAATAGAGACTCCTAGTCGGACCAGGGAAAACAGGGCACAGACAGACACAACACACACAGGCAGAGAGCACAGAGAGAGGAGACAAAGGTGTTTTGGCTGACAACTTTGGCAATAAGAATTCGACCCTACTTGCAACTTTCCTTTGACCGGCTTTTGCCTTCAGTTCAGAGAAAGTTTGAAGCATCTTCTACAGCACTTCTTCATTATCGTGTAGTCCAAGGAACAAAGTGATCGACCGCAGATCAGACTTCTATAGCAATACTCCCCAGAATCATTTTTTTATTGTACTTAACATCCTCGTATAGGATTAATTGTACTTTTCTCTTTTCTAGTTTTTCTCTTTTCTAGTTTGTAAGCAAAGGTTTCGTACAAACCTCTTTATTTATCTCCACAAATAAGATGGCGACTCTGCTGGGGAAGACTTAATCCTCTGACGAGGAAGCAATTGCTCAACACGATGTTGTACCCATCGGATCGACGAAAAAGACTTTGGTCGTCCAATTTGACCAATCTGCCTATGAAGACATGCTTCATGCAGGGGGTAGTTCTCATTCCTCCTTTGTCCATAACAACAGGAAGCTGCGTAAAGTGTGGATGCCCAAGACATCCTCTACCCTTCCTACAAGCTCTCATGCACTGATAAACAAAGTTGTGACAAAACAGCCAACACGTCCTGTGCGTAAAACTTTGTCTCCCGTCTGTGACGTGGTAGACAAGACTTCTGGCAATGCCTTAGTGCCAATCCAGAAGTCTCAAACATGCCCTGCGCGTAAAACTTTATCTCCCGTCTGTGACATGGTAGACAAGACTTATGGCAATGCCTCAGTGCCAATCCAGAAGTCTCAAACACGCCCTGCGCATAAAATTTTGTCTCCCGTCTGTCACGTGGTAGACAAGACTTCTGGCAATGCCTTAGTGCCAATCCAGAAGTCTCAAACACGCCATGCGTGTAAACTTTCGTCTCCCGTCTGTGATGTGGTAGGCAAAATTTCTGGCAAGGCCTCAGTGTCAATGCGGAAATTTTAAACATGCCCCGCGCATAAAATTACATCTCCCATCTATGATGAGGCAGATGTACCCTTTGATCACATCAAAGGAAAGAAAGTGATGAATCCTTCAACCTCTAAGCTTTTACGCCCACGAGAGAAGAAAGTTCCCACTTTACAGATTACGCGTGATACTGAAAGCCGTTTAAGGACTTCCCTGTTTTACGCGAACCTATGCTACGTCAGGATAGGTCGGTCCACGTAAAGACGACTCATTTTACGGGAAGATACACTCCTCAAATAGATGATGGATCATATGCTACTCAGATGGGTGAACTATTGTATTCCTATGGAAGAGAAAGGGTTATGGTTCCTAATCTACACATTCCTACTGATGTAAAAAGGCAGAATAAGCCTTCTTCTTCTTCTAATGTTGTCCCTGACTTGTGTGATTTCTTAATCCAGAAACACAAAGACTAGGGATCTCCTAATATGTCTATTACACCCCCTAGAGAACATTGTTGTAATAGTCATAAGGTTGTAATTAATTGTTGCTATTCTAAAGCAAAACGGTCAGTGTTCGACCGATTGAACTATTTTGTGTCATTACAGGAAGAAGAACCAACATTTGCTTCGGTAAACATGGCTTCGCATATTCCTAGAGGAAGGTCGAGTTCAAGACGTCATTCCTCCAGAACTCCAAGCCAAAGGAGATTTGACAGACTCATCGAGACCTTTGAAGAAGGTATTTTTTGAAACACTCGCTCGGGGTCACGACAATCAGCTTCATATTCTTCAGATTCCGATACTGGGAATTGCCAGTTTTCTGAAATAGATACTGAAAGTATAGATTCAATCTCTACAAAGATCTATACTAATCCCTCAGTAGCATCTAGAGAAATATGAGTTTATGTTGTTGGAGACGAACATGAAGAAGCTTCTCCATCAGGAAGTACTGAACAACGTATCACTGCATTGGAGACATCACTTAAAGAAATGCATACCATGATGGAGAGTATGCACCAAATGATGGTGACTCAACATGCAACTGCAATAGCTCAAACACCTGTTCCTCTGACTCAACTACGTGTGGGGGTAGATATACCACCAGCCAATGCAAGCCATGAGCCTGTTCAAAATCAAGAATCAGCTGCTCCTCAACCTCTTAATCCGGAGAATGTATTACCTCCTGTTGGAGTTATAATACATCCAATCTCTCACCTTTCTGCTGTCCCTCTCCCATCTGAAGATCCCATACAAGCAGTTCAGGAATTGAAAGCCTAATTTGATGCTTTGAAACATAAAGATCAACTCAAGAAGTTGGGAATTAACCAGCCATATCCAGCTGTCTGGGATGAGATCCCTTTCCCACCAAAATATAAACCACAGGCTATGGTTTTGTTTGAGGGAAAGACGTCGCCAAGCCAGTATATGAACTACTTCAGCATGATGCCGGTATTGTTGCAAGGAAATGATGCCCTTCTCACTCGAGTGTTTAAAGGCTGTCTGTCTGGAGTAGCTTACCAATGGTATCATAGTCTACCTGACAACTGCATTACTTCTTTTGATGATTTCAAAACTCTATTCTTCGCTCGATTCTACAAGGGAGGAATGAACATGTCTATGTCGTCACTCATTGAAGTAAAGCAGAAGAAAAAAGAAAACGTTCATACTTTTATCGAACGCTTTCATCAAGCTACTTTACAGATGCCTCCTGGAGTTCCAGATTCAGCCTTGGTAGATATTTGCAGAAAGAACCTACTCTCACTGATCTCAGTATTCATGGGACCATATCAGTTCCATGATTGGCCCTCATTTATCATATCGGTAGTAGCCGCTGAAAAGAATAGTCGAAAGGCTCATGACAACAGAATCATGATCTCTACCTCTGATAGAGGAAAGCGTTCATCCTCCAATAGTGAAAATACTCGTAGTTCGAAAGGAAAGGAAGCCCTGGCAATCAATACATCTAGACAAAATACTCCGGTAACTACACAGACGAATTCTGGAACTTCCAGACCTAAGGAGGAATATTTTTTTGACGACAATGATATTCCAAGCATATTTGATTGTCTAGTCAAAAGTGGCAAGCTTACTCTACCAAAGATAAAGCGTCCAAATGAAGTCGACAATACAGATAATCCTAAGTACTGTATTTTTCACAGATACATACATCACCCCACAAAGGCATGCTATGTACTGAAAAGGAAAATCCAGTAGTTGATCGACGTCAAAGTCATCACTTTACGTAATAACGAGAAGACGGTCACTGCAAATATGGTCTCACTCCAATTTGGCAATTTTCCCCCTCAAGAAGTACCGGATGGCGTGGTACCTATTCCACGAGTAATGATGGATATTGTTAATCTCCCTCCTACCAGGGGTCAAAATCAAGATTTAGTGCCCCTAACTACCAAGCATGGAGAGATCACGTGGGTTCATCCTGATCCAGTATCAGAAATTGAGGAAGAGACTAAATCTGCTAAAGCTAAGTCTAAGAAGAATTCAAGATGTAAACCATGTCATATGGTTGAAATATCCCCGGCATCGAAAAAGAGGCTTTAACAACCGGAACACGGTCAGGAAGAGCCTACCTCAAAGAACATGAAGGGAACCAAGAAGAAGCAACGGCAGACACTTCAGCCACCAAACTTCCAGAGCCTGAACCTGTGATACCAGAGGCATGTCCTTCTAAATCAACTTCTGTGGACAAAGGTAAACAGAAAAAAGTTCGTTTCGATAAACCTCTGAAAAACACTCAAAACAAAGGTTTAGAGAAACCATATAACTTTGACATCTTGGCTCAGTTGGCTAATACTCCAGCCATATTGTCCATTTTTGAGCTACTTCGTTTATCCAAAGACACTCGTCAAACCTTGAGTGAAGTATTAATGCAAGCAGATGTATGCTTGACTCAGCTCAAGTCCCCCGATAAAGAGCCTATGCCATGTCCTCAATGCCATAGTGTGATGGAAGCAATCCCAAACATTACTTTCACTCAAGAGGATATGTTGTTAAAGCATAACAAACATGACGGGCCTCTTTATTATACAGGATACATCGGCTCCATTGAGGTAGACCAGATTCACATAGATCCGGGATCTTCAATCAGTATTATCCCTCATAGTCTGCTGAGACCATTGAGAATTCCTACCAGTGAATTAGCTTACACTACCACTATAATTGTGGGCTTCAATGCCAGAAAAAGCAGACCATTGGGGAAGATTCGTTTGAGAATTCAGATTGGTGATCTGAGATCATTGGCTACATGCTATGTCATTGATTTGAAGGTGTCTTACAATATTCTGTTAGGTAGACCATGGATCCATGATCACAATATTGTTCCTTCAACTCTACAGTAATGTTTCAAATATGTAGATGCTCAAGGAACAGTGAAAATAGAAGTTGCTGATCTCAATCCGTTCAAAGGAGTTGAATCCTACTATTCTGATGCCGTTTTGTACACTCAAGACTATATGAAAGAGGTATCAGGCAAAATGGAGGAAGAAGTTCACCATGAGCCAGGAGAACCATCTGCTGAGCAACCTTTGTCGATCCAAGTGAAGGGGCGGGTTATCCGTCCAAAATTCTCGGAACCTATGACTATTCACGTGGGCAAAACAAAGTCGGGAGGAGGAAATGATCCTCTAGTGATCAATCTAAATAAGAAACCTCCACCTTTGGTCATTGACCTTAGGCGCAACAAGTAGCTATCTGATATAAATAGCGATGCGTTTGCTGATGATAATAAAGATTCTCTTTTCCAGTATACTGACGCCCAATTTCCTAATCAGAAATCTTCTATAGCGATATCCTCAAAAAATGATCAAGAGAAAATATGGTATGATACAATTGACGAATTTTCTCCTCACAAAGATATAGAACCCATAGCAAAAAAATTCTTGGAAGCTATGTACTTCTATCATCCATATGTGTGGGAAGTAGCTTCAACATCTAATATCGTCATGGCATATAGGCCACATGAAGATTCTGTCTTTATCGTTCTACCTACTCGCAATGATCAACATCAAATAGTCTTCGATCGAATGCAGAATAGACCGATTGTACAAGAAGAATCTCATGAGTCTGATGATGAGAAAATGCAAATCCACAGATATAGCCCACAGGCTTTAAAGATTATATAAAACATGGATTATGATTTGAAGTTGAAGCAAGGCCTCAATTATGGAAAAGGCAGACGAATACCGTTGCATGGTGATCCTTATTATCAACGAACTCATTTCGGGTTAGGGTATACCATATCTCTTGCAACTACAAGCAGCTCTGAGTTAAGTAAGGAGACCATTTCCTCTTCTCAAAATAATTTGTCATCCTCCAATTCAGATGATGAATTTGAACTGGGATTATAAGTAAATATGGTGTTGACAGATCCCTTGGAAACAGAGGAACAAGAATCTGAACCATTTGAAAATGAATCTTGGGCACAACAAATGGATACCCAATGGGAACTACGGTTCGAACAAAAGGAACCACCCACTGAAGATAAGGTTATCCAAATTAATGTTGGGGATAAATTTTTACCAAGTCGATATTTATCAGTAATAATCTTTCTGAAGAAGAAAGAGAAGAAATGATCCAGCTGATAAAAGAATATATCGATGTCTTTGCTTGGAATTATGAAGATATGCCAGGTCTTGATCCAAAAGTGGCTACTCATAAACTCAATATATTGTCTAATTTAAAGCCTGTGAAGCAACGGCAACGTCGGTTCTGCCCAGATATGATGGATGCCATTGAAGTTAAAGTTAAGAAATTAATAGCCTGTAGGTTCATACGGGAAGAACAACATCCAGATTGGGTCGCTAATGTTGTCCCAGTTATGAAGAAAAATAAAAAATGCGTGTTTGCATCGACTTCCGAGATCTAAATGCGGCCTGCCCTAATGATGAATTCTCTCTTCCCATTACAGACGTCATGATCGATAATACGTGTGGTTTTGAGTGCATGTCTTTCATGGATAGATTTTCAGGATATAATCAAATTAAAATGAACCCTGAATATGAGAAGCATACTGCTTTTTGTACTTCGTTAGGAGTATATTGCTATACAATCATGCCTTTTGGATTGAAGCATGTCGGGGCCACATATCAACGAGCTATGAGTAACATATTCCATGAGCATTTACATAAAATGGTAGAATGCTACGTAGATGATATTGCAGTCAAAAGATGCCTCAAGAATAATTACATTCAAGACTTGAAGATAGTATTTGATTTGATGCGCCAACATTAACTCAAAATGAACCCTACAAAGTCCTTTCTTGGTGTATCCAGTGGCAAATTTCTGGGATTTGTCATTACTGCTAAAGGCATTCAAGTTGACCCTGATAAAGTAAAAGCTATCCTAGAAATGCGACCGCCCCGTACTCTCAGAGAACTTAGGGGATTTCAAGATCGTCTAGCTTATATCAGAAGATTTATATCCAACCTCTCTAGAAGGTGTCAACCTTTTTCTCGCCTAATGAGGAAAGGTGTGTCATTTGTATGGGATGAAGCCTGTCAACAAGCGTTTAATGACATTAAATGCTATCTTACTAATCCTCCAGTTCTGGTGCCTCATGACATAGGAAGACCATTTTTGCCGTATGTTCGAGCAATGGATTATTCTTTAGGGGCTCTCCTCGCACAAAAGAACAATGAGGGTCATGAACAGGCTGTATACTATCTAAGCAGGATGATGGTCGGAGCAGAACACAGGTATAATCCCGTGGAAAAAGAATGCTTAGCCCTAATGTTTGCCATTCAGAAGACGCGACATTACGTGATAGGCCAAACTATTCATATCATATCCAGAGTCAACCCACTTCGGGTTTTGATGAATAAGCCAAGTATTCTTAATTCTCGACTCACGATTTAGGCAATGCTATTGACACCATATAATATGATATACGTCCCCCAGAAATCCGTGAAAGGTCAAGCCTTGGCTGATTTCTTAGCTGCCCATCCAATTCCAGAAACCTCCAAATTATATGATGACATTCTTGACGAAGTTGCAGAATGTAATTTCACAATAGAAGGTGATACATGGAAGCTATTCTTTGATGGTGCTTCCCGAACTGGTCCCAAGGGAAATTTGGTTTCAGGAGTAGGGATTGTTCTGGTGACTCCTGATAAACTCGTCATTTATCGAGCATATTCTCTTAGTGAACCATGCTCTAATAATGTGGCAGAGTATAATGCTCTATTAGTTGGGGTTCAAGTTGCTAAAGAGTTGGATGTTGAATACTTGGAAGCTTTTGGTGATTCTCAGCTGATCGTCAATCAGGTCAGAGGAATATATGATGTCTGCAATCCAGATCTCACTCCTTATCACCGAACAACAGTCGAGATAGCAATGTCTTTTAAAGGATTCTTCTTAAAACATGTTCCTCGATCTAAAAATTTGGAAGCTGATGCTCGGGCCAGTCTAGCTGCAGATCTAGCTATTCCTATAAGAAGGAAGAATTCGGTAATCCTTCTTAACAGAGATTTGTTTTGTGTGAAAAATAAATTTCACATAGAACGCAGCTATGTTACAAACATGGTTCCTCCTAAGAGAGATTGGAGAAGTCCCTTTATAGACTTCGTATCATATGAAATCTTACCAGAGGATCCTAAAGAAGCAGCAACTATCAAAAGACGATCGCTACGTTTCTATTTTGATGCTTCTTCACAAAGTTTGTATCGCCGAATATATGATGGACTATTTTTACGATGTTTCTCTGGTGATGATGCAAGGCGGGTTATCCGAGAAGCTCATGATGGAGTATGTGGAGCACATCAACCAGGTCCTAAGTTATAGGATCGTATCAGGAGGATGGGCTACTACTGGCCTACTATGATTGCAGATGCCGTAGAATATACAAAAAAATGCAAAGCCTGTCAGGTTCATGCAGATTTCATACATCAACCTTCTGAATATTTGCATCCTACTATTTCATCATGGCCCTTTGAAGCATGGGGTATGGATATCATTGGTCCTATTCATCCTTCATCTTCTAGAGGACATTGGTTTATATTAGCTATCACTGATTATTTCTCCAAATGGGCGGAGGCAATTCCTCTTGCTGAGGTAAAGATATCTAATGTGATCAACTTTATCAAGCATCATGTAATTTATCGCTTTGGGATACCCAAAGGATAATTCATGATAATGGGCCTCAATTCATCAGTCAAACGTTTCATCAATTTTATGATAAAAATCAGGTACAAAATATAGCCTCAAAGGCATATAATCCTGCTGCAAATGGTTTGGCAGAAGCCTTCAACAAAACCATTATCAAACTCTTGAAGAAATTTGTCTCTTCGAACAAAAAAGATTGGAACGAGAAATTGGGGGAATGTTTATGGGCATACCACACAACGATACGAACACCAACGGGTTATACTCCATTTTCATTAGTTTACGGGTGTGAAACAGTTCTCCCTATTGAAATTCCAATTCCATCACTCAGAATAGCAGTAGCTAATGAGCTGACTAAGGAAAATAATGATCGTTTAAGACTTCAAGAGCTAGAAGGGTTAGACGAAAGACGCCTTCAAGCTCAACAACGCGTTGAGTTCTACCAAGCACGCATCTCCAGAGCTTTTAATCAAAAAGTGAAGGAAAGAGTGTTCAAAGTTGGTGAGCTAGTTTTAGCTGTGAAGAGGCCAATGATCATTACACATAAAAGTAAGGGGAAATTCCAGTCCAAATGGGAGGGCCCTTATCTGATTGAAACAACATTTTCAAATGGCGCTTACAGATTAGCCAAGCCTAATGGAGATTTGATAATGGCTCCTATCAATGGCAAATTCCTGAAGAAGTATTATGCTTGAGCTCCCTTGCTTAATGGAGTATGATGAAGATCTCATTCTGATGATACTATCTACAAAAATTTAGTTGGATCATATTCTATCATGTTCATATTACCTCTGAATAGATATGTTTAACTAATTTGAAACTTCAAAACCTATCACGTCCATATTACCTCTGATAGTGTTTTGTATACAAATTTAGTTGGATCATATTCTATCATGTTCATATGACCTCTGAATAGATATATTCAGCAAAACCAGTTACCGAAAGTATATCATGTCCATATTACCTCTGATATCACTTTCGTCTTAGCCTATCATTTATATTCTAAGTGATGGGTCCACAGAATCATAAAATGTATCTTCATTATCTCTAAAAATTATAAATTACATGGCAAAGAAGGAGCAAAAAAAAGTACATAATCCATCATTATGGAGGAGCAGTTAAATCAAGGATTTGTTGCGCCAAGGCAGCCATCCTTTCATTCCTGGAGTTCAAAATTGTGGTGCGAGCCAGTTCCAGTCTTGCTTCGTCATTACTCAAAAGAGATAGTTCAGACAGAGAATCAATAGAACTTGCATGGATGACACCCACATGTGTCAAGTTCTGTTGAGCCGTATTCACTTGGCCCTCCAATACATCACGAACTAGTGATGCTTTGAGAAGCCTCTCCTTTGTTTGAGCAAGTTCAGCTTCCAGTTCTCGAATCCTCACTTCGTATCCCTCACGTTCGGTACGACATTGAGCTAGATGAGGAATACTCTCCACCAATACTGCTTGCTCTTTCTCCATCTCTTATTGCTGTTCTTGAATGGATTTGTTCAAGATTTCAGTCTTTCGAGCAATTTTTGAAGTTAGCAAGTCATAGTCAGCCTGAACTAAGTCATCGATGCTGCCTTTGGATAATTGCATATATTCGTTAATAGATTTTTCTAAACCATTAATGACTTGCTCTAGCGCATAAGCTCTGTCAGCGTCATTAAAATTTCTAATTTGCGCTATAGTGAGCATGAAAGACGTCTTTAAAGCATCAAAACCTAGATTCTTCTCTAGCACCATGGAGGTTAATTCTTTTAAAGTGAGGTAGAATATGCTAGTGTATTGTTCAACTAGCATATCAAGGCTCGAATGGAAGCTGGGAGTGGCCGCAACATCAGTAAATCTCCTTCCTGGAATGACTGCAGAAGATGTTGCCACAATAGTTGCTTCAACACATGGCACAACAAAAGAAGAGACACCAACAACAGTTGAAGTTGTTGGCATGCTCGACGAAGGTGTGATTGTCTCTGAGAATGTCGCGGTTTCAAGGCACACTTCTTCGACAGTGGTCACAGCCGTTTCAGTAGCTGAATCCGCAACAAAAGCAGAGGTTCTTTCAGCTCCGCCTTCCCCAGAAATGTCTTCGCCTGAAAATAAGATAAGAAAAAGTTAATATCAATTTGATGTTAAACTTTCCCAAAAAAAAGCGTAAAGACAACATTTACCCATGGTCGATGGTATGTATATTGCGTCTGCAGCCTGTATAGCTAAATCATTTCTTAATGATGCTAAACAAGCTATCATACCTAGAGAGGAAGGTACACCAACTGACGCTTGAGGGTCGTCATCCCAGTCATCACCCAAATCCACTCGAGGTTCATCAGGTGGAATCTCACTTGAAATATTTACAGATAAAGGAGGGGCTAATCCCATTATTTGTCTTGTAAACGATGAAAAAGGTATAGTAATTATTAGAGAACTCGGCCTCGAAGGCGATAGAGAAGCATCACCAGTAACGGTGGTAGATGTAATGGCGGCAACAGTTATTGGCAAAGAATCTCCAGTACTTTCGGCTAGGACTGTGGATGCTCATTCTTTAAAAGGCGAAGGGCGATGAGGGGATATAGAATCCCTAATCACAGAATCATCCCTAACAGGGGAAACAATAGGTTCACTCCTAGAAGAGGCCCCCTTGGTGGAAGTCCTTTTAGGACCTTTAGTAGTCTGCTTCTTCTTACGAGGGGAAGGCTCTTTCTGAGTAGAAGCCTTTCTTTTATTAGAAATTATGAGAGGCTCTGCTGGTGAAGTTGTTATGCATCTCGGTAATATCAATAAATAATTATCTGTCCCAGTAGTCTCATCACCTTCATCAGAGGAGACATATGGTATCTCCTCTCTTCCAGTGGATTTATGGGAGGACATTCTGAAACTTCCATATACATCAAAATCACGATGGAAGGTATTAATTGACGCATAAAATTGTGCGTATGAATGAAGAATGCGCAATTCCATGGAGAGAGAAGTCGTGGGTACAACAAATATTGCTTCAGGTCAACCCATAATGAAATAGCGCCATCCCCTAGCTCCATCAATAAGCCCACCTTTGAATTTAAAGCCGGTGATGGGATTTCCCACGTGCAACTGATAATATCCAAATTGTCTGGCAAAACGGCTAGGCAGATAAGGTTCCAGGTAGCAGTGGTCCTCACTTCTATACAACAGGTGTGAAGGTCTAATAAGACCAACCAGTAAAAGGCTTCAGGAGAAAGAATAGACTTCCCCTGACCTGATTTGGTTCGTGTTTTGACTCAGGAATTTGGTTTAGGATACTGATCTGGGTTATTAATTTGGGACATTAATTCGAGATAGTGATTCAGGATTTGATTCATAATTTGATTGGGGATTTGAGTCGAGAATTTGAAATGGGAATTCGGTTCGGGATTTGGTTTGAGAACTTGTTCGGGGATCTTTGTAGAGTTGTATCATGGATTTGTTGTATCGTACCTTATTGGTTTAGTGTTGCATGGTTGATCCTTTTTTTTTACTAGGTAGACTCGGGCTTGTAGGTTAGACGTGTAGTTATTGTTTTATCCTTGTCTGTCGGATAAAGTAAGGGGGTATAGTTCTATTCGGGAGATGGTATGTGGCCCCGGTCCTTGTTTGGTTTAAGGGTCATGGATCTGCTCCAGAGTGGTTCATGCATTTCCTTACCACTGTCTAGCGGCATTAATTATTATGTTATTATTTCTTTATCATTCTTTCCAGATGTTATTCTAGTGTAGCCAAATAGGGCTAGTAGTCACCCTTATATCGGGAGTTATGAACTTTGGATAAAAATTGAGGATTGAATATTATTTTAAATTGGAAGTATGATCTTGGGATATTATTTGGCAAGCTCTTATGGAATCTAGTCGATTTTGTAGACCTAGGGTATAAGCCTATTATTGTTATTGTGGGATTTCTCAGATTGAGATTTATTGTGCGAATACTTTGTAAAACGAGGAAAATATCGAGAATATAAATATATAGTTCTTACCCGATTTCCCAAACATCCAAACCTAATACATTTTTATATTTTGGTAGACCTTGACGATCTTGTTTTACTGGATGGAATAGTATTTAGTGGTCTTGTTCCTTACTGATATAGATGCTATTATATATGGTGGATCGAGGAGTTGTGTATATAATTTGGTGGATCAAGGGATTGCTGATATTAAATTTGTGATTGATTTACTACCGTGGTGACTTCTAGTGTCAGTAATTATGGATGGCTAACTTTTTTAGACGATACATATGTTATATTTCAGAAGTTAGAGGATTTATTGACGAATAGGTTGTGATCATTGATTCGGTGGATTCTTGTGAGCCAGAGGGTCTGGCATTATTTTTGGTGATTTGGCTTAGTGTCTAGTGTTCGTGTTTCCTGATTTGATATTTATATTTCATTGTTGATGGGAGGACTATGTATAGATTGATCTGGTGTTTAGACTGACTTGATAGTTAGAGTTGTCTGATTCTTTGGTTGACTGCCCCTATTTTTTGACCTAATTACCAGTACTCGTGCTATCGACTACCAGGATACCCTTTGAGGTACTGGCCCTTTTAACGTACTGAGGTGCTTTGTGTTCATTTTTTGCACTTTGGTGCTATCCTTGATTATAGCGCACTGAGGTACGAATACATATTGTACTTGTACACTGAGGTGCTATCATGTCCCTATTATTATACTATATTATATTGTTAGCTGCACGGGTACCCTTGGAGTTGGTCAGTGATCGTAGCTTAACGTAGTTGGATGATGTGTATTGATTATTGCATTACGCTCAGGACAAATCTAGGTTGGAACCGACGGAAACCAACGTGGATTCATACACAGTGTACTCTTACTGCGGTACGACATTCTAGGATGATGATCGTGTGACCATGATACGAGATTCTATATAACTGTAGAGTTAATTTGGTAACTAAAAATGGTAGAAACATTGGGAGGAAATGTAATCCCGAGATCGTGCATGAGGGCCACCTATTGTGGTGCAAAGCAGGTCACTATAGGATACTATATATCATCCACACTAGTGGAATGCAGTATTCAACCATTAGTATTATTATAACCGATCCATCATCTCCCTATAGGGGAGCTGGAACTGTTACTGATCTATTTAGCGCGATGGCCTTACAAGGGACTGGTGCATTTTATCTACTCTTTTTTGTATATTAATGGGTCGGCTAGCCCTACTCGGACATAGCACGATCTGAAGATTCCTATATATATTGCATTACTGGGATAACCCAGACTTCACCTTGCAAGCCATAGGTATTTGAGTGGTTGTTTATTTATATAATTATATGGTGTATTGCTTGCTAGTCGACTGGTACGTAAGTTGTTCCAGTATAGTGATTTATTTCCTTGTCCTTATTTGGTGTATGGGTGGATTACTGTTATGATGATAGGCTACGGGTTTTTAGTTGACGATACAGGTATTAGTGGATGTTAGGATGATTGTGATTGATTATTGATTCCTTACCTAAGATGTGCTGCTTCCTAGTCGAATGGTACGTAAGCTGTCCCGGGGTATTGGTTCATTCCCTTATCCTTGTTTGGTATAGGGGTGGATTACTGTTCTGATGACAGGTTACAAAATTCAGTTGACGATGCAGATATTAGTAGATATTGGATGTTACATGTAATCGGGCGTTGGTACTGTATGATTCCTTTTTCCTATTTATTGCTATTTCTATATGCTTATTGTCTGCTTCTTATTGGATTTTTTCCACCCTTCCTTGAGCCTTCCTTTCTGGTACTTGCTGCGGTTGGCCTGACCAACCCTGAATTATTCCCAGATTGCCTATGACCGACCCTATGGATCTTTCAGACCTAGCTCAGAGGATGTGCTTCGATTCCAGATCATATTAGGAATTGTGTGGGAAGGTATTTCGTCTATATATTTTTTTGTTGTAGACTTTCTGATTATCATTAGTATTTTTACCATTTGGTCTTACATGTTATTTAGTTGATATCATTCTTGCTGCTTATTTTATTGTGGTTGCCTGTGGATATGAGATATGATTTAGGCCATAGATTGTATTGCATGCATAGATACCCAGCATGACTGTCACACCCAGTCACAAAATACCGAGGGACTAGACACGTGGCAATGGCCAACAGCACACACCGATGGGCAAACCCAATTTAATGGACCCATCAGGGTTTACTTAAGTTGTAAAACAACTATAAAGGTTTATGATACTAATCTTATCCACAACAAATAATCACAACATAAATGTCAGAATAATCAAGATCAATATATCCAACAAATCTTAATAAAAAGTCTCGGGGAACAACCCGATTAAATGAGTTTGATACAATAGTTCAATAAATAGGAAACCACAGAAATAACTGAGTATAGATAAGAAGATACTCAGGAGAAATCCTCAGTAATCACCTCGTACTCGGGTTCTGGTACTGCTCCAAAAACTGCTCTTGTCCCGTACACCTCGGGGTAGATCTCCTCTGCTAAACTTGGGGACATAATCCGAATTCTAGGTCCTCGGGGGACATAGCAAGGTACAAGAATAACTCAAGCCAAATAAATGCAGTACATGAAATGAATCAGCAGGGCAAACTATATAACCCGCTAAGTGATATGCAATATGAGAGCATTACTAGAACTCAGGTTGAGACTACTACAAGCTTTGTGTCGGGGAGCCGATAGCAGTGATATCATGTAGGAGTCTAGCTCGGAGAGGCTGCGACACCATAATAATATAATCAACCTGTAGCCTGTGTGTCTCTTCCCACCCAATGTAATCACACATCTCATGTCCACGACATCTCATGTCCATGTCACACAAGATCATATCTAATGCAGCAAGTCATAATGATAGCTAAGCACATACAATATCTATGTCACAAATCATGTAACCTATACAGAATCACCAGGAATATCTCAGGAAGATTCTGTCTCATGAATAGCGTTAGGTGTCCTATGGTATGACGTACTTGATAATGCAAGCAAGAAAATGTACAGGGTCTCGATATCCAACCCTAGGTGACGTTACACAACTCTGCGTACGGCGTTGACACCCAAATCTTGTTCGAACATTAAGTAATGTCAAATGGTCCTAGGTTGAACATATATATCATATAAATAATCAAGGAAATAATAGAAAATAAGTGCTGCAAGTATGACAAGGTACACTTGCCAAGGATTTGGTTTCCAACTGTTGCTCTGGTATCAGCGGGATCTGCAGGTACTCCTCTGATTGCTGAAATAAACGTTACCATCAAGTTTAGAAGATATCAAATAGCTAGAATTGCCTGTCCACAAGTCCAATTTGGATACAAGGGCAAAAATGACAGTTTCTGGTCAAAGCGGGGTCCACCTGTGGCCCGCTTCGCACCGGAATATGTGCCAGAGACAAAGTTCTCCAAATTCGTCAAACTTAGTGTCTACAAGTCCAGAACGATGATTCGAACCCAACGGGATGTCCAGAACTAGATTCTGATTAGCCGATCACAAAATCGCCCGTCAAGTGGAGCTGTAGGGCCCACGATACGGGATTTTGTCGACGTTCTCAGAATCGAACCAAATTTGGGTCACAGGACCAGCGTATTGCTACGAGTCCGATGGCGCAAGTTTTGTTACGATACGATGAGTGTACACCAAGTTACAACAAGTTTCAGAACAGGGCCGATACGGGGTGTTGTCGATGGATACGCGTTGATTCCGGTGTGCACGCACATGCAAATCAACTTCCGCAAAATAGCACATGTCCGTATTGATGGCGCGCACCTTTCGGTGAAGTTCGCACACAACCAAGTCGCCTCGTTTAGCCAGACGCACCCAGTTCCGAGAAAATCAGGGTATTTAAATACCAAGTTTTTTGTCATTTTTACCCTCGAATAACATGCAATCTACAGCTCAATAAATTGAACTAAAATAGGGTTTTAAAACTTGGTTAAATGATCTAAATTATTGTTCAAGCCAATTTTGAAAACATTGAACAGTTTGGTCGTAAAACGATCGCGAACTGGGGAGTTGGGGATATTTTTTGAATTTTCAGAAAAGGGGATTTATTTTCCTGATTTTGCATCGTAGTTTGCGATCGCCACATGATGCGATACCCTGAACGAGTTGCACGGGGTTCGAGAGGGTCACGTAGGGAACACATCACAGCAGACATAATGAAAAATGAGCCAGCGAGGAGAGAGAAACATTTACCTGAACAGGGGGTCGATATCGACTAAAAATGCGTATACGCTACGGCGCGGCTGCGTTGTGGAGGCCGTGGATGTTGGTGGTCGCCGGGGTAGCTACGGTGGTGTTGGAGGATAAGTCGCCGGGTTTCATCGGGGCGGAGTTGGGGTAGCTGAAGGAGTTCGGCCGGAGGATCGTTGGAGGACGGTGGAGGCTGATGGGGATGACGGTGGTGGCTGTTGCGGGGTTTGTTGAGCGGGTGGTCGGTTTCTCGTCAGGAAGGAGGAAGAAGGTGGAGGCGTTGGGGGAAGAAGAAGGGGCGGTCGGCGGAGGGTTGCGGGGGAACGGTCGCTGGGAGGCGGAGAGCCGCGGCGGCGGGAACGGCCGCCAGGGAGGGGAAATGTCGGCAATGGGTCGGGGAAATGGGATTACTGTAGCATGGTTAGGGTTCGGGTTGGCGGGTGGGGTTCAGATCCGACTCGACCCGCTAGGTTTTGGGTCCGGTTCAGATAGGCCGGTCGAGTTCATGATTAAACCGAGTTTATTTAGGGTGGTTTAATCCGGTTTGGTTCGGTTTAAATTGGTTTCTTTTAAAACTTGGTTTTTGAGTCTTTAAAAATAGTTCTGGGGTCAAATAAATTTCAAAAATTACACTATGTCTAATTAATTATTTTATATCCAAAAATATTATTTTTATAATATTTTAATATTTAATAAAATCACAACAATTATTTATTACTAGAAAATATTTATTTTAATTAGTTAAAAATCATTAAAAATTCCCGAAAATTTATTTTTAAATTCCTGAAAAATCTGGGAGGTTTACAATGACTGACAGTCGTGACCGCTGTACGACATTCTATACCTCGTACGGGGGAGCTGGCCATGTCCGTCCCTATATTTATCCAGTATTCTGGGAGCGGGGCTGACACTATGTCATACCCCCCCAAAATACGGTGAGCCAAGTACGTAACTAACATCTTAGGCTACGCGTTAAACAAATACATCTGTATCGCGATTGTCGCCTATATAGTTCTAGGATAAAAAGTATGTGCAGATTAAAACCATAAATAAATTGATAATAATTTAAATCTATGAACATAAACTACAACTATTTTATATCTTATAAGTCTATTTTTTAATCTCAAAAGATATTATACAAAAAACCTAAACAACTGTACAGAATAAAATTGATGATCTACCCTATTCCTGTATTACTCTTCAGGTTCTTCCATAATATATACAAAAAGTATGTCTTTCTCTGCCAAGACTCCATCTAGTAAACAAAGCCCAGGTCATCAAAGACATGCAAGTCCTTGGTTCATGAACGATGAAATATATAAAGTAAAATGGTTATATGATTGAAATTATGATATAATATATAAATAATAAAAGGAACAATTATATCGTTAACTCAAAATATGACTTAACTTAGAATATGACTTTATTGTGATCATAATTCTAGTAATTCAAAAGTATGTCCAAATACATTCATTGTCTAATAGTCTTTACCATAATCACAATATAATTTTTCTATATAATGATGTAATTTTTGGAACAATCTTTTGATTCCATAGTTGACTATTTTCTCAGTAATAATTTTGCTACTAGGGATCAGGTTGTGGTACGATTAGCACGGTTCTTAATATTCCAGCCACTCCTCGTAAGGAACAATATTATATATAAATGACACAAGATTATCTAGGGACGAACATGATTGATCGAGGATCAAAGCAGATGCTGAATCAAGATTTCAGGGATATAAGTTTGGCACTTGGAGGAGATCAAGGAGTAGCATGATTGAGACATCTAAACATCGATAAAACCTCTGACACTTCTGAATTTTTAGACCTGCATGGGCCACCACTTAAACTGTATCATGCTCCAGAACCAGAATACTAGAGAGTAGGGACAGACAAAGCCAACTACGTATACCAGAGTACTCCATACCCCGAGATACGATCACGACTGTCTAGACATATGAGGGTTTACTCTATAATCCATCAAGCAATCCTGGGTCAAGAACCCTAGGTGTCTCAATCTCAAGCAAGCAACAAGTTACAAGATATATGATCACCAAACTTATAATAGTAAGGCGTCCAAAACTATACATACAAAGATGATCATGAAGCTAGTTACAAAATGAAGAACTAGCAAGAGTACAATGTTACATGATCAGCTCTAACTATAGTCTAGAATATAGATTACATGTAATCCCGTAGGCTAGAATGTCCAGTTCCAAAGTACGAGCTAAACACGTGCTTTGTGGCTAAATGCCTCAAAAGAATAATGTACAAGATCAAGTGGGTGATGAATAAGAAACCCACTCATGTCCTCGGGTGCTCCTCGTATTCACCATCTTGAGGAGGAAAGTATGGGAGATCCTGCGGTCCTGCTCCAAAATATGGTCAGACAAAACCAGTGGGATCAGACCCCAATACAACAAGTACCACAAGGGAGCCAAACTTATGAAATAAAATCAGCATGCAGACAAATCAACAAGAAATAGCACAAAAAATATTTAAATAGGGGCAGTAGGTAAAAATAACAATTAAACATGCTCTAGAGTATATAAAATAGGGATATCTACCGTAAGGCTTCAATTACTGTTCTCAGGATCAATTATTGAAAATAAATCAGGACGGGACTAAACTAGACTGAAAATCAAGCAATCACGACCAATAATGCCCTACGGCTTGCTATCATTAACTAACTAGGGTTATCACAGTCCTAGTTACTAACACATGCAGTTTGAGATTCCTTACAACCACAAGCCCTACAGACCATCCGAGTTATCCTGACGAATATGTACATAGTATAGATATATCAGGTATAATTATTTCTTATCTTTTCTGGTAATATAACACTCGACGGTGTGTTGGAAGTATGCCCCTCATGACGGAGAGCTCGAAATCCATCAGGTGTCGTTGAGATACCAGAATTGCGTGTAGCCAGGAAATCTCTCTAGATGCTTTCTAGATTATTATTGTAATTATTAGTCTGGACAATCATCAAGAATTTTTGACCATGGTGCTCAAAAATCTGCCTTAGACATGATGTAAGATAGGACAGTAACTTGACGAGTTCAAACAAAATCATCCACGGGGATATAGGTCATGTAAAACAGGTTCTACTAATAGCCTAGAATAAGCCAGTTACAGAAAATCTTAAGTCAGGAGTGTGCTACGTCGAGCCACTATCAGGAGTATCAGGATCAGGAGTATTTATCAATACAGGATCAAAATTATCAGTACCGTATTAGTTTTATGTCAAGATCCAGGAGTTCATTATAATATATAATTACTATATCATGTCAGGAGATCAATATCAATATCAATATCAAAAATGTCAGGTTCAGGAAATATCCATGAATAACTAAAATAACAGGATAAAAGAGAACTAGAGAATCATTAAGAGTTAAACATGCTAAAGAGAATACTGGCATACAGGTGCTACAAACAGGTCTTGGAAGGTCTACTAAAAGACAAACACAAGTTCCAGGATATGGCACTGCAGTCGAGACGACTCTGTAGTCGAGAACACAATTCTCAAGAATGGTCAGAAGTCTTTGCTTAGTCATTAAGTAATAGGAAAGGCTACAAAGTGCTCCATCTTTGGAGAATGCCACATAGTGCACCAACATAACAAAGTGCGCCATTCTACAAAAGCAACAAACTGCGCTGGGAAAGAAATTTCACCAAAGTGTGCCAACTCTACAATATCTGCAAAGTGCGCCAACTTGACTTTTAAGCAGTGGCGTATATTCTTGGTGACTTGTAGATTCATTCAAAAGTGCACCAAGGGGGATTTAGCGTACTTTTGAAGGAATTGCCATAGTACAAAATGTGCGTAGGAGTAGAGAAGTATGCCTAGAGTACTCAACATATCTTGGCGCACTTTCTAAGGAATTTGTGCAACACACACACACACAAGTGCGCTCACTGGAACTTCACTTATGCGACAACGGTTCCCTATGTACTTTTGTATACATTTTTAGGCCAACTTTGTATTCTCTGACTTGCTATTCTCGGGCTCTATGAGCAACAATACAAGGAAATAAAAATCATCATGAAGACATGTTCTAAGTATTAAGCAAATAAAACCTATCAAGTGATTAAACAAGTTATACTAAGAATCAAAACAAGATCCATGGTTGCTCCTTCGGTTGGCAAGATGTACTTGCCTACGGTCAAGTTCTAGCCTAATACTACCAAGGTTACCCACGGTCAAGGCCTAAGTCAGCTTCTACTCTCTGTTGGGGAAGAAACGAAGAAGGAAAAAGAAATAAAATGAAAAGAAAGTGAAGAAAAGAGAAACGTTTTCTTATATAGGCAAATGGTTGATTGTAGGCCATTGGATCATAATACATGCCCTCTCCCGGGTTCATCACAGTCGGCCACCAAAAAAACCAAAGGAACAATGGCCCAAAGCATGCAACTAAGGAAAATTTACAAAAATAACCTAGATAATACATGAATGGCATAAGGCAAGATGTAAGCAATTAAACAATAAGTAAGATATACATGCATAATACACGTATATCGGGTACGTATACTAGAACAGTAAGACGAGTCTCACAACTCTCTCCTCCTTAAAAAAAATTTGTCCTCAAAATTTTAATAAGGTACGGGGTCTAGCAAGAACTTTGGGGACATACAATCAAGGCAAACAAGGGCATACAAGAATCAAGCACAATCCTATAATAAGACAAATATGCACAAGACAAGGTCAGGGTACGAGATATATGAACAAATATACCTCACGAGTCAAACATATATGGGTATCAAGCACGGATATCACCCTCTCACTCCCAAGTTGACTCGCCCGGTGAGTGATGCCCCCAAGCAATTCAAACTAACCGAATAGTCCGGTTCTTGATAATCTTCTCCCTCCGGTTCAAAATGGATACAGGCCTCTCCTTATACGAAAGGTCGGTACCAACGACCAATTTCGAATGATCCAGGACATGGCTTAAATTTGGTATATACCGTCATAACTGGGATACATGGAAAATATTATGTATCTCACGAAGTGACGACGGAAGAGCAAGTCAATAGGAAATATCTCCTACTCGCTTGAGAATATCTAACAGACCAATATAGCATGGACTAAGCTTTCCCCGTGCACCAAATCTGATTACTCCTCGGGTAGGAGAAATCTGAAGGAATACATGGACACCGACAGAAAACTCAAGAGGTCACCGATACGTATCGTCCCAATGACACGGACGATCTTGAGCCACCTTAAGATGCTTCAAAACTTGCTTGACTACTTCAACTGTCTGGGCTATCACCTTGGGACCAAGCAATTGCCTCTCACCAATGTCATCCCAATCTACAAGGGATTTATAATTTCTGTCATACAGTGCCTCAAATGGTGCCTTCTGGATACTTGCCTAAAAATTATTATTATATGAGAATTCGACCAAGTACAAATGATCCTCCCACGAACCACCAAAGTCAGGGGTACATGAAAGATGCATATCTTCTAGAGTCTGGATGGTACATTCTGACTGACCATCTGTTTTAGGATGATAAGTTATACTAAACTTCAGACGGATACCCAGACTCTGCTATAGACTCTGCCAAAAGTGAGACGTGAATCTGGAATCTCTATCTGATACGATGCTGACTGGCACTCCATGAAGTCTGATAATCTGATTCATGTACATCTGAGCCAACTGCTCTGCAGAATATTCTACTCTGAAAGGAAAGAAGTGAACAACCTTTATGAGTCGATCCACTATTACCCAAATTATAACTCTGCCAGCTGGGGATCTAGGAAGATCGGTCACAAAATCCATGGTGATATTGTCCCACTTTCATTCCGAAATTGGTAAAAGTTAAAGAAGTCTTGTGGGCCTATGATGTTCAACTTTAACTTGCTGACAAACCAAACATCGGAAAACAAAATGAGCTATCTGTCTCTTTATTCCATTCCACCAGAAATGCTGACGAATATCTCTGTACATCTTTGTTCCTCCAGGATACACTGAATATTACGAACCATGAGCCTCTGACATAATCTCACAACGAATGTCTCTATTAGGTACAAAAGAAAGATTCCTAAAATGGAGAGTTCTATCACTGTGAATGCTCAGTTCTGGTCTACGTCCTGCCTCACACTATGCTCTGAGTCACTAAAACTTGACATCTGTTGCTTGTGCTACCTTGATTCTCTCCACTATACTAGATTAAACTTGCAGACCAACCATTAATGCTATGTTGCCAAGAAATACTACTTCTATGCCCTTCTCCTGAAGATCTTCTAATATTCTTTATTGTATTGTCAAGAAATAGGCTCCTGCTCTCCTGCTCAAGGCATCTGCTACGATATTGGTCTTCCCAGGGTGATATTAAAGATCAAGGTCATAGTTCGTCATCAACTCTAGCCATCGTCTCTGCCTTAAGTTAAGATTCTTCTGAGTAAAGACATACTTCAAACTCTTGTTATCAGTATAAATCTCTACCCGATCTCCATATAGATAATGCCTCCAAAGTTTGAGTTCAAAGACAACTACTACTAACTCTAAGTCGTGCGTCGAATAATTCTTCTCATGGTCTCGAAGCTGCTAAGATGCATAAGCTATAACCTTGCCATGCTGCATAAGAATACATGCCAATCCTCTGCTTGATGCATCATAATATATGGTGAAACCACCTGTTCCATCTGCAAGAGTCAAAATAGGTGCTGTAATTAACTTCTGTTTGAGCTTCTCGAAAGAGGTTTGACATTCATTTGTCCAATCAAAGCTTACATCCTTACGAGTCAATTGTGTCAAGGGTACAAAAATTCTAGCAAAGTCTGACATAAATCTTCGATAATATACTGCTAGTCCCAGGAAACTACGAACTTCTGCAACTCTTCGGGGAACTGGCCACGTATCAACGGTTTCTATGTTCTGGGGATCCACTTCAACTCCTCCGTTAGCTATAATATGCCCTAAGTATGAAATACAATCGGGCTAAAACTTGCACTTGATGAACTTGGCATATAACTTATTCTCTCTAAGGACTTGAAGAACTGTATGAAGATGTTGCTCGTGCTCTGCTTCACTTCAACTGTGCACCAAGATGTCGTCAATGAACACTATCATGAACTTGTCCAAGTATGGCATGAAAATACAGTTCATGAGATCCATAAACATTGTTGGCTCATTGGTTGCTCCAAAGGGTATTACTAGAAACTCCCGATGTCCATAACTTGATCTGAACGTCGTCTTGGGTATATCTTGCTCTCTGACTCTGATCTGGGGATATCTCGACCGCAAATCAATCTTCAAAAATATTATTTCTCTACTAAGATGATCGAACAAGTCATCGATCCTTGGCAAGGGATACTCGTTCGTGATTGTTACCGTATTGAGGGTACGATAATCTATACACAAATGGAAAGTTCCATCCTTCTTCTTCACCAGTAGCATCGGGGCTCCCCAAGGTGATCCACTAGCACAAATGAATTCCTTGGTTCTCAATTCTTCAATCATTCGGTACAAGACTTCTAACACTAAATACGCCATCCTGTAGAATCTCTCTGACACTGGTGCTATTTCGGAAAGTAGATCTATGGTAAACTCAATCTCTCTTTTTGGTGGCATGCTTGGAAGTTCTTCTGGAGCACATCTGGAAATTTATCAACAACAATGGGGAATTATCCTCCTTCTGCTACTTTCATTCTTATGATTGTTGACGGATACTCTATCTCTCCTCTAGAAAATAAAAATTCTTCCACTCCGGGGATATGAAAGATAACCTTGCCATTATGGCAATCTATCGTCACTTACTGGGTACTCAACCAATCCATGCCTAAGACGACGCCAAAATCTTCCATAGAAAATTCTATCAATCTAGCAAAAAATTCTCGCTCGTACACTATGACTCGACATGAGGCATAAACTCTATTGACTCCCACGATACCATTACCAGTAAGTATATTGAGTCTTACTGATAAGGACTCGGGTTCTATTCCAACTCGTATTGCAAATCGTGTAGACATAAAGGAATGTGATGCGCCTGAATCAAACAATATTAAAGTTGAATGAGAGTTGACGATAATAGTACCTGCCACCACCTCACCAGAAGTTAACTACTCTTCTACAGTGAGCGCCATTGCCTAACCTCATCCTCTCGGTGTTGGTCCTCTCTGCTGCAGACCTCCTTGTTTGGCCTGTACTTGAGCTTGGGCCTGCACATACTTCTGTGGCCTTTGTTACTGGAATGCTTGGGATTGGGTCGGCAAATGGCTCTGACCCTGGTTCTGCTAAACTGGCACTGGAGCCCTATACTATGGTCCTGCAGGGATGATGATGATGAACTAGCTCTGTGTGGGCAAGATCCTACTTTATGTCCTGGAGCTCCATAAGCTAAGCACAACCCTTGTGCTCTACGAAATTCAAAAAATACGTGCCCAGGCTTTCCACAATGAGAACACCCTGCTGAAGAAGATGTCCTTTGCTGCTGAGGTTGGGTCGGTACTATTTGCTGGACTGAGGCTGTTGAAACTGGCCTCCTCGAAGATCCAATGGTTTAAAGCCCTAACTGTCGGGGCTGGTGATGAAGACTGAGTGTAAAAACCTCCTGAAGTATGGGTCCTCTTTCATCCTCCAGTCCTATCCACGATTCTTCGGGAGGTATACTGATGCCTCCTTGCTGCCCGTAATACTGTATCAAAATTCTGGAACTTATGTTGTTATACCGCCAATATGATTTCCAGGTGAATTCATTGCTGGAACCTCCTAGCTCTGTCAAATTCGGTTACCACCAAGGTGGGAGCAAACCGACTATGTCAGCAAAACTCTGCCACATAGCCGTCGACAGTCATGCCCATCTGCTTCAAGTTGTCAAACCTTTATTGCAGATCATAACGTGATACTGCATCAAAATATTTGGTCTAAAATCTTTTACTGAAGATAGACCAAGGGAACGGGTACTGTTAGTAAAATTATTTGTGCTGCCCACCAGTCTCAGGCCAAGTCTAGCAATTATATTCGTACTACTGACACTTGCTCTCTTGCAGGTACTCCAGCTGCCTCTAGGATTGCTTCTGTGTCCTAAAGCCACACATCTGATGCGATCGCATCCTCGGTGCCATATAAATACGAGGGTTGGAGGCTCTTAAAGATGTTGGTTGAGTTGTTGGCACGATGTCCTCCTCTTTCCAAGGTCCTTTGTACTGATTGAATGAGTACGTCCTCTCGACGTCATTGAGATGCCAATAATTCCTAAAGGATACCAATAAGCACACTGTTTTCCCCTTCTATATTAGGTACTGATTGTACAGGAGGTACTGGCTGGATTTGAGGTTCCTCATCTTGAGTTATTTTGGACCCGGCCCTTGAATACTGATGCTGAACCTCAAGGGTTTACTGGGCATCGGGATATTGTCCTTCTACAGGAGGAACTCGGGCTGTATAAATAGAAGGACCAGCAACAATGTCCCTAAATGATAAAGGACACAAGGATCATTAAGGGACGAACATGATTGATCAAGGATCAAAGTAGATGTTGAATCAAAATTTTATGGATATAAGTTCGACACTTGGAGGAGATCAAGGATTAGCATGATTGAGACATATAAACATCGGTAAACCCCCCCCCACTTCTAAATTTTTAGACCTGCATGAGCTACCACTTAAACCATGTAACGCTCCAGAACCAGAATACTAGAGAGCGGGGGAGACAAAGTCAACTACGTATACTAGAGTACTCAATATTCTGAGATACGGTCACGGCTATCTAGACATGTGAGGGTTTGCTCTACAATCCATCAGGCAATCCTGGGTTAAGAATCATAGATGTCTCAATCTCAAGCAAGCAACAAGTTACATAATGTATGATCATCAAACATAAAATAGTAAGGCATCCCAAACTATACATACACAGATGATCATAAAGCTAGTTACAAAATAAAGAACTAGCAAGAGTACAATGTTACATGATCAACTCTAGCTATAGTCTAGAATATGCTTTACATATAGGCCCGTAGGCTAGAATGTCAAGTTCCAAAGCATGAGCTAAATACTTGCTCGGTGGCTAAATACCTCAAAAGAATAATATATAAGATCATATGGGTGATGAAGAAGAAACCCACTCATGTCTTTGGGTTCTCCTCGTGTTCACCATCTTAAGGAGAAAAGTACGAAAGATCTTGTGGTACTGCTCCAAAATCTGACCATACAAAACTAGTGAGGTCAGACCCCAAAACAACAAGTACCATAAGGGAGCCAGAATTATGAACTAAAATAAGCATACAGACAAATCAATAAGAAATAGCACAAAAAATATTTAAATAAGGGCAGCAGGTAAAAATAATAATTAAACAAGCTTTGTAGT